>JACEFZ010003425.1:0-225000 GCA_014155875.1 Cepaea nemoralis | reverse complement strand
CCAACCATGTTTATATTTATTGGAAAGCCACTGGGCCGTAGTGACTAGACACTGGCCTGATAACCTGGTAGTCTAGGTTCAGTCCTCAGCTGGGTTGGTTTCACAGTTTAAAAAAAAAATCGATGTGGGCTGCTAGGTCGACCTAGCCTAAATACCAAGAATGTTTTGGGAAGTAAATGCGGACGGCGTGATACCAAGTACATCAGCCACCGAGTGCCGGTTGGTCTCTAAATTCATGGGTCTAGCCCCGTCTGTCAGTTGTGCCTTAAGGTGTATACAATGGTGAGTTACTTTTGTCTTTTTAAACTTTCCTTTTCTGAATATTACGTTAACAACGTTATTACATTAGCTGATTCTTCCCAGTCCATGTTACTGCGACACACAATATATAGTTTGTACTTTAGTTTGTTCATTAGTAACCTCTTAGATTGCTTATCCTTTTTTAATACGCCACAAGCTGTTGAATATTTGTTGAATATAACCGTAACAATTTCTGTTAACTTATTGTTTCCTTCGGTTTGGTGTCTAATGGATTACTTTGGACACGGACATTAGTGCCGCATTCTCTTTCCATAGATCACACAAGGAGAATATCAGCTAGGTGCACGAAATCTGTAGTAATGGCAAGGATCCAAATGCATATATAGCAGAATTATACTTGCTAAAATATTCTTGTTTATGGTCGGTTTTCTAATTGTGAAATTTAACCACAGCAGCGGCCGCTTCGGCCTGCTCGTTTATATTTCCTACTGCGGAGAGAATTTTTTACGATGTGCAATGTGAACATGCATCGTTCCAGTTTTCGCCCTTGTGTGAGAAGGCTCGACGTCAAGTCCACTACCATAAGATCAGTTGGACGTTAACTATGCTTTTCTTATTTTATAGCAATAGCAATTGACAGCCCACACTACCAATGGAACCAGGTTGACAGCAGCCGGAGGCGGACGTCGCAAGCCACAAACCAATCCGTTATTTATCTTATATTTGTAAAGTTGGTTTGTCAGTTACCATAGTTGTGGCTTTCCTGTATACATATCTATTCTATACTCATATCGCATTGTTGACTAACGTTTGCAGTTCTTGCTTGCGGGGTTAGCTGGTTGAGTGTCAACCCACTGGAAGACTACGTGTTAACCCAAGTCTGATCTATTGGCGTATAGATCTCATAAGCCCCGATAAAGACTTGCATCTATCGGAGTGAGATTGGTGTACGTACTTTTTTTCTGACCCGTTACCAGAATATCATCCTCACGGGGACTACGTTGAAGAGTTATTCTTCCCCTCTCCAAAGGCATACACCAGGGAGTGCGCGAAACTGGCATTGGAACTTCACATCTATGGAGAAACATAATAAGATGTCACCAGGTGTTAATTCAACACAGCACAGACTGGTCTTAGGTTAGTCATACTGGCTTCATATGTTTAGGTATTTCATGGTCAACAACGCATTGCCTAAAGGGATAAGTAAATTCTAAAACGAATTACTCCCCCTGTGAGCACGCTTTATGCGGACAAAGGGTGGGAAATATACATTGAAATGTAATCACCAACAGGTCGAGCGAGACATTTCAGTGACTGTGTGTTCTGTGTCATTGTGTATGGTGTTCAGATGTCGCTGTGAAACACTTAAAAGTTAAATTTTCTAATGGAGATTAGAGCTGATGTATTAAGTGTTATAATATACGAGTGATTACAGCCCAGATTACATTTATTACAAGTGTAATCTACTGGTATTTAGTATTCAACAAGAAAACGATGAGTTTTTCAGCAGTGTTGTCGAAGTGTTCACAGTAAAGGGTAAATAAATTGAGAAAATCGACTTTCGTATATCGGCGACGAAAATGCTCGGAAGAATAACACAATAATACACACTAGATATTTTTAAAAAAAAAAAAGCTCTAGAAAGTCACGCTGTGGATACGAACTACGAACACGTCATCCCTGGTTTACGAAAACGCAAAACAGAAGTGTTAAGACTCTCGGCCAGGTAAGCACCGTCTAAATTAGTACCACACTTGTTTCAGTTAGAAAGAAAGTGTAGACATTTGGTATAATGTTAAGAACCCCGTTTCAGGGAATCGTGTCATGCAAGGTATAAAATGTTTCCATATTTGTAGACATAACGACACTCCATAGTTGATCGTCATCCGATATTTCGGAAGTTGTCTGGTTGTGGCGTTTATTGATCACTCCATTCCACGGGTGTGTCTTTCTTGTCCCGCTCTCTTTAATTGTATGTCAACATTTGTATATTTCTGCATGCCAACTGTGTAACAGTTTTCCTCGGTCTGTCTGTCTCTCTCCTGCCCAGTATTTTGCTTTCAAATGCATTCTTGGGTGTTTCTTCATGTTTTAGGATGTGGCCTAGCTATGACCACCTCCCTGATCTGTTGTTACTTTCAGAAGTCTCCTTTGTTCTATTATTTGACACAGTGAGTTCTCTTGTTAGTGGAGGCTAGTTCTAGTTATGTTTTGGTAACATCATGTCTAGAATGCGTGCATGCCTTGTTAATGTTAATCACCATTATCTGGTACCACGTTTGGAAGGGCGATATGGTCAGTGTTATGGCTGCCAACTTAGCTCATATACAATTATACTTTTTAATGGCTTCGGCATAGCCCGAAAGGAAAAGAGCGCTCGTTCTTAAATTTCCGGTGCACTGATGGCGGGCTAGCGGGCTCTCCCTTATACCAGTCAGTGGGACTAATTGTTTACTTATTGTCCTTGACATGAGGACGTAAATTACATGTGCCTAATAAGTAGGAGTGGGTTCGCTTGATGGCGAGGGACACTGGTAATAGGAAAAACTAACCCAAACTCATAAATCAGGCCAGTGCATCCCGAGTAGCAACTACTAACGGTTGTAGTATGTTTATGTACTACGCCCGAGTTCAATGTGAACAAGCGGAATTATTTTGTTCTTGTTAGCTGGGTCACCCCACGTCATAAGATCATGAACAAATCCAACCTTTTTGTTCTTCTTAGCTGGATCGACCCGAGGTCATAAGATCATGA
Organism: Cepaea nemoralis; assembly: GCA_014155875.1. NCBI lineage: Eukaryota > Metazoa > Mollusca > Gastropoda > Stylommatophora > Helicidae > Cepaea > Cepaea nemoralis. The sequence continues at coordinate 221,984 of JACEFZ010003425.1, read as the reverse complement.
ACAAATCCAACCTTTTTGTTCTTGTTAGCTAGGTCGACCCGAAGTCATAAGATCATGAACAAATCCAACCTTTTTGGTCTTCTTAGCTGGGTCGACCCGAAGTCATAAGATCATGAACAAATCCAACCTTTTTGTTCTTGTTAGCTGGGTCGACCCGAAATCATAAGATCATGAATAAATCCAACCTTTTTGTTCTTGTTAGCTGGGTCGACCCGAAGTCATAAGATCATGAACAAATCTAACCTATTTGTTCTTGTTAGCTGGGTCGACCCGAAGTCATAAGATCATGAACAAATCCAACCTTTTTGTTCTTGTTAGCTGGGTCGACCCGAAGTCATAAGATCATGAATAAATCCAACCTTTTTGTTCTTGTTAGCTGGGTCGACCCGAAATCATAAGATCATGAATAAATCCAACCTTTTTGTTCTTGTTAGCTGGGTCGACCCGAAGTCATAAGATCATGAACTAATCTAACCTTTTTGTTCTTGTTAGCTGGGTCGACCCGAAGTCATAAGATCATGAACTAATCTAACCTTTTTGTTCTTGTTAGCTGGGTCGACCCGAAGTCATAAGATCATGAACAAATCCAACCTTGAGGGGGATTGTAATCCTTAACATTCACTAGCCACTGCGCAATGCGGCCCCTTGTTTGGAGTGAAGGGAGTCAAAGCGCTGTGTCATGAAGTCTACAGGTGTAAATTGTTTTTATACACACGCGCTCACTGTTAATACTACGGTATAAACGTTAATCATGGACATTGAGTAGAGTAGTTAGAAACTGGAGGTTGTGAGATGACAAAGTCTGGAAACAGTTGTGACAACCGAGAAGATCGAGTGATACAGGCAGAGGTTGACAGAATGAGAAAATACTGAACGTGCTTGCAAATTGGCACGCAAGATCATCAGCAACCACAAATATCAAGAAAACGAAGACAAATGTGTATGGAGGGACACTGTAGCGCCGCTCTGGGTGACATTTGGTGCTAGTGAGTGCTGATCTGTCTTTCAGTTATTGTGACAATGCTGATCTGTCTTTCCGTTATTGTGACAATGCTGTTGACTCAGATTATCTGAAAAGTAAAAGTAACCAACAAAACGAACTTCGTGATCCCATGCGTGCCCAACAGCCACCGAAGGCAACTTCCAGATTCCCCAATGGCATGTAGTCAGTATAAGTAATACTGAAGAATGACTTGCGATGAATTGAATTTAAGTGAGGAAAAGTTGCGCAATTCGTCGACCACACTCTCTCGCCTGAGTTCATCTGTGTCTAGTGGCAAGACAAATCAAGACGACTGGAGACGAATGCAGGAGCAGTGGATGACCAGGGCGCTTTACGTGCCTTGCCGTGCTCATTAGTTCCACAACGCTTTGCAGGTAAACGCCGTCTTGCCCGTTGAATCATCAGTGATTTCTTCCGCGCAGTCTGCCGAATCCTGTCTTCATATGCTGGGTAGGCATACCCTAGTTCACCGATTGGGTTTAGGCCGAATCGGCTACCCACGCCTGATTTAGTCAGCCTGTCACAGGGGGATGGCCGCTGTCGCATGCTGACAGCTACTAGGAGCCACAGGCATGAGCTGGATGTCAGGCTGGGACCAGTGGGGAGTGACCCCTGAAAAGGGCGTCAATTCCTGACACCCCGTACCCCCCCCCCCCCCCCCCCCCCCCCCCCCCCCGAAGTAATACAGGACATTTGATACGCCTTGATACGCATTGGGATCATGACCCTAGAGCAGAGGTTCCCAAACCACGGCCCGAGGGCCACTTGTGGCCCGCCAGCTGTCAGAAAGTGGCACGCGAGACCTAATTATTTAATATAATATATTTTAATAATTTCAAAAATGCTCTCGGAGTGTCCCGTCAGCGTACGATAATTTACTCTGCTCGTGGTTGTTATGCTCAGATATTATCGAATGCGCTTGTTCAGTTCGCAACGAAACGTTATGAAGTTACCATATCTAAGCTTTGTCGACCAATCAGAATACACAAGGCGTCATGTTATCGTCTGTATTTCCTGATGCCAAGCTCTGTCAATTACAGCAAAACCTTCAGCACGAAGCAATTGATTTGAAATGCAAGTCTGCACTGAGATGTAAATTTCTGGAGCTGCCTGCTTCACCTTCAGCTGATCATATGATTTTATTCTGACGACTATTGCCTGTCGAACAATGTGAACACTTGTGTTTATTTGCCCATAGATACATTTATCGTTTTGGTTCGACTTACAGATGCGAGCAGTCATTTTTCCGCAATGACCGTTATAAACAAACAAGCAACGTTCCAGACTCACCGACAGCAACCTTGCTACGCTTATGACTTTGGGCACGACATATTTGTGCCCTGACATTGATAAACTGGCATCTGAACTTAAGTAACTGGTTATGAAGAACAGTTACAATTCTAAATTAATTACATTAATAGCGATTTTCGAAACTGATTTAAAATTTATTGTTAACTGAACTTTTAATTTTAAACCAAAAGATGACCGCAGTGTAGCACTGACACTGACTGCCTTTAAAGTTTTAGAATTTTGTTGACGAGAGTTAAGAAAGGTAAGAATGATAATGCACGCCTTTTATAATTTTAAAACGCTGTGGCCCGCTTAACTACCGAAAATAGTAGAAATGGCCCTCTGCTTGAAAAGCTTGGGAACTACTGCCCTAGAGCCACATTGTCATTGACCAGGTAGCACTTCAGAGGTGGTGTGGACAATACTACGGCTGTCTCTTTATTTAGGAAAACATTCCAAAGTCTGACCAATGAACAACTGTCAGTTGCAATAGGAACAATAGTATTGAAGTGCTATATAGAACCTATACTCTTTTTTGGATATCAAACATGGAAAATAGGCAACCAAACTGAGAAACGTGTAATGGCAGTAAAAATTTTATTTCGGGGGGGGGGGGGGAGGGGGGGGGAGGAGGAGGGGGGGGGGAGAAGAATGCCATGGACTGACAATAAAATCGACGAGCACGTCCTACGCAAATCAAATGAGTGATTCCAGAAATTAGACTGTCAAGATTATTTGAGCATATTTTGAAGAGACATAAACTGAAAAAACTTAGTGACAACTGGCAAGATTGATGGGAAAAGAGAAAAGGCAGAAAGATAAACACATATATGGTTTGACCACATGACATATACGAAACAATAGCACAGAGCAGATCCAAGACTCTAGTGATCGGGTGAGATGGCGGACCATGCCAGCCCACTCTAATCAGCATGGCACATGATGATGACTGTTTTAGGCTGGATCGACCTGGGAGCCCAGGACAATTTAAAAGAAATGCTCTTCGAACCCACCCCCTCTTTTGGACAATAACCCCTTTCAAATTAAGTTACGAAATGTGATTTCTTTGGCTACCGGATTATTAAATTGAGAATAGGATGGACCCTAATTATAACAACTATTATGGGATTGAGTGGGGTTGGGTAATGAAAAAATGAGTGACTGACCCATCACCACCGGCCTGATATGCGAGCGGTTTTTTTTTCTTGAAGGCATACATTGACAGATACAAACTTTGCTCACCTGGACAAACTAGTTGAACCATTCTTTTAAAATTTGACGCTTTCGTAATATGGTGAAAATGAAAACAGCGATGCTTTCTATTTCTTCCAGATTCCAAGTGTGGCTGTTTCTATACTTGGAGGGATGAGAACCACCACTACACCGTACCCCCGAAGTGGAGGGGATATGCCAGTTGAGGAAACTGTTTTCGACGCAGAGCATGCTCTCATATTTGTATCATTTCTGACTGCCCTAGGAGTACTTTTGGCAATTTACAGATATTTCAGGTAATTTCGTTTCGTTACTTTCAGCATTTCGAACTGTCCCTAGTTTTAGACACCTCATATGTTTGGTTCATTGTTGCAGAAAATATTCCTAGAATGCCGTCCGTGCACCAAGAAGAAGAAAAAGAATACCTAACATTCTACCAGATTTGAACATCGGCTGGCTCATGAACATCATGTCCAGAAAACAGAAATACTGTCTGTGGCCATATGAAACGTCACAGGGACTGAGAAATAACAGTAATGGAAGAAGGCGTGGTTCCTGAAAGAGGCGACAAGGGCCGACCAGCACGAGGGTTGACACAGGAAATTGACGACCCCTTGATGATTAAGATGCATGAGGCAGGGGAACTGGTGAAAGATTGGAATTCGTTCAGACGGGCAGTTTTGAATAAGAGCGACGTTCTGCGAAAGATCTGCTACAAGCAGCTACATGAACACCTGTTTGGATATTTCTGGGTTAGTGGCCTTTAGCTTATACTGCTAGCGAAAACATGGATATTCCTAGGTTACTGGCCTTTAACTGTTCCTTCCAGAGAAGGTGCGTGTTTGTTTACAGAAGGTACAACACGACCATTACAAACCAGGTTTTGATTATTTTCTGGCTGTCACTGCTGATGTGCTGGTTGTTCCACCATTCCTAGATCCCCCCTCCCCCGGATCTCAGAATATCTGCATATTTTGAGCTTAACTATATATAGACGAAAAGAGTGTAGAAGCGCTAAACAGAACCTGTACTTTTGTAAGGACGTGAGACTTAGGTGATGAACAGACAAGCTGAAGTGGAAATGTGGTTTCTGAGGAAACTTCATAGAATACAATGGGCAGACAGAGAAACCATTGAGCAAGTCCTACAAGGAGCAGATGAAAATAATAAATGGATTAGAGAAATTAGATGTAGACAATCACAATATTTTGGGCACTTTATGAGAAGAAATAAATTAGAGAACTTGGTGACAACTGGCAAGAAAGCGAGGAAAAGAACAAGGGGAAAGCAGAGAAGTAAATACCTGGATGGTTTGACCACGTGGTATGGTCGAGACAAGAACACTGAGCTGATCCACGACCCAGGCGATCGTGTGAGATGGTGAAACATGCCCTCCCACGCTTATTGGCATGACACATGATGATGATGATGATGATGATGATGATATAGATGTATAGATCAGCGTGGCTACGGGGTTTAATGCGCTTGCAATTAAACTGACAGTGCGCTGGTGTTGGTTCATTCCCTACACCGGTCAGTTGGACTTTAACATTGACTTCTCGTTCAGAAAGCAATGGCAAACTACTAAACGTAAAATTGTCTAGCAAGTAAATCTGAGGTTTACGTTGATCGCAAAGTCCTGCAAAGTACATGCGACATTTATACAAAGACATTTATACAAAGTACATGCGACATTTATACATAGACGTGGGAGCAGCCGTAGCGTAGTGGCCAGGGTCTATTTTACAAATCTGCCTTGATGCAAATTCAAACCCACAACTACAGGTCCAACAGGCAGGCAAGCGTCTAGCCACTACACTACCGCGGTTCTCTTGTTTATGGCGCTAGCCCAATATTTATTTATATATCAATTGCCACTTGATGGGTGATGTGGTGAATTTAATGCAGGCCGCCTTTACTATCCAAAATACTTCATGGTGCCCGGTTGGGAACGTATTCAGTAGCACACCGGCCGCGTTTACTTCCCACCACATTTTCTGGTGCCCACTTTAAGCTTGGTAGACATCTCAGCCTATGTCAAATAAAAAGAGCCGTCACCACACGGATTCGAGCTCATGACCAGTGGGTCGACAGACGTGCATCTAGCCGCAACGCTATCGCCGCCTCAGATAATAAAATCAGATGAGTCATCATCATCATCAACATATCATCATCTTCTTCCACTTTTGCCGTCAAGTGTCGCGGGGAGGAATAGCCAGACGAGTAGCGTAGCTAATGGCATGGCTCGAGCAGGGATCTTTAGGACCTACCGAAACAACAACAAAAATAATTGAAGTGAATTTATTTACAAACCTGACTGCTTCATTTCCAAAGATCAAGGTGTAAAATAAATATACGCTTGTCCTCGTTTATACGAGGGTAAGTTAATAAGTAAGTCACAAATGGTTGTAGAAAAATAACTAAAGATGATAACTTGAAACCAGTTTATTTTTTATACACACATTATCCCTTTATTTCTCAATATAATTTTCACCAACATTGATGCACTTATCCCAGCGTTTTATCAGTCCTCCCAAGCCGCCTGCATAGTACTGCGTGCTCTGTTTTCAAAACCATGTTTTCATTTCACATTTAACTTCGGCGTCATTCGTGAAATGTCTCCCGCCAAGGTGGGTTTCCTGTTTATTCTGACAAATGTTTGTTCCTTAAAGCGGTGCTTAGCTGGGTAGAAAAAGTTACGAGGGCGAGTCAATAAGTAAGACACAAAGTTCTGTAGGATAGCAGATAAATGAAAACAAAGCACGCAGTTCTATGCAGCCGGATTGGGAGGACTTGGTAACACGATGGGATAAGTGCATCAATGTTGGCGGAAATTATGTTGAGAATTAAAGGGACAATGTATGTATAAAAATAAACTGGTTTCAAGTTGTCATCATCTTTAGTTATATTTCTACAGCCATCTGTGACTTACTTATTAACTTGCCATCGTAGTACTTTAATTTCGTTTTAAAGCTACAGCAGACCGCCTTGCGCTAATTTTCATACAATGAAATGAGCGTCTGTAGTTTAGAGAGCAACCACAAAGTACTGAACGTAAATTACCTAGTTAATCAAAACGGCCAACAAATGCTGGGGTGGACTTCGACGTTCTGTAAAAGGACATGCAAATAACTGTGTAAAGCTAAGCTGTACACAATTAATTCATTAAAAAACATTAAACAGAGTATTTCACATGAGTAATTATCTTTATTTACTGACCATATCATTGCATAAATGTCGACTAGCTCCAGTGAAAGACAATACAGCTAATGGGGGCCTAGATTATCATGTTCATTAGCCGCTGTCATTCTGAGAATTGTAGCAAATGTGTTGTACCAGCACGACTATTGTATACAACACTTTTGTTTGGAGTTTGATGTGGGGAAAAGAACTTTGCACCGCATTGCCCGTGGAGATGATACTTTTGTGCCAGGAATGGAGAAGCCTACAACAATCTCACTTTGTTAGATACAAGCCCTTGTCTGGAGAAGCCTATACCAATCTCACTTTGTTAGATGCAAGCTCTTGTCTGGAGAAGCCTACACCAATTTCAATTTGTTAGATGCAAGCCCTTGTCTGGAGAAGCCTATACCAATCTCTCTTTGATAGATGATACTTCTGAACGGGGTCTTGAGAAACATACACCAATCTCACTTTGTTAGATGCAAGCCCTTGTCTGGAGAAGCCTATACCAATCTCTCTTTGTTAGATGATACTTTTGAACGGGGTCTGGAGAAACCTACACCAATCTCACTTTGTTAGATGCTAGCCCTTGTCTAGAGAAGCCTACATCAATCTCTCTTTGTTAGATGCAAGCCCTTGTCTGGAGAAGCCTACACCAATCTCACTTTGTTAGATGAAAACCCTTGTCTGGAGAAGCCTACACCAATCTCACTTTGTTAGATGCAAGCCATTGTCTGGAGAAGCCTACAAAAATCTCTCTTTGTTAGATGCAAGCTCTTGTCTGGATCAGTCTACACGAATCCCTCTTTGTTAGATGATACTTCTGAACCGGGTCTAGAGAAGCCTACACCAATCTCACATTGTTAGATGCAAACCCTTGACTGGAGAAGCCTACACCAATCTCACTTTGTTAGATGCAAGCCATTGTCTGGAGAAGCCTACACCAATCTCACTTTGTTAGATGCAAGCCCTTGTATGGAGAAGTATACACCAATCTCACTTTGTTAGATGCAAGCCCTTGTCTATAGAAGCCTATACCAATCTCTCTTTGTTAGATGCAAGCCCTTATCTGGAGAAGCCTACACTAATCTCTCTTTGTTAGATGCAAGCCCTTATCCGGAGAAGCCTACACCAATCTCACTTTGTTAGATGCAAGCCCTTGTCTGGAGAAGCCTACACCAATCTCTCTTGTTAGATGCAAGCCCTTATCTGGAGAAGTATACACCAACACCAATCTCACTTTGTTAGATGCAAGCCCTTGTCTATAGAAGCCTATACTAATCTCACTTTGTTAGATGCAAGCCCTTGTCTGGAGAAGACTACACCAATCTCACTTTGTTAGATGCAAGCCTTTGTCTGGATCAGACTACACGAATCCCTCTTTGTTAGATGATACTTCTGAACCGAGTCTGGAGAAGCCTACACCAATCTCACTTTGTTAGATGCAAGCCCTTGTCTGGAGAAGTCTACACCAATCTCACTTTGTTAGATGCAAGCCCTTGTCTGGATCAGTCTACACCAATCTCACTGTGTTAGATCAAGCCCTTGTCTGGATCAGTTTACACCAATCTCACTTTGGTAGATGCAAGCCCTTGTCTGGAGAAGCCTACACCAATCTCACTTTGTTAGATGCAAGCCCTTGTCTGGAGAAGCCTCTACCAATCTCACTTTGTTAGATGCAAACCCTTGTCTGGAGAAGCCTATACCAATCTCTCTTTGTTAGATGATACTTCTGAACGGGGTCTGGAGAAACCTACACCAATCTCACTTTGTTAGATGCTAGCCCTTGTCTGGAGAAGCCTATACCAATCACTCTTTGTTAGATGCAAGCCCTTTTCTGGAGAAGCCTACACCAATTTCACTTTGTTAGATGCAAGCTCTTGTCTAGAGAAGCCTACATCAATCTCTCTTTGTTAGATGCAAACCCTTGTCTGGAGAAGCCTACACCAATCTCACTTTGTTAGATGCAAACCCTTGTCTGGAGAAGCCTACACCAATCTCACTTTGTTAGATGCAAGCCATTGTCTTGTGAAGCCTACACCAATCTCACTTTGTTAGATGCAAGCCATTGTCTGGTGAAGCCTACACCAATCTCTCTTGTTAGATGTAAGCTTTTATCTGGAGAGGTATACACCAATCTCACTTTGTTAGATGCAAGCCCTTGTCTATAGAAGCTTATACCAATCTCACTTTGTTAGATGCAAGCCCTTGTCTGTAGAAGCCTACACCAATCTCACTTTGTTAGATGCAAGCCCTTGTCTGGAGAAGCCTATACCAATCTCTCTTTGTTAGATGCAAGCCCTTGTCTGGAGAAGCCTATACCAATCTCTCTTTGTTAGATGATACTTCTGAACGGGGTCTGGAGAAACCTACACCAATCTCACTTTGTTAGATGCTAGCCCTTGTCTGGAGAAGCCTATACCAATCACTCTTTGTTAGATGCAAGCCCTTGTCTGGAGAATCCTACACCAATCTCACTTTGTTAGATGCAAGCCCTTGTCTGGAGAAGCCTATACCAATCTCTCTTTGTTAGATGCAAGCCCTTTTCTGGAGAAGCCTACACCAATTTCACTTTGTTAGATGCAAGCTCTTGTCTAGAGAAGCCTACATCAATCTCTCTTTGTTAGATGCAAACCCTTGTCTGGAGAAGCCTACACCAATCTCACTTTGTTAGATGCAAACCCTTGTCTGGAGAAGCCTACACCAATCTCACTTTGTTAGATGCAAGCCATTGTCTGGTGAAGCCTACACCAATCTCTCTTGTTAGATGTAAGCTTTTATCTGGAGAGGTATACACCAATCTCACTTTGTTAGATGCAAGCCCTTGTCTATAGAAGCTTATACCAATCTCACTTTGTTAGATGCAAGCCCTTGTCTGTAGAAGCCTACACCAATCTCACTTTGTTAGATGCAAGCCCTTGTCTGGAGAAGCCTATACCAATCTCTCTTTGTTAGATGCAAGCCCTTTTCTGGAGAAGCCTACACCAATTTCACTTTGTTAGATGCAAGCTCTTGTCTAGAGAAGCCTACATCAATCTCTCTTTGTTAGATGCAAGCCCTTGTCTGGAGAAGCCTACACCAATCTCACTTTGTTAGATGAAAACCCTTGTCTGGAGAAGCCTACACCAATCTCACTTTGTTAGATGCAAGCCATTGTCTGGAGAAGCCTACAAAAATCTCTCTTTGTTAGATGCAAGCTCTTGTCTGGATCAGTCTACACGAATCCCTCTTTGTTAGATGATACTTCTGAACCGGGTCTAGAGAAGCCTACACCAATCTCACATTGTTAGATGCAAACCCTTGTCTGGAGAAGCCTACACCAATCTCACTTTGTTAGATGCAAGCCATTGTCTGGAGAAGCCTACACCAATCTCACTTTGTTAGATGCAAGCCCATGTATGGAGAAGTATACACCAATCTCACTTTGTTAGATGCAAGCCCTTGTCTATAGAAGCCTATACCAATCTCTCTTTGTTAGATGCAAGCCCTTATCCGGAGAAGCCAAAACCAATCTCACTTTGTTAGATGCAAGCCCTTGTCTGGAGAAGCCTACACCAATCTCTCTTGTTAGATGCAAGCCCTTATCTGGAGAAGTATACACCAACACCAATCTCACTTTGTTAGATGCAAGCCCTTGTCTATAGAAGCCTATACTAATCTCACTTTGTTAGATGCAAGCCCTTGTCTGGAGAAGACTACACCAATCTCACTTTGTTAGATGCAAGCCTTTGTCTGGATCAGACTACACGAATCCCTCTTTGTTAGATGATACTTCTGAACCGAGTCTGGAGAAGCCTACACCAATCTCACTTTGTTAGATGCAAGCCCTTGTCTGGAGAAGTCTACACCAATCTCACTTTGTTAGATGCAAGCCCTTGTCTGGATCAGTCTACACCAATCTCACTGTGTTAGATCAAGCCCTTGTCTGGATCAGTTTACACCAATCTCACTTTGGTAGATGCAAGCCCTTGTCTGGAGAAGCCTACACCAATCTCACTTTGTTAGATGCAAGCCCTTGTCTGGAGAAGCCTCTACCAATCTCACTTTGTTAGATGCAAACCCTTGTCTGGAGAAGCCTATACCAATCTCTCTTTGTTAGATGATACTTCTGAACGGGGTCTGGAGAAATCTACACCAATCTCACTTTGATAGATGCTAGCCCTTGTCTGGAGAAGCCTATACCAATCACTCTTTGTTAGATGCAAGCCCTTGTCTGGAGAATCCTACACCAATCTCACTTTGTTAGGTGCAAGCCCTTGTCTGTAGAAGCCTACACCAATCTCACTTTGTTAGATGCAAGCCCTTGTCTGGAGAAGCCTATACCAATCTCTCTTTGTTAGATGCAAACCCTTGTCTGGAGAAGCCTACACCAATCTCACTTTGTTAGATGCAAACCCTTGTCTGGAGAAGCCTACACCAATCTCACTTTGTTAGATGCAAGCCATTGTCTGGTGAAGCCTACACCAATCTCTCTTGTTAGATGCAAGCTTTTATCTGGAGAGGTATACACCAATCTCACTTTGTTAGATGCAAGCCCTTGTCTATAGAAGCTTATACCAATCTCACTTTGTTAGATGGAAGCCCTTGTCTGGAGAAGCCTGCACCAATCTCACTTTGTTAGATGCAAGCCCTTATCTGGAGAAGTATACACCAATCTCACTTTGTTAGATGCAAGCCCTTATCTGGAGAAGTATACACCAATCTCACTTTGTTAGATTCAAGCTCTTGTCTGGATCAGTCTACACGAATCCCTCTTTGTTAGATGATACTTCTAAACCGGGTCTGGAGAAGCCTACACCAATCTCACATTGTTAGATGCAAACCCTTGTCTGGAGAAGCCTACACCAATCTCACTTTGTTAGATGCAAGCCATTGTCTGGAGAAGCCTACACCAATCTCACTTTGTTAGATGCAAGCCCTTGTCTGGAGAAGCCTACACCAATCTCTCTTGTTAGATGCAAGCCCTTATCTGGAGAAGTATACACCAACACCAATCTCACTTTGTTAGATGCAAGCCCTTGTCTATAGAAGCCTATACCAATCTCACTTTGTTAGATGCAAGCCCTTGTCTGGAGAAGACTACACCAATCTCACTTTGTTAGATGCAAGCTCTTGTCTGGATCAGTCCTACACGAATCCCGTCTTTGTTAGATGATACTTGTCTGAGAGCTACCAATCTCACTTAGATGCAAGCTCTTGTCTGGATCAGTCTACACGAATCCCTCTTTGTTAGATGATACTTCTGAACCGGGTCTGGAGAAGCCTGCACCAATCTCACATTGTTAGATGCAAACCCTTTCTGGAGAAGCCTACACCAATCTCACTTTGTTAGATGCAAGCCATTGTCTGGAGAAGCCTACACCAATCTCACTTTGTTAGATGCAAGCCCTGTATGGAGAAGTATACACCAATTTCACTTTGTTAGATGCAAGCCCTTGTCTATAGAAGCCTATAGCAATCTCTCTTTGTTAGATGCAAGCCCTTATCTGGAGAAGCCTACACAAATCGTTCTTGTTAGATGCAAGCCCTTATCCCGGAGAAGGCCTACACCAATCTCACTTTGTTAGATGCAAGCGCTTGTCTGGAGAAGCCTACACCAATCTCTCTTGTTAGATGCAAGCCCTTATCTGGAGAAGTATACGCCAACACCAATCTCACTTTGTTAGATGCAAGCCTTGTCTATAGAAGCCTATACCAATCTCACTTTGTTAGATGCAAGCCCTTGTCTGGAGAAGACTACACCAATCTCACTTTGTTAGATGCAAGCCCTTGTCTGGATCAGACTACACGAATCCCTCTTTGTTAGATGATACTTCTGAACCGAGTCTGGAGAAGCCTACACCAATCTCACTTTGTTAGATGCAAGCCCTTGTCTGGAGAAGTCTACACCAATCTCTCTTGTTAGATGCAAGCCCTTATCTGGAGAAGTATACACCAACACCAATCTCACTTTGTTAGATGCAAGTCCTTGTCTATAGAAGCCTATACCAATCTCACTTTGTTAGATGCAAGCCCTTGTCTGGAGAAGACTACACCAATCTCACTTTGTTAGATGCAAGCCTTTGTCTGGATCAGACTACACGAATCCCTCTTTGTTAGATGATACTTCTGAACCGAGTCTGGAGAAGCCTACACCAATCTCACTTTGTTAGATGCAAGCCCTTGTCTGGAGAAGTCTACACCAATCTCACTTTGTTAGATCAAGCCCTTGTCTGAGAGAAGTCACACCAATATCTCTTTGTTAGATGCAAGCCCTTGTCTGGAGAAGTCTACACCAATCTCACTTTGTTAGATACAAGCCCTTGTCTGGAGAAGCCTACACCAATCTCACTTTGTTAGATGCAAGCCCTTGTCTGGAGAAGCCTCTACCAATCTCACTTTGTTAGATGCAAGCCCTTGTCTGGAGAAGCCTATACCAATCTCACTTTGTTAGATGAACTTCTGAAGGTCTGGAGAAACTACACCAATCTCACTTTGTTAGATGCAGCCCTTGTCTGGAGAAGCCTATACCAATCAAAACTTCTTTGTTAGATGCAAGCCCTTTCTGGAGAAGCCACACCAATTTCACTTGTTAGATGCAAGCCTTGTCTGAGAAGCCTACATCAATCTCTCTTTGTTAGATGCAAACCCTTGTCTGGAGAAGCCTACACCAATCTCACTTTGTTAGATGCAAACCCTTGTCTGGAGAAGCCTAACCAATCTCACTTTGTTAGATGCAAGCCCTTGTCTGGAGAAGCCTATACCAATCTCTCTTTGTTAGATGCAAGCCCTTTTCTGGAGAAGCCTACACCAATTTTCACTTTGTTAGATGCATGCTCTTGTCTAGAGAAGCCACATCAATCTCTCTGTGTTAGATGCAAGCCCTTGTCTGGAGAAGCCTACACCAATCTCACTTTGTTAGATGCAAACCCTTGTCTGGAGAAGCCTACACCAATTTCACTTTGTTAGATGCAAGCCATTGTCTGGAGAAGCCTACACCAATCTCTCTTGTTAGATGCAAGCCTTTATCTGGAGAGGTATACACCAATCTCACCTTTGTTAGATGCTAGCCCCTTGTCTATAGAAGCTTATACCAATCTCACTTTGTTAGATGGAAGCCCTTGTCTGGAGAAGCCTACACCAATCTCACTTTGTTAGATGCAAGCCCTTATCTGGAGAAGTATACACCAATCTCACTTTGTTAGATGCAAGCTCCTTGTCTGGATCAGTCACACGAATCCCTCTTTGTTAGATGATACTCAAACCGGTCTGGAGAAGCCTACACCAATCTCACATTGTTAGATGCAACCATTGTCTGGAGAAGCCTACACCAATCTCACTTTGTTAGATGCAAGCCATTGTCTGGAGAAGCCTACACCAATCTCACTTTGTTAGAAGCACCCTTTCTGAGAAGCCTAGACAATCTCTTGTTGAAGCCTACCAATCCCTTGTTAGAAGCAAGCCCTCTTCTGAGAAGTATAGCACAACACCAATCTCACTTTGTTAGATGCAGCCCTTGTATGGAGAAGTATACACCTTCCCCCCCCCCCCCCCCCCCCCCCCCCCCCCCCCCCCCCCCCCCCCCCCCCCCCCCCCCCCCCCCCCCCCCCCCCCCCCCCCCCCCCCCCCCCCCCCCCCCCCCCCCCCCCCCCCCCCCCCCCCCCCCCCCCCCCCCCCCCCCCCCCCCCCCCCCCCCCCCCCCCCCCCCCCCCCCCCCCCCCCCCCCCCCCCCCCCCCCCCCCCCCCCCCCCCCCCCCCCCCCCCCCCCCCCCCCCCCCCCCCCCCCCCCCCCCCCCCCCCCCCCCCCCCCCCCCCCCCCCCCCCCCCCCCCCCCCCCCCCCCCCCCCCCCCCCCCCCCCCCCCCCCCCCCCCCCCCCCCCCTTTTTTTTTTTTTTTTTTTTTTTTTTTTTTTTTTTTTTTTTTTTTTTTTTTTTTTTTTTTTTTTTTTTTTTTTTTTTTTTTTTTTTTTTTTTTTTTTTTTTTTTTTTTTTTTTTTTTTTTTTTTTTTTTTTTTTTTTTTTTTTTTTTTTTTTTTTTTTTTTTTTTTTTTTTTTTTTTTTTTTTTTTTTTTTTTTTTTTTTTTTTTTTTTTTTTTTTTTTTTTTTTTTTTTTTTTTTTTTTTTTTTTTTTTTTTTTTTTTTTTTTTTTTTTTTTTTTTTTTTTTTTTTTTTTTTTTTTTTTTTTTTTTTTTTTTTTTTTTTTTTTTTTTTTTTTTTTTTTTTTTTTTTTTTTTTTTTTTTTTTTTTTTTTTTTTTTTTTTTTTTTTTTTTTTTTTTTTTTTTTTTTTTTTTTTTTTTTTTTTTTGTTAGATGCAAGCCCTTGTATGGAGAAGTATACACCAATCTCACTTTGTTAGATGCTAGCCCTTGTCTGGAGAAGCCTATACCAATCACTCTTTGTTAGATGCAAGCCCTTTTCTGGAGAAGCCCACACCAATTTCACTTTGTTAGATGCAAGCTCTTGTCTAGAGAAGCCTACATCAATCTCTCTTTGTTAGATGCAAACCCTTGTCTGGAGAAGCCTACACCAATCTCACTTTGTTAGATGCAAACCCTTGTCTGGAGAAGCCTACACCAATCTCACTTTGTTAGATGCAAGCCATTGTCTGGTGAAGCCTACACCAATCTCACTTTGTTAGATGCAAGCCATTGTCTGGAGAAGCCTACACCAATCTCACTTTGTTAGATGCAAACCCTTGTCTGGAGAAGCCTACACCAATCTCTCTTTGTTAGATGCAAACCCTTGTCTGGAGAAGCCTACACCAATCTCACTTTGTTAGATGCAAACCCTTGTCTGGAGAAGCCTACACCAATCTCACTTTGTTAGATGCAAGCCATTGTCTCGTGAAGCC
This sequence comes from Cepaea nemoralis, assembly GCA_014155875.1. NCBI lineage: Eukaryota > Metazoa > Mollusca > Gastropoda > Stylommatophora > Helicidae > Cepaea > Cepaea nemoralis. Next base: position 206,466 of record JACEFZ010003425.1, on the reverse strand, counting down.
TACACCAATCTCTCTTGTTAGATGCAAGCTTTTATCTGGAGAGGTATACACCAATCTCACTTTGTTAGATGCAAGCCCTTGTCTATAGAAGCTTATACCAATCTCACTTTGTTAGATGGAAGCCCTTGTCTGGAGAAGCCTGCACCAATCTCACTTTGTTAGATGCAAGCCCTTATCTGGAGAAGTATACACCAATCTCACTTTGTTAGATGCAAGCCCTTATCTGGAGAAGTATACACCAATCTCACTTTGTTAGATGCAAGCTCTTGTCTGGATCAGTCTACACGAATCCCTCTTTGTTAGATGATACTTCTAAACCGGGTCTGGAGAAGCCTACACCAATCTCACATTGTTAGATGCAAACCCTTGTCTGGAGAAGCCTACACCAATCTCACTTTGTTAGATGCAAGCCATTGTCTGGAGAAGCCTACACCAATCTCACTTTGTTAGATGCAAGCCCTTGTCTGGAGAAGCCTACACCAATCTCTCTTGTTAGATGCAAGCCCTTATCTGGAGAAGTATACACCAACACCAATCTCACTTTGTTAGATGCAAGCCCTTGTATGGAGAAGTATACACCAATTTCACTTTGTTAGATGCAAGCCCTTGTCTATAGAAGCCTATAGCAATCTCTCTTTGTTAGATGCAAGCCCTTATCTGGAGAAGCCTACACAAATCGTTCTTTGTTAGATGCAAGCCCTTATCCGGAGAAGCCTACACCAATCTCACTTTGTTAGATGCAAGCGCTTGTCTGGAGAAGCCTACACCAATCTCTCTTGTTAGATGCAAGCCCTTATCTGGAGAAGTATACGCCAACACCAATCTCACTTTGTTAGATGCAAGCCCTTGTCTATAGAAGCCTATACCAATCTCACTTTGTTAGATGCAAGCCCTTGTCTGGAGAAGACTACACCAATCTCACTTTGTTAGATGCAAGCCCTTGTCTGGATCAGACTACACGAATCCCTCTTTGTTAGATGATACTTCTGAACCGAGTCTGGAGAAGCCTACACCAATCTCACTTTGTTAGATGCAAGCCCTTGTCTGGAGAAGTCTACACCAATCTCTCTTGTTAGATGCAAGCCCTTATCTGGAGAAGTATACACCAACACCAATCTCACTTTGTTAGATGCAAGTCCTTGTCTATAGAAGCCTATACCAATCTCACTTTGTTAGATGCAAGCCCTTGTCTGGAGAAGACTACACCAATCTCACTTTGTTAGATGCAAGCCTTTGTCTGGATCAGACTACACGAATCCCTCTTTGTTAGATGATACTTCTGAACCGAGTCTGGAGAAGCCTACACCAATCTCACTTTGTTAGATGCAAGCCCTTGTCTGGAGAAGTCTACACCAATCTCACTTTGTTAGATGCAAGCCCTTGTCTGGATCAGTCTACACCAATCTCACTGTGTTAGATCAAGCCCTTGTCTGAATCAGTTTACACCAATCTCACTTTGGTAGATGCAAGCCCTTGTCTGGAGAAGCCTACACCAATCTCATTTTGTTAGATGCAAGCCCTTGTCTGGAGAAGCCTATATCAATCTCACTTTGTTAGATGCAAGCTCTTGTCTGGAGAAGCCTATACCAATCTCTCTTTGATAGATGATACTTCTGAACGGAGTCTTGAGAAACCTAAACCAATCTCACTTTGTTAGATGCAAGCCCTTGTCTGGAGAAGCCTATACCAATCTCTCTTTGTTAGATGATACTTCTGAACGGGGTCTGGAGAAACCTACACCAATTTCACTTTGTTAGATGCTAGCACTTGTCTGGAGAAGCCTATACCAATCACTCTTTGTTAGATGCAAGCCCTTGTCTGGAGAATCCTACACCAATCTCACTTTGTTAGATGCAAGCCCTTGTCTGTAGAAGCCTACACCAATCTCACTTTGTTAGATGCAAGCCCTTGTCTGGAGAAGCCTATACCAATCTCTCTTTGTTAGATGCAAGCCCTTTTCTGGAGAAGCCTACACCAATTTCACTTTGTTAGATGCATGCTCTTGTCTAGAGAAGCCTACATCAATCTCTCTGTGTTAGATGCAAGCCCTTGTCTGGAGAAGCCTACACCAATCTCACTTTGTTAGATGCAAACCCTTGTCTGGAGAAGCCTACACCAATTTCACTTTGTTAGATGCAAGCCATTGTCTGGAGAAGCCTACACCAATCTCTCTTGTTAGATGCAAGCCTTTATCTGGAGAGGTATACACCAATCTCACTTTGTTAGATGCTAGCCCTTGTCTATAGAAGCTTATACCAATCTCACTTTGTTAGATGGAAGCCCTTGTCTGGAGAAGCCTACACCAATCTCACTTTGTTAGATGCAAGCCCTTATCTGGAGAAGTATACACCAATCTCACTTTGTTAGATGCAAGCTCTTGTCTGGATCAGTCTACACGAATCCCTCTTTGTTAGATGATACTTCTGAACCGGGTCTGGAGAAGCCTGCACCAATCTCACATTGTTAGATGCAAACCCTTGTCTGGAGAAGCCTACACCAATCTCATTTTGTTAGATGCAAGCCATTGTCTGGAGAAGCCTACACCAATCTCACTTTGTTAGATGCAAGCCCTTGTATGGAGAAGTATACACCAATTTCACTTTGTTAGATGCAAGCCCTTGTCTATAGAAGCCTATAGCAATCTCTCTTTGTTAGATGCAAGCCCTTATCTGGAGAAGCCTACACAAATCGTTCTTTGTTAGATGCAAGCCCTTATCCGGAGAAGCCTACACCAATCTCACTTTGTTAGATGCAAGCGCTTGTCTGGAGAAGCCTACACCAATCTCTCTTGTTAGATGCAAGCCCTTATCTGGAGAAGTATACGCCAACACCAATCTCACTTTGTTAGATGCAAGCCCTTGTCTATAGAAGCCTATACCAATCTCACTTTGTTAGATGCAAGCCCTTGTCTGGAGAAGACTACACCAATCTCACTTTGTTAGATGCAAGCCCTTGTCTGGATCAGACTACACGAATCCCACCTTGTTAGATGATACTTCTGAACCGAGTCTGGAGAAGCCTACACCAATGTCACTTTGTTAGATGCAAGCCCTTGTCTGGAGAAGTCTACACCAATCTCACATTGTTAGATGCAAGCCCTTGTCTGGAGAAGCCTACACCAATCTCACTTTGTTAGATGCAAGCCCTTTTCTGGAGAATCTTACACCAATCTCACTGTGTTAGATGCTAGCCCTTCTCTGGAGAAGCCTACACCAATCTCACTTTGTTAGATGCAAGCCCTTGCCTGGAGAAGCCTACACCAGTCTCACTTTGTTAGATGCAAGCCCTTATCTGGAGAAGCCTACACCAATCTCACTTTGTTAGATACAAGCCCTTGTCTGGAGAAATCTACACCAACCTCACTTTGTTAGATACAAGCCCTAGTCTGAAGAAGTCGACACCAATATCTCTTTGTTAGATGCAAGCCCTTGTCTGGAGAAGTCTACACCAATCTCACTTTGTTAGATACAAGCCCTTGTCTGGAGAAGCCTACACCAGTCTCTCTTTGTTAGATGCAAGCCCTTGTCTGGAGAAGCCTACAGCAATCTCTCTTTGTTAGATGATACTTCTGAACCGGGTCTGGAGAAGCCTACACCAATCTCACTTTGTTAGATGCAAGCCCTTGTCAGGGCCCAGACGTCTTGAAGCCCAATGCATCGGACTTCACAGTTTAAACACAAATCTTCTAGAGTAGTCACTGCCAGAAGTTGGGGTGGCCACCGCCTAGATGAAAGTATTATTCACTGGCGAGAAACCCCAAATAGTCAGAAACTGACTAGGGACAAAATTTGTATGGCTGAACTATAGATTAAGCCCTGAATATCCAACATACAGCTCCAAGTGGCTCGTAACAAAATTGAAATGAACTGTGCTGAATATTCACCAAGGAGTAGGAAGGAGAAGTTTAGCTGAGATAGATTAAGTCTAAATTTAAGAGTAATTGACAACTATTCCAGTACAGGTTTTTCTCCCTGACTGCTTCCCTTCCTTGGTGTGTAAGTAATCCCCCACCAATGTACACACACAACACGTATGCACAATTGGAATTAAAAATATAACACTGAACTTATGAGTTAAAACAAACTACCACTCACTTTAATTACTAATCATATTATTAGACACCTGATGTTTTTCAAGATGATGATGATGAAATTATATAAGTTTATGTACTACAGTAATCATGAAAGTGAAATGATTAATATAAAATACATAACTCTGAATCCTGTCTGGATCAGTGAGAGGTCCACTAACAGCAGTTATGATCCGATCAGCAAACAGCCGTGGTCAGATCAGCGAACTCTCCAGTAGAAACAAAACAGCTTGCTGGTATTCTGACGCCTGTCAGTCCTGGCATTACCTAGTCGTCTCTAGTTCTTGAGATCTATACATAGGTGTTCTTATTGAGAGCTAGGAAGAAATCAAGAATGTGTTATATCTAGTTCTACATCAGTACAATCCTAAGTACTACATATATCCTAGCACACCCATATACAATGACCAGTCTGGCCAAGTTTATCTTCCAGCTCTACTGCGTTCACCATCCTCCTTCTCCCTCCATATCTCTGTCCTACGGTCTTAGTCTGGGACGGGCTTTTCAATTGTCTCACACGCCTGTAATTATTACATTTCTGCCGTCCTATGTCCATGTCGCTAATACAGACATTCTGGGTCGTACAGCCGCTCCGTCCAAAGTTGGTTTAGCAGCTCACAGGGTCGGTAATGGTATTATAATAGTACCTGATCATCCGGGCTTACAAGCCGTGACCAGTATCTGTGCCAGACTTCCGTGAATTACCATCCACCATACAATGAAAAGGTTTAGCACCATATACCCTATAGCAATTGTGGGTAATGTCTGTACCATTACACATCTGCTTCCAACGCAATCGATGGCCAATGTGCCAATGCGCACACCAATTTATTCTTAGTGAGTTACCATATAACAAATCAACATCAAATAAACCTAAGGTATGCGAATTCAAAATGGCATATAAGGTTATTCTTACATACATTGTATAATGCAAAAAAGTAAGTAATATCCTTATCTACAACAAACTGGGAAACATAGTTTCCATATATGTAACAGACCAAATAAATGTCTGCCGAGTGCATGTCCAGAGTATAACAACAATGATGCACACGGCAATTCAAATATATCAAATCTCCAATACTTTAACATAATAGCATAATGCATTATTAATTAGTAATAATAGTGTATAGCTACAAAATGAGATATACATCGTCTAATTGAAGTGACCATACAGAACAGCCATATTGCTGATCTGCCCGGTTTAGTCACCACTTAGCTACTGCTGTTGTAAGAATTAAAGAAATAGTCAGTTGACTATATTCTGTACAACAAATGCATGCAACAAAAAGCAACTAGGCTAGTTTACAAAGAACTGACAAGCATCTACCACGACACATGACAATGAAAAGTCTCTAGAACATAGCCAAGATCTGCCTTCCATAAGTTTCTACTTCTCAGAAGAGTAACACTTAAAGCACAATGATATTGAACACAGAACTTAGAAAGAACACTCAAGTAACCTACGACAATGATAGTTCTTGCAATAACCTAGATCAGATATAGACTGAAAATCAGTGCATACATCTAAAAGACTTGACTAGTTACTAAGAAATAACTTTCCTAGTGAAGTCTAGCAACATCAGAATCATACATATGCCTACAAAACATTGAGCTGGTTGCCTACCTGTTCAGAAGTCAGACTTAATCTAAAGGGAACAGGTCTAGCATGAGTTTTTATACTAAATCTAGAAGTAGACCTATTATCTCCTTGGCGCATTTCTGTCTATCCCAAGCCATCATTCACATTCCTCCACTCCTGCTCTAATTGCCTTATCAGATCTGTTTCACACATCCCTACAGTGCAGACTCCCAACATGTCCAGTCATAAATTCTTTCTGAACTGGCCTTCACACCTTGCTCCTCTCTGTCTTGTACAAAGTCCACAGGCCCAGTGTTAATTGCCTCTGTCAGACACCCAACACCTAATTTCTGGATCCAGTCCTAATGGTTTATTGTCCTTCTAACACCCCGCCTTTCTACCTTTCTACAGGTAATTACTAGCCTCTAGTCAAGGTCTGTTTCACACTCTACTGAGCCTGTGTGATGGGTTGGACTTGGCATGTTTACAGCCCCAGATTGCTTGCGTCATGCCTGGGCAGTTTCACTGGCCATTCACAGTCGCGGTCTGTTTAACACTGCATGTCTGTGTGGTGTTATTATCAATTCAGGGTCAGTTTCTTCTTCCCCCCAGCATTCTTTATTATAGAGAACTGCATTCGTTCTTCTGTAACTTCTCTACATGGTCCATCAAAAGTGAACCGAAAATTGTTCTGGGATGTAAAGGCTGCATTTCACGACAGTCACAACTAACTAACCAGCTCTGCTTGCCTGTACGTACCCACATGGCTGGTGCCCATTTTATTAGAGCTGCTCCAGCACCGCACTTGATGGGAAGCAAATCCTGCCACCGCTGACGCTTGACCCCTCATACTGCTATACTGCATAGCCGAAGCTCTAACTATTCAACCATGTCTCCCATAAGTAACCATGGTCATCTGTGTATTTCTAATTCTCGATATGACATCGCTCCACAGCAATCGGCCTGGATCGTTTACCAGACTGGTGAAGAAGATCAAGAAGCACATTATCAGTCTGACAAATCCAGCCATACAAGACGGTAGGTCCCTGCGTGTTGTCTAAGTCGACTAAATCTTCTTCTCGTTTCTGAGCTTGGAGAGGGGAACAAGAGCTCTGCTACCCATTTCCCATGGAGATGGTAGTTTGGTACTGTCTCGGGAAAAGAGCATCTACACCAATCTCCACAGACAGGAACAAACTCGTTTCGAGTCTCAAGCGAATTGAATGCCAATGCATCGGACAAAAGAGATATGACTCACATAGAAATACCAGAAATTAGGTATGCTGACGACACTATTATCAATAACTCACATGGGAAATGAAAATCTAATCAAGAAAGCGCAAGAGCAAATCTAAACACAAAATGTATAGCTCAATGCAACAACATCAACAGCACATAATTACATCAATCACAACAAATCTCTCTCTCTCTCTCTCTCTCTCTCTCTCTCTCTCTCTCTCTCTCTCTCTCTCTCTCTCTCTCTCTCTCTCTCTCTCTCCTTCTCCTTCTATCTCTCTCTTTCTCTCTAAATGGAGTCAAATTACAGAACATGAGCAGTGTTGAATAGCTCTGTTCACTCTTGATGGGCGATGTAAATGCGATGACAGAAATAAAAAAAAGAAAAACAAACATTGCTCTGCAAACACGGCAACAATTAAAACATTCAGGGATTGGGACACAGAGCAACATAAGCTAGAGCACTGAGGCCGTGCATGTTTCCCGAGCATATTTCCCGTATTTCCCATGTGTGAGACTTGGACATTTCACAACTCTACTTAACGGGACATGCGCCTTTAAATATAAGTGTTACCAAAGAGCATTACAATGCATTGAACAGGCAGAGAAGAGGCAGATCTATCCAACAAGAACTGACTACTATAGTAGATTGGTTATTGGGACAATGGCCATTTGTTTCTTCCCGTAAAATTGCACGAATGTCTTGTAACGATAAATATGGAAGGAAGAGATCCGGAGAAGCGGATAAGAGACAGATTACAACGCAGATGGATTCATATCATAGATAATTTACACATCATCATCAAGTGTCGTGCCGACTGGCGTAGGCGTTCATGGCTCTCCACAGATCTCTGTCTTTGGTTTTCTGGATCAACTCTGCTGTTGATATTCCTCCATGTCACTGTCACAATCGATCCAGCATCATTTCTCGTGGTCTGCCTCTGCCTCTCTTCCCCTCGGTCTTTCCAGTTGTCACGATGTTCTCCAGCGCCGCTCTTCTCATCACATGACAGAAAAAAAAACAGAGTTAGGCCATCTGCTATGAAGCAAATTTGAAAGACTGAACTGCAATGGGTGTGAAGTAGTGCAACGGACATGTCACTGGTTAATGAGATGATAATTATACCTAAGCGCTGACGGGTGCAATTTGACAATCTAGTTATAATGTAGCTAATATCCGATGTATCAAATTCAGTAGTCTGGTTAGAACGTTACCATCATCTTATGCGTGACATGTCACAATCTAGTTAGAATGTTATTATTGACATCTGATGGGTGGAGTTCCGCAAATTGGTTAGAATGATACTATTAGCTGATACATGAACAATTCCGCAATCTTGCTGGTTACTAGAATATGGTGTATGACATTCCACAACATGGTTAGAAAATAATAGCATCTGATATATATATATATATATATATATATATATATATATATATATATATATATATATATATATATATATATATATATATATGCGTGTGTGTGGGTGGATGGGTGGGGTGGGTGGGGGCGGGGGCGGGGTTTATATTATTTGATATGCGTATCAAGAGTAAAGTGGACCGCCACAGTACAGTGGCTAGCCTGCTTGCCTGCCAGCTTGGTGGTTATAGGTCCGAATCCCCATCAAGGCGGGGATTGGTTTTGCTTAACTTGGACTTCTAGGTCAACCTAGCTCTAAATAGATACCGGAACATTTTCTGGGAAGATAAGGTAGCCGGTTGATATTGGCCGCATCACCCGTCGAGTGTCGATTGGTCTAAAAATGTTTGGAATAGAATCATATACCCAAAAGCTCCAAGGCATCGACAAATTTATTTTACTTATCGACAGAAACATGTACTTTACTTATCGACAGAAACGTGAACTCTACTTATCGACAGAAACATGTGCTTTGCTTATCGACAGAAACATGTACTTTACTTATCGACAAAAACAAGTACTTTACTTATCGACAGAAACATGTACATTTATTATCGACAGAAACATGTACTTTGCTTAGCGACAGAAAAGCCGGAATAGTAAGTTAGTTTTATGCGGTAAAATGATAGACAAGAGAGACAGAAGAAGATTGAGTAAGATATGTGTGCAAGTTTAAACGGCTGATGAACACATAATAAGTAAGGCCAAATTCATATAAACAACACATAACAGATACGATTGTAAAGTTACGAACATCAATGTCTGCTCCAGACAAGAAGAAGAAAAGAAGAGAGGCATGATAAGTGGAAGGATAATGAGAAGCGGACGAGGATGTTCAGGAAGTAGGAAGGAAGCACAAAGGAAGAAAACAAAGGAAGGGGTGAAAGAAGAAGGAAGTTATAAGACTGTTATTGATGTTTAGATTTCATGCACTGATTTCATAAAAATATTATTCACTATCATGGAAAGTATGTTTTACTTGCAATGAAACACATTAATTAAGTTATCTTCCACTTCTTGTGGTCCTGTATTTGATGTTTTTAGCACCAGGCATTTCTCATAGTGACCTCACCCTTCTTCTTCTTCGTGCTTCCGTCTACTACAGCTGCGGTTTCTTCTTTTTCAGTTTGTGATATGTGTATGCCATGGAGTGTGTATTTGTGTGTTATTGGGTCAGTGTATAAATGTGAGAGTTTGTGTAAATGATGTATGTATGCGGGTATGTATATGTTTATACATTTGCATGTGTACGTGTGTCTGCCTGCCTGTCTCATAACATGGTAATATGCATTATTTATGTTTACAATATTCATTTGACAATGTTGTTTTCCTATGTGAATATAACATGCACAATAGATAATTAATGAACGAAAGATGAGTGATTGGAAGGGCCGAATGTAAATCAGGCCTACGTGCCCAACTGTTACCCTTTGAAAATAAGTTCGTTCGTTCGTCCTCGTCCTCCAATTCTGCTTCTGTTGGCATCTTTATACTGTAAGTTGTTGGGATGAACTGGACTGTTGTATAAAGTATCTCTTTATTTACACGCAATGTTGATGTTTGTGTAGTGACTTCATAGGTACAGACAAATATAGAAGTGTCTTGTACACGTCTTAAGGCGCATTCGGCATATGTTGCTAGACACATATTTTATAGACCAATCGGTACTAGTGGCTGATGTGGTTATATCACATTGACCGTCTTTACTTTTCCAGACACATCCTGGTAGCCATGTTAGGCTGGGTCGACCTGGGAGGCTGGGTCGACCTGGGAGGCTGGGTTGACCTGAGAGGCTTGGTCGTTATGTTAGGCTGGGTCGACCTGGGAGGCTGGGTCGACCTGGGAGGCTGGGTCGACTTGAGAGGCTGGGTTGACTTGGGAGGCTGGGTTGACCTGAGTGGCTGGATCGTTATGTTAGGCTGGGTTGACCTGAGAGGCTTGGTCGTTATGTTAGGCTGGGTCGACCTGGAAGGCTGGGTCGCTATGTTAGGCTGGGTCGACCTGGGAGACTGGGTCGACCTGGGAGGCTGGGTTGACCTGAGAGGCTGGGTCGACCTGGGAGGCTGGGTTGACCTGAGTGGCTGGATCGTTATGTTAGGCTGGGTTGACCTGAGAGGCTTGGTCGTTATGTTAGGCTGGGTCGACCTGGAAGGCTGGGTCGCTATGTTAGCCTGGGTCGACCTGGGAGCCCAGGTCAATTGTAACCATTGGAATCCACCCCTACGTGAATGGAACTCATGACCAGTGGGGCGGCAGGCTGGTGTCTGACCACTGCGCCACCTCGGCCTTGGAGTAGAGTCATTGTACCTGTACATCATTAGCTACTGACAGTATATTGCTGTGTCAATGTGTAACTTATATTTGTATATTTTTTTTTTTTTGCATATCCTTTACAGGACATCGCTGTCAACACCAGCATCTTTCAGCTGTATGTTGATTTCTTGGCAAGATTACGCTCAGTAGTTTGCCATTGCTTTCTGAGCGGCCGGCTCACATACCCCGTAAGTTACTGATGTGATTCGAACCACTGTGATTCTCACCGTCATCACGTTACCGACGGTAGTATACGAGATTACGGAGAAAAGTCATAACCTCTAAGCCACGAAGCCGGCATATTTGTATATAAACAATGCAATAAATACATACAGAAAAGTGACCTGCTTCTGTGACAAAGCAGAAGTGGGGATAGGCAGCCATGTTGTTGCATCCGCCATTTTTGAAACGCGATCATGATACCCCGAAGTCAGCTGTAAGAGGGAAACAACTAGCATAAAACACTAGTCAAGTTATAAGCACGTTTGGGACGCAGAGGTGTTTCCAAAGCACCAGGGCCGGGTTATATACTGGCCAAGACCTATTGACGCGTCCTCGTCGAGCGTCCTGGGCAACAGGTCCCATCGGGGTCCTGGCTAAGGTCAGTAGGATCGCCGATTCCTCCGAAATCGGAGAGTGTCTGCCTGTACGGCGAGGAACCACCAGTCTGCACACCAATAAGCCAGACATGGGACAACGGATACTCACGCAAACCTCAGGTCCTGTATGACATCATACTGATGTTGGACAACAGAATGCCTTCATCCGACATACAGGACTTCGAGTTGGAGCTCAAGCCAACGAACACAAGCAAGCAAGCAAGAATAAGCACGTTTCGTTGAATATGAGAAGATGCTTGTTTGCTTGTGTTCGTTGGCTTGAGCTCCAACGCGAAGTCCTGTATGTCGGATGAAGGCATCCTGTTGTCCAACATGAGTGTGATGTCATACAGGACCTGAGGTTTGCGTGAGTATCCGTTGTCCCATGTCTGGCTTATTGGTGTGCAGACTGGTGGTTCCTCGCCGTACAGGCAGACACTCTCCGACTTCGGAGGATGAGAAGATGATTAGTAACTACGACATTCACAGCTGATGCATTTCATATTTCAGTCTAAACAAACGATTACAGACATACAGATGTCTCCATACTGTGACCAGTACAACTTTCATTCTCAATACAGTGCTACTTTCAATGTTCAGAGCCACAGACTTATGATCACACTTATAATAGATAAGTTAAACATACTGTCAAGGTAGCCACATGGCAGACATCATGGTTGGGCTGTTTACTGTTAGAAAGATCATATTCTGACTGACTGACTGGCATCTTGCAGCCTTGAAAGACGATAGTTTGTAAAATGGAGTTACACCTCGCCATAACACAAAGCCTGGGCTGAATTTTGAGATCATGTGTTGCCCACACAGCCTGATCCCTCTCTCGGCCTGCCTAGTTTACTCCAGAGGAAAGGTAACACCAATACGTCTGGAACAAGACAAGTTGCAGAAGCTGCCGGGTCAGCAAAGCAACACTCTAACTGTCCACCTGTGGGAGCTCCCATCCTAGACCAGTTGCCGACGAAGGCTTACGATCTGGTCTGTCCTGCATGACATTTAGTCTCTAGGTTGCATTTCCTCGCACTAAGGTAAGGCTTGTACCCTCCCAATTGCACTTCTCTACCCACAGCCGTTGGCACAATGTGGGGTGTCGGGTTTGGTAAGCGCCGTCCAACATTCGGCGCTAACAGAAAGCAGGTAGTACCGTCTACTCTCATACGATAGCTCAGTCATGTCTGACTAAGACCTGGCAATAAATCTGCGTAATTATATCGTATAGATCATATTCTAAACCACGGCATAATGAAGTGCTCTGCTCAGTTTCCAACCTCGCCGTCTTTCCTCCACAGACAGTTCCCAGATCATTCTAAAACGATGCCTCGCATCTATTATTCAAGACTGGGTTGACTCCAGTGTCGTACATGTCGGAAAAACAGAATAATCCTGTCTCTGCTGAGGATTGAAGCTCAACTAGTTTTGGGAGGCAAGCGGCAGACAGAATCAACCTTCCTAAGACACTAAAGTCACCGTTTATAATCCTGCAACTATGCAGATCTCTGCCGGTCTTTCTGTTGTGCTCTTCTTTGTATCTTATATTCAAAACAATGTTTTCCCCGTAGTGAATTTGAATAACGAAGACACAAACCATAGATTGTACGATTTATTGCCTGGTATATTTCGCTGCATCTCGTCAGGTATCTTATATTCCCTGCTAAACTACAATACTTGATACTTATTGCACACCCGGTGCGTTCTAGCGCATCCTTTCTGAACAGGATTTTCCTGAAAGTTTAGTTGAGTCAATAACCGACATCACAGCACTCGGAACATTCTCATACGTGCTCCATCCTCATCTGCAACAGCCAGCGAAGAGCCCCAACAGTAATAGTACTAGTAGAAGTCTGATTATTTGTCCGTCTGGCCTTTTCTCGGAGTTGTGGGTGTCGGTCACTGCCTGCGGCACCATTCTTCCCAAGCCGTGATGATCTACTCGTACTTCTGCTGCAAGTATTGCCGTCTTCAGTAGTCAGTCAGCCCAATAACGATTATAGAGAGCATCCCTTTAGAACTCTTGTTCTTTTATAACATGTATCTGGTAGTTTGCAAAATTGGTAATTAGGTGAATAGAAACGGTAACAATGTTAATTAAAACTACTACTGGGTAAATAGTTAACAGTGGAAAACAATGATATGTTTACTGATAATGCTGTACAGAGAAGACAGCTTCTAAACCTCTCATGGCTCACTGTTGGACGGTGAGTGGAAATAAGTGGCATATGTCTGCAGCCAGCTAGCAATCCAAGGAAATACTCCACCCAGACCTGCAATTTGGGTTACTAAGCGGGGACAGTAATTACCCGTGGACACGCTAGGGTGACTACTGGAAGATTCTAGAGTCGGGTATTTCCGTCTGTCTCGTACTCAAACCAGGGATACGACCGACCAGGCTGCCGCCAACAGTTGTGGCACTGAAAAGAAGACGTCCCTCTACTGTCTGTACGCAGCAGACTTAGTGTGTCAATGGCGTGGCTGGGATTTATGGTGCTCAAGGCATAGTTTAGAAAACAAACGGTACCCAGAGCTTAGTTAGTTGCATACCCTTTACAGGACGTCGCAGTCAACCCCAACATGTTTAGTGGTTTGTGATTTCTTGACAAGTTTCAGTAGTTTGCTATTGCTTTCTGAACTACCACAGACCATTGCATCTAAACAAAAGAAATTACGGCATTTAAAAATAAAACTATCCTTTAAAGGTATATTGATCGAAATGATTCCTGGTACTGAAAAAAAATATATAATAATATAAATAAGTCAGAAAGAAAACAACAGCTGTAAACTGCACAGAAGAACATTACCAAAGAAGCAATAGGAGCCATGTACATACAGACGTATCAGCAACAACAACAACAAATTCAATAGAAAATAAAGATGGAGGGATTAGCCTGTAAATTAAAAAAACAAAAACAGAGCATATAAAACAATCTTGCAATTGGGAAATTCTCAAATAACTTCAGAAAAGGGATCGAAGCCTTGAAAACTGCAGCAGAAATGCTGTAGACGGAGAAAATAAAAATAAAAAAAGAAACAAACAGCTCTCTTTAGAAATGCGACGTCAGTTGTCTCAATACTGACAATCAGAAACAGTACAGTTAGTTGCATGTTCTTTGCAGGACGTAGCAGTCAACCCCAGCATTTTTTGGCTATTCGTGATTCCTTTTCAAGTTTACGTTCAGTAGTTTGCCATTGCTTTCTGAACGACAAGTACCCATACCACTTCAGAAAAAACTAACACAGCTGTTCGAACTGCGCCCGTAACCCTTCGCCGAGGAGCAACGCAACAGTACAGTACTAGAAACCCAAACGGGCTGCAGTATCATGGATCCCCCCTTATGCCATGAAATGAGGAGGCAAACAGATTGGCAAAGGAAGGTTGAAGGCTAATCCAGCCTGATGAAGACATAACCTATGATGAGGCTCAGCAATGTATAATTAGCAATTATAAAATCAAGTAGGAATCAAAGCATACAGGCACTAGAAAGATGATTCGTGTTCACAAATTCACCAAAGAGAAAAAGTTACAATCTTGAGACTCCACACAGGACACAACGGGCTGAAACACCACATGTTTAATAAACTGAAGATAGGCGATACGGATAAATGTTACTGTGGGACGAATAAAATATCAGCTTAACATTTGTTGCAAGAGTGTCCAACATATGCAGAGGGGAACAAACAAAATTGACAAACTCCTTCTCCATGTGCAAGTAAACATTATAGAGATGCCATCAAGCTCCAGCCTAAATATGGAGCTGTCCCGGCATAATTCTGATTTGATGGTATATGATGAAGGTGTCACGTTACTGAACTAGAAACACGTTCATAAGCACTCGGTCTCTCTTAGCAAAGTCGAAGGGTATGAATGCCGGTTGATATGTGGTTAGCCACACGTCTGAGCCGTCCTCACTAGGGAACATTGCGGCACTTCCAAACTGGTCTTCCCTCTCTCAACAACCGCTATCAAGAAGATTCACCAAAGAGTGTTTCCCCATGCACCAAGCTGCTGTCATTTAATGTCTCAGTTTATCCCATATGTTTATCTTCAGTGTCACTATTATTTTATTCTTTTCTCCTCTTGTTTTTGCAGTGAAGGGTCACAAAGAGGAGTCGGAAGTAATTTTCTGTTTTTCGCTTGCTTTGTTGCTTTTGCTATTGTAACAATTTCTCTTTTATTCAATCTAGCCATTTCTTCTCGGGTAGCTTCTCGCCTTGTATTCCTATGCTCTCATACAGAAAATTATAACCGCTAATTGATCGTGTTCCATTCTAGCCAAATGTTCGAACCATTTAACTCTTTGGTTTTCTATAAAGAAGATAATCTGTGTTATCCATACACGTGTTCTTAGTTTCTCATTTGACTGCATCTCTTCTTGTTTTTTCCAGTTGCGTGTCTTATTGCATCTCATCTCACATGATGTGATTTCACGCCTGTGTTTCTAGGACTGTCCTCATTTCGCGTGTTCCAATAACAGGTGCTTCTGAAGCTCGCACATAAGCTATTTCACGCCGCGGTAATAGTTTTGCACAAGTTGCTGACGGTTTGAAGCCTCCACAAGTGGCAGTCATTTCTGCCTCAGCCATCCATTCTGAACTGTAGATGGTTGGACTGACAGTCAGAAAGAATAAACGCTTTTCTAAGTCAAGTATTTGAAAGCTAATTGGTTATTGAAAAGCCGACATATGACACAATTCGAAAACATACCTATAATAACTTGGCGTCTGTGACATAGGGGATAGTGAACGCAGTTTCATAATTCCCCGACATATCGAGTCGAGGGTTCGAAATCAGCCACCGGTGATTGTGAAGGAGATTGCTTCGCGTTGATTTCGATTTCATGAGGTGTCGGCCGTAAGAATGCACAGCTACTGAACGTACAATTGTCTAGTAACTCAGAGACAATAAATGCTTGCGTTGATTGCGACGTCCCGTAATAGAATACATGACTAACTCCAACCTACATTAAAATGTGTATAATATAATGATCGTATACATGCTATGCAAATCTCGTCAATGCCACGGAGTTGGTGCACTATGCTGAGACTTTGTATCATAAATGGGTGGAGACTGGAGTATATATGCAAGTATCAGTGTCCTGTTCCTCATATCGCCAAATTTCATGTGCTTCTGTACTGATGACGTTTCTCACATCGCCAAATCTCAGGTGCTTCTGTACTGATGACGCATGTGCTTCTGTACTGATGACTTGGTGCTCACATCGCCAAATCTCAGGTGCTTCTGTACCGATGACTTGGTGCTTCTGTACTGATGACGCATGTGCTTCTGTACTGATGACTTGGTGCTTCTGTACTGATGACGCATGTGTTTCTGTACTGATGACTTGGTGCTTCTGTACTGATGACTCATGTGCTTCTGTACTGATGACTTGGTGCTTCTGTACTGATGACTCATGTGCTTCTGTACTGATGACGTTTCTCACATCGCCAAATCTCAGGTGCTTTTGTACTGATGACGTTTCTCACATCACCAAATCTCACGTGCTTCTGTACTGATGACGTTTCTCACATCACCAAATCTCACGTGCTTCTGTACTGATGACGTTTCTCACATCGCCAAATCTCAGGTGCTTCTGTACTGATGACGCATGTGCTTCTGTACTGATGACTTGGTGCTCACATCGCCAAATCTGAGGTGCTTCTGTACCGATGACTTGGTGCTTCTGTACTGATGACGCATGTGCTTCTGTACTGATGACTTGGTGCTTCTGTACTGATGACGCATGTGCTTCTGTACTGATGACTTGGTGCTTCTGTACTGATGACGCATGTGCTTCTGTACTGATGACTTGGTGCTTCTGTACTGATGACTCATGTGCTTCTGTACTGATGACTTGGTGCTTCTGTACTGATGACTCATGTGCTTCTGTACTGATGACGTTTCTCACATCGCCAAATCTCAGGTGCTTTTGTACTGATGACCTTTCTCACATCACCAAATCTCACGTGCTTATGTACTGATGACGTTTCTCACATCACCAAATCTCACGTGCTTCTGTACTGATGACGTTTCTCACATCACCAAATATCAGGTGCTTCTGTACTGATGACGTTTCTCACATCACCAAATCTCAGGTGCTTCTGTACTGATGACGTTTCTCACATCACCAAATCTCACTGCTTCTGTACTGATGACGTTTTCTCATATCACCAAATCTCACGTGCTTCTGTACTGATGACGATTTCTCACATCACCAAATATCAGAGTGCTTCTGTACTGATGACGTTTCTCACATCACCAAATCTCAGGTGCTTCTGTACTGATGACGTTTTTTCTACATCACCAAATCTCACGTGCTTCTGTACTGATGACGTTTCTCACATCACCAAATCTCACGTGCTTCTGTACTGATGACGTTTCTCACATCGCCAAATCTCAGGTGCTTCTGTACTGATGACGCATGTGCTTCTGTACTGATGACTTGGTGCTTCACATCGCCAAATCTGAGGTGCTTTTCTGTACCGATGACTTGGTGTTCTGTACTGATGACGCATGTGCTTCTGTACTGATGACTTTGGTGCTTCTGTACTGGATGACGCATGTGCTTCTGTACTGATGAGCTTGGTGCTTCTGTACTGATGACTCATGTGCTTCTGTACTGATGACTTGGTGCTTCTGTACTGATGACTCATGTGCTTCTGTACTGATGACCGTTTCTCACATCACCAAATCTCAGGTGCTTCTGTACTGATGACGTTTCTCACATCACCAATCTCACGTGCTTCTGTACTGATGACGTTTCTCATATCCACCAAATCTCAGGTGCTTCTGTACTGATGACGTTTCTCACATCGCCAAATCTCAGGTGCTTCTGTACTGATGACGCATGTGCTTCTGTACTGATGACTTGGTGCTCACATCGCCAAATCTGAGGTGCTTCTGTACCGATGACTTGGTGCTTCTGTACTGATGACGCATGTGCTTCTGTACTTGATGACTTGGTGCTTCTGTACTGATGACGCATGTGCTTCTGTACTGATGACTTGGTGCTTCTGTACTGAGACTCATGTGCTTCTGTACTGATGACTTGGTGCTTCTGTACTGATGACTCATGTGCTTCTGTACTGATGACGTTTTCTCACATCGCCAAATCTCAGGTGCTTTTTGTACTGATGACGTTTCTCACATCACCAAATCTCACGTGCTTATGTACTGATGACGTTTCTCACATCACCAAATATCAGGTGCTTCTGTACTGATGACGTTTCTCACATCACCAAATCTCAGGTGCTTCTGTACTGATGACGTTTCTCACATCACCAAATCTCACGTGCTTCTGTACTGATGACGTTTCTCATATCACCAAATCTCAGGTGCTTCTGTACTGATGACGTTTCTCACATCACCAAATATCAGGTGCTTCTGTACTGATGACGCATGTGCTTCTGTACTGATGACTTGGTGCTCACATCGCCAAATCTGAGGTGCTTCTGTACCGATGACTTGGTGCTTCTGTACTGATGACGCATGTGCTTCTGTACTGATGACTTGGTGCTTCTGTACTGATGACGCATGTGCTTCTGTACTGATGACTTGGTGCTTCTGTACTGATGACTCATGTGCTTCTGTACTGATGACTTGGTGCTTCTGTACTGATGACTCATGTGCTTCTGTACTGATGACGTTTCTCACATCGCCAAATCTCAGGTGCTTTTGTACTGATGACGTTTCTCACATCACCAAATCTCACGTGCTTATGTACTGATGACGTTTCTCACATCACCAAATCTCACGTGCTTCTGTACTGATGACGTTTCTCACATCACTAAATATCAGGTGCTTCTGTACTGATGACGTTTCTCACATCACCAAATCTCAGGTGCTTCTGTACTGATGATGTTTCTCACATCACCAAATCTCACGTGCTTCTGTACTGATGACGTTTCTCACATCGCCAAATCTCAGGTGCTTCTGTACTGATGACGTTTCTCACATCGCCAAATCTAAGGTGCTTCTGTACTGATCTCGTTTCTCACATCGCCAAATCTCATGTGCTTCTGTACTGATGACGTTTCTCACATCGCCAAATCTCAGGTGCTTCTGTACTGATGACGTTTCTCACATCACCAAATCTCAGGTGCTTCTGTACTGATGACGTTTCTCACATCGCCAAATCTCAGGTGCTTCTGTACTGATGACGTTTCTCACATCACCAAATCTCACGTGCTTCTGTACTGATGACGTTTCTCACATCGCCAAATCTCAGGTGCTTCTGTACTGATGACGTTTCTCACATCGCCAAATCACATGTGCTTCTGTACTGATGACGTTTCTCACATCGCCAAATCTCAGGTGCTTCTGTACTGATGACTTGCTTCTGTACTGATGACGCATGTGCTTCTGTACTGATGACTTGGTGCTTCTGTACTGATGACGTTTCTCACATCGCCAAATCTCAGGTGCTTCTGTACTGATGACTTGGTGCTTCTGTACTGATGACTCATGTGCTTCTGTACTGATGACTTGGTGCTTCTGTACTGATGACTTAGGTGCTTTTCACTTCTGGGAAGAAAGTCTATGATGTATTGTTGTTTTATCCCCAAGTTTCTATATCTGTTTGTTTTTTTGGTGGGGGGAGGGAGGGGGGGGGGTGTCTTGCATGATATTTGACGTGTCTCGCCAATTCATTCACGGATGTTTACTATTTATTATTGTCCGCAAACGTACTTCACGTGTAGATGATTCTTTACCTGGCGCGTTGTCGTTATCGTTAGGAGGCACCTCTGATAGTGTCACCGCGCTGTTGCACAAGGGATCGACGCTTGCTCTCACCGCTCGCTACGAGAGGGAAAGGCTGGTCTTCTATTCCTTCGTGCACACAGACCTACAAGGTGTGGTGGTCTTCTATTCCTCCGTGCACATAGACCTACAAGGTGTGATGGTCTTCTATTCCTCCGTGCACACAAACCTACAGGGTGTGATGGTCTTCTATTCCTCCGTACACACAGACCTATATGGTGTGATGGTCTTCTATTCCTCCGTGCACACAGACCTACACGGTGTGATGGTCGTCTATTCCTCCGTACACACAGACCTACACGGTGTGATGATCTTATATTCCTCCGTGCACACAGACCTACATGGTGTGATGGTCTTCTATTCCTCCGTGCACATAGACCTACAAGGTGTGATGGTCTTCTATTCCTCCGTGCACACAGACCTACACGGTGTGATGGTCTTCTATTCCTCCGTGCACACAAACCTACAGGGTGTGATGGTCTTCTATTCCTCCGTACACACAGACCTATATGGTGTGATGGTCTTCTATTCCTCCGTGCACACAGACCTACACGGTGTGATGGTCGTCTATTCCTCCGTACACACAGACCTACACGGTGTGATGATCTTATATTCCTCCGTGCACACAGACCTACACGGTGTGATGATCTTATATTCCTCCGTGCACACAGACCTACATGGTGTGATGGTCTTCTATTCCTCCGTGCACACAGACCTACACGGTGTGATGATCTTATATTCCTCCGTGCACACAGACCTACACGGTGTGATGGTCGTCTATTCCTCCGTGCACACAGACCTACAAGATGTGATGGTCTTCTACAAATCCGTGCACACAGACCTACACGGTATTATGGTCTTCTATTCCTCCGTGCACACAGACCTACAAAGCGTGATGGTCCTAACCCGTCACTGACCTACAGCACATTCCTGCTTGAAGTCTTTGTTTTTGCGGCAGCTCTGGTATAATCGATAGAGGATTCCGCTGATCATGTCATAAGCGCAGTCGGACGAGGGTTCGCCACCTGTGCTCGTCGTTCGCTAACAGAGGGAAATACTGGCCACTTATTCCGTCGTGCATTGAAATCTTATAATGTGATAGCCCCAACACATATCTTATACATACATGTCTGTAGCACGCTCTTTCTTCGAACTTGTTTTGTGTTGGTTTTAATTATTATTCAAAGTCTATTTTTACAAACATGCTTTCCTTACATGTGCGTATCTGTTCCCAGTTACACGTGAGTTGCGTAGTTTTGTGTTCTATGGGAAAAGACTACATGTGCCTCAGATGCGGCAAGCGTCCGCCAGGGCATTGTTTCTGTCGGGCCACGTGACTGTCGCCAGTTGTTTGCTAACGTCGCGCGCAAGTCATCAACACGCGCGCCAGCCAAAGCAGGACTGTTGATGAAAGCTTTGTGTAAATCTGATGTGGTGGTAGTAGTAGTCTTAGGTGAGCTCTTACATTTGTAATACCAGGTCAACAGAAAATGTCAGCTTTGTTGTGGTGCTCATATTATTTTGATGTGTCTTCGTTTCGTTTTCGCGGTACTGTGTGATGTCAGACGTGGACTTTTCATTATAAATTAGTCGCGATCAACGGCTCGCATACAAAGACTAAATTATAAACACAAGACTGGATTTTGGTTTCCCGAGAAAGCGTGAGTTTGTGGGTTATTTCTTAAGCTGCATGTCGCGAAGATAGGAAACACACTCATGCTTGTAAAGATGGTTATTAATTTAGTACATTTAAATGTTTATTTCCAAGTGTAGTTTCGGTCGCTGATTATTTACGGGTTATAATGTAGTTTATATGCAATATTTAAAGAAGCACCGGAATTGTTGGTAGTTATGTTTGAAACACCGGCTGCATTCCTTTGTTCAGCGAGCTAATACACAGATTGTCTTGCTTGCAGTAGCGGAACTACAAAACACACACCCGCTTGCTTTCACTTACACACACACACTGACAAGACTAGGGAGGAGGTCAGGTATGGTCGGAACTTTATTTCGTTATGAACGATTATGTTCTAGGAGTCATGTCTCGTCAAGTAGAACATTGTTTGCTAAAAGATTATTTATCTGTAAGTATAGCACACTTTATTTATTGTCTGGCATGTTTCGCTGTTTCTCGTCAGGTGCATACAGCAGAAATAAGTTCAAAATATAATGCAGCGGAGTAATGAGGCCTTTCAGTCGAAGTAAACAAAATGTAATGCAACAGCGTAATGAGGCCTTTCAGCCGAAGTAAACAAAATGTAATGCAGCAGCGTAATGAGGCCTTTCAGCCGAAGTAAACAGAATGTAATGCAGCAGCGTAATGAGGCCTTTCAGCCGAAGTAAACAAAATGTAATGCAACAGCGTAATGAGGCCTTTCAGCCGAAGTAAACAAAATGTAATGCAGCAGCGTAATGAGGCCTTTCAGCCGAAGTAAACAGAATGTAATGCAGCAGCGTAATGAGGCCTTTCAGCCGAAGTAAACAAAATGTAATGCAACAGCGTAATGAGGCCTTTCAGCCGAAGTAAACAAAATGTAATGCAGCAGCGTAATGAGGCCTTTCAGCCGAAGTAAACAGAATGTAATGCAGCAGCGTAATGAGGCCTTTCAGCCGAAGAAAACAAAATGTAATGCAGCAGCGTAATGAGGCCTTTCAGCCAAAGTAAACAAAAATTACTATCAGGTGTTCCAGTGTCACTACTGTGGTTTTACATAAAGGATTTATTACGTTACTTCATTATATGTTGAACTTTTATCTGTAGTCTGCGCCCAACGAGATACAGTAAATACGCCAGACAAAATAAATTGTGCAACTTATTGTTTGTTTTCTTTATTCAAATTAACAACGGGAAAACATTGTGTTGATTGTCTGTATAACACACAAGTTCTGTCTATATTTATATCTCAGTGTTAATATTTTGATAAAAGATTTATTTTAAAAAACAGATTTGTTTTAAAACAAAAACTAACATTGTTTACATGAGACTGATGTCAAATCTGTTTGTTGTCAATTACGAATGAACTTAAAACCATGACCAGGTATCTCGACAAACGAATTGCTCAGACATGTACAAACTCGAAATTTGCGACCAAATTCTTTGTCAACTTAAACAAACTTACACAAACAAACTTACACAAACAAACTTACACAATCAATGGGAAACGAGAACATGTGGCTGAGATACAGACATGTGCTAATGTATCTTATGATAATGTTCCGATAGCTTTCTGTTAATTGGGTATTTCTGTTTATGAGCTAAGTATTCTTGTTTTCCATTGTTTGTACGCCGGTACAGATTTTAGTGGAAACGTTCGCTAATGTACTGTCTGTGTTGTTCGCTTTTTAGAATTTACATTTTGCATTCATTGGCTTTTGACATGAGTTCGCCAGCAATCGACCCGATTTCCGCTACCGCTCTGATGCCAGTAACATACTTCGTGGGAAATTGATGTATCTTCTTTTCACAGCTCACCTGGAGGTCGACCTGGCCGAAGGATGTAACGCACTTGTGCTTAAGCTTGCTCTGGTGACCGTAGTAGAGGGTTCGTTCCTCGCACCAGCCAGGTGAACTTACAAATTAACTTCTCTTCCTTGACTCGGGGAAGTAAATTACAAGTGCCTGGGCTTACACACATTGGCCAAACCCTGGTGAAACAAGGAAGCCTTTGCTTATAATAAATGACATTTTAATTATCATTATCTTCCACTTTTGCCATCAATCGTCTTGGGGAGGAGTATTTAAAGCGCCAGTCCACCCCCACCCATCCCCACCCCCTATGTGTCGCGCTGGATGGTGTTAGTCCATGTGATTGTACAATGTCTTTGATGTCGTCGATCCATTTTCTTCTCGGCGTTCTCTTGAGTATCAGTTTTTCCTTGATGTAGCGCCAAGTGCTGGTAATTGATGGTGTTGCATTCTAACGAGATGGCCAAACCATTTGATCTTCTGCCTTTCAATATGTGTGAGACAAGGTGTTGATCCTATTGTCTGTCTGTTAACATCATTTCTTATTTGGTCTCGGATAGTTAAGTTGTCAGCTCTCCTCAAGCATCTCATCTTGCATGTGTTGATTTTGCGTAAGTGTGATTTGGATAAGCCGGTCTCCCTGGCGTAGGGCGTTAAGGATGTTGTTCATAATCCCGTATACTCTCGTATGAAACGCAGCTGCCCTGGTTAATTACGGAAGTATGTGAGCCGGTCGTTCAGAAAGCAATGGCAAACTACTGAACGTAAAACTTGCCAAGACATCAACAGCAGCTGAAAAATGCTGGTGTTGACTGCAATGTCCTGTAAAGGATATGCGAAATTTAAAAAAAAAAATGGATAATGTCCAAGTGTGATATTGGTATCATAAAGTTGGTGTGAATATGCTTTTCATTATCTATCGTTTTGAGGACATTTGTGTATTTGGATGTTTCAGTATGGATGATAATTGATATATTAGTGCATTTGCTTTTTGACAACTGATGTCAATTGCTCTGCCTAGTCTGTCATCTGATGTTATCACACTTCCTAGATATTTAAATTTCTTAACTTGCTCCAGAGGTGTGCTATTTATCAATATATTTGGTGGACCAGAAAATCTGCTAACTTGCATTGCTTAAGTTTCGGTCGTGTTTATATTCATATTGTGTCCAGCGGGCGTTGGACTCAGCTTATTTATATGATTTTGTAGTATGCCCTCTTTGCTGTAAACAAACACTAACCGTCTGCAGGTCATGTAAGACTGTTGAATCCCCTATATCATGTAAAGTAAAGAGTTCTACATTGTCTTAATTGTTTCTCTCAAGGCTTGCTTCTTTGGATATTCTGTTCATGTATATATTAAATGGCACGGAAGCACACTTCCCTGTCTCACTCCCGTATTTTAATTCCGGGGATTAAGTGTCATATTGGGGGGAGGAGTGGGGCACATCATGCAAAGCTAATTCAGCTGGCAGTAAGCAGAGGGTTTTGACAACACCCAACTCGTTGAGCAGACGTTCAGACAGGCCATGACTGGTACCATCAGCACTGGAACTCTTCATTGAGTGGACGTTCAGTCAGGCCATGACTGGTACCATCAGAGCGGGAACTCTCCGTTGAGCGGACGTTCAGTCAGGCCATGACTGGTACCATCAGCGCGGGAACTCTTCGTTGAGCGGACGTTCAGTCAGGCCATGACTGGTACCATCAGCGCGGGAACTCTTCGTTGAGCGGACGTTCAGTCAGGCCATGACTGGTACCACCAGCGTGGGAACTCTTCGTTGACTACTTCAGCAGGAGACGAAACACTCTCGGGTGTGTACCGAGGGCAGTGATGTTGATATTTGAAGTTAGATTTATTTCATAATACTGGGGAGTTCAGCATGGTCGAATGGATAAGAGATCATGTTCTCAAACTTCCGGTGTGCTGATGCTGGGTTAAGGTATTCAATTTCTACACCGGACAGATGTACTACAATGTTGATTTCGCGTCCTTGACTTAGGAACTAAATTACAAGTACCTCAGAAGTCGGAGTGGATTCGCCTGATGGCGAGGGAAATTGGTAATAGGGAAAGCTAATCCACACACAAAAATCAGTCAAGTGCGCTAGAAGTAACAGCATATGCATGGACTACGCTTGAGTTCAAAAGGAGCCAACGAAAAAACAAAAAAAAACAACAACTGGAGATTTTGTTTTCCTAGCATCCCGGAAGAAACCAGAAATTGTCTGTTACTGCATTATGTTCAATAAATGCCAAGAGTAGACAATTCACTAGCTCTGGGATTCACGACAATGTTCAGTAAAGTTCTGGTTCTCTTCCAATCACAGAGGACGCACACATTGCTCATAGAGATATTTTTTTTTTTTTTAAATTTTAAATCGAGGTGAGCTCCTCTGTTATGTTTAGTTAAGGTATTGGCGCTCCTTTGGTCAGGACTACTAGAAATGCTGTAGTCTTTCACGTTAGGTCCTAGAGTAAAAAGTCATGTTAGACACCACCTGGACAACTATCACCTTCAAATTAATATCATATGATATTGACTCGGTCACATGATTATTAATCTGAACCAGGCGATGGACCGTAATATAACTTCTCTTCTGAGGTTGAACGGGGTAGGGGTAATGCATATAAATCGAGACTTACAAACGAGGCGCATATGTCGCACCTCTCGTTAAAGTCACGAGGTCAAAGTGTAATCATCTGTATTTGATCTGGCTAGGGGCACCACAGAGGCGGTCATCACAATGACACCAGCGACGTGTCAAGCCTATGAGAACCGCCAGTGCTTATGAAAAGAAAATAAATACATTCAGAAGGTCTAGGGTGAAATAAGGTCAGAATGTCAGACGAGTAGTTCCATGATAGATACTGACCTCTGGTATGAAGTTTAAATTTTCACATATTTTAGGCATGGGCAGCTTGAACTGCGATCGCTAGTTCATATCCTCGCTATCTGTTTTCACCTTTAATACCGCACATAATTCCTTAAAAAAGAAAGAAAGAAAGAATGATTGTATGTCACCATTTTTTTTTTTTTGCTTCAACATTCTTTGTTTCACTGCAATTGACAGTTGTGTATGTGTGTGTGTGCGTGCGTGCGTGCGCGCGCTAGCACATGTGTGTGTGTGTGTGTGTGGTTGTGTGTGTGTGTGTGTGTGTGTGTGAGAGAGAGAGAGAGAGAGAGAGAGAGAGAGAGAGAGAGATTGGTGAGCATATTTTCCATCTTGCAAAAGGCTACTTTGGTCATCGCGATTCTTGTTCTATTCTCAACCAGACACCTTCCATCAGATGGTATGACTGTTCTAAAATGGTTGTATCGATTCCCTGTTTAAAAATTTTCCCATTTACTTGGATGTTACATTGTACTATATTTTTTCTTCTCGGAGACGACCGTGATTTGTTTCCTTACAATTCAATTCTAGCCATAATTGCTCTCTGTGAACAATACCAGTATAAAGTGAGTGCCCATGTGACTGCCTGTCGCAGGTCTCCTTCACTAAACAATCACATAACGGTCGGCGTGTTGACTGCCTGTCGCAGATCTCCTTCACTAAACAATCACATAACGGTCGCCGTGTTGACTGCCTGTCTCAGGTCTCCTTCACTAAACACTCACATAACGGTCGGCGTGTTGACTGCCTGTCTCAGGTCTCCTTCACTAAACAATCACATAACGGTCGGCGTGTTGACTGCCTGTCGCAGATCTCCTTCACTAAACAATCACATAACGGTCGCCGTGTTGACTGCCTGTCTCAGGTCTCCTTTACTAAGCAATCAGCTAATCGTCGGCTTCCTCCGAGTCCAAGTGTGATTTTCCTTTGATTTTCGGGATCATATATCTCTGGGGTCGCCCATGGGGTCAGTCAGCTCTGTCCAAATACTTATGTATCTGCCTTATCCCACCTACCTACCTACCTACCACCCATCTGCCTGCCTGCCTGTTTGACTGTCTGACTACCTTCTGTCCACCTGCTCCCACCCCTTTATTTTTCCATCCGTCAAACCTTCCTTCTGTCTGTCAATATGTCTATCATGTTATATTTTTTTTCTCTTTTATTCAAATTGTCTGTCTCCTATATCGAATATATATGTATCATTATCTTGTATACGTTCTCGCCGCGTTGGTGACTTACGGGATAAGTGAGCCGGCCGCTCAGAAAGCAATGGCAAACTACTGAGCATAATCTTGCCAAGAAACCAACAACAGCGGTAAAAGGCTGGTGTTGACAGCGATGTCCTGTACAGGATATGCGAAAAAAAAATATTGTATACATTTTTATAGATCTTTCTTATACGTGTCCGTCCGGCCGTCCGCTAGTTGTAGTGTGTATTGTGGTATACTGACTCACAAGCCGTTACTAGCTGTCGAGATATCCTCAAATCAAAACACATTGTACAAGAACGTATACCATTAAACATGGGGGGAAATGGAAAATCGACACCGCCCCGAATTGGAAACGCACACTTCATGAATCGGAGCGGATATGGGGAAAAAACTTGAACTCGGAAATAGCTGGGATAAAAACAACAGCAACCGGCCTCAGATCTCTGACTTGCCACAAACTCATCGTAACTACATGAAAAGCGCCTGTGTTTGTAGAGATTGGTAGCTCTATACTCACTATGAACATGTTATAAAGTTTATTATAGTGAGAATAGCAGGACCGAAACTCATCAGCCAATAGATTTGGAAACAAGCCGATTCTAGTTCTTACATCTTGTTGTTTACATATGGTGATTTGAGCATTTCATTGAAATGAGGTAGTGGTCATACTCATGTAGATCCAGACCTGACTTGGTGAAGATTGAATGCAGCACCTGTTGATGAGCACATTGTTGAGTGATGCCCTTGATAGAGTAGTGCAGAAACTTATCTACCTGCAAACATTCCATTTGTCTCATAGGAGAGGTAATCTTTATTTAAACATTTACCTGCCAGAAATGGAAAGAAAACCAAGAGCCAACTTATAATGTTCTACTCAGATCTGGAACACTAAGACTACAGAACATACAGCAATTGATTGATAGCCAGAGGGATTCCCAAAGCTGGAAGTGGAGAACCCTGAGTGTAGACAGTTCTTTTTTTTCCAGATCATCCAGGCCAGTAAAAGATTAGCAGTACATGCCACTGGAAAAAATATAGCTGTTATTATACACATTATAATTGGCACATCAATTCTGTATAATTACCATTATATGTATATGTCCTTATTTTCTGACAGGATATTGTAATTATGAATGCAATTTACAAAATCCATGTTTGTGTTTATTAAATCATTAAAAAATGAGGTCATGTCATGTATTGATTGTATTTTTACTTGTCATAATCACATTGTTTTAAACTACCCTAGATAGAATTAATTAGTTGGTAAAGGAGAGGCAAGGAACCACTTAAAGATATTTTGGGTATAAAAGGGAATACAACTTTTTCAGTTATTTCCTGAAGGTATTCCTTGGTTCTCTAAAACTCTATTTCTGGTCTCAAACAATTGAGTCAGTACAACTACATTAATTAAACGGGCAGGATCACATTGGGAAAAAGGAATTTGCATCCTTTCTCTCTTTGGGGTTGAGCCATCAATCTCGACGTATCCGACAAGTTAGTTAGTTAGTTAGTTAGTTAGTCGTAGTTCCAACCTCATAGCAACGGGTTGTCCCCATTATGCTCCGTTCCTGTGCCAGTGAATATCGCACAAAACGCTCCCCACTGCCCAATGTGAAAAGTGGAAAAGACAGGAGTCTCGACAAACAACAGCCCGCACAGATACACTGTATCAATCTGCTATGAGGCATTAACGAATATGCACGGCTCAGTGTCCAAGTGTGACATAAGCTATGGTGACGTGGACATCTTCACGTCTCTCCAATAACATCTGTATCTGTAATAAATGTGCCAGTCCCTATTAAACCAACTAATACATATTATGCCCATATAGTCCCATCACCATGCTGCTTACTGTCTGCAGGTCTTCATTTACATTGTAATTCCAATCACTCATATAACATGATCATACGTGTATTTTGTGTTGCTAATGACAGACAACAGAACCGTGGTTTACTATTCAATAATAGTTGACGTCACAAAATGACGCCTATATGTGTATGCTTCATCAAGGGAACCTGTGTATTAGACTGTTTGCTTCTCTGTGTTTACAAGTTACTAACCCGGCCCTTATAACGTTGCTACAGTCTACTATAAGCTGGCTCCGAGGAGAAAGTGTTACGGATGCACCTGATAATCCAGCGTTCCGCGTTCGAAACATAGCTACGGGCGATTTGGCAGCAGGCCACCTTGCGTTGGTAATTCAGAAATCAATGGCAAACTACTGAACGTAAACTTTCCAAGGCATCACAAACAGCCCAAAAATGCTGGAGTTGCCTGCTACGTCCTGTAAAGAATGTGTAACTAACTTTCGACAGTCTATGAGACTAATTTCGTCCATGATGGTAAACAATTCACTGAAATGTTCTATAACATTTTGAATTCTACAACCTGCATCTTTGGTATGAAGTTTGCAGGAAGTGGCCAACTGTCATACCCTCACGATTAAAAACAAAAAGATGCCAAAGATCTGTATAATTAGATTAACCACGAACGACATAAATACCGATAATAAAAACAGATGCCAAAGATCTGTATAATCAGATTAACCACGAACGAAATAAATACCGGCAACAAACTAAGGAACACGAGATATATATGTCTCTCATAACAGATGGTACGGGTTTTAAGCCCTGATAAGGCAAATGTTCTTTTTACCGCCAACTGTGAGAGGTCAATTTGGCATACAAGTCTGTACTTTACGAGTACATTCCGATACTCGTACAGGCGGCTCACAATACTGGACTCTTTAAAACGCCCGTGCACTGACGGACAATTAATTCTCATTTTGTGGTTAATAATTAGCTGGGCCCAGATACAAAAGCTTGACTATTGGAAGAAGTAGTCAGCTTGAATATGTGCAGGGGCTACAGACATATCACGCGATAATCGCTCAGGTGTCAGCTGTCAACTATGTACGAATGTTTCGCTAATATTGCTCTTTACATATTGGTCAGACTGATATATGAACCAACGCAATGTTCAATAGACAGCGAAACCAAATTTATTACCGATAGGTAGCCTCCGGCAAACAATTAAGTAGGATTATATATATATATATATATATATATATATATATTATATATATATATATATATATATATATATATATATATATATATATAAGGGATCGCATTCTTAGGAAAAATACTATTTAGTCTTCTTCGTTCCTCTTTCGATGGGACAGTTCATAAATCAAAAGACATGTATTGTTTAGCGCTCATAGAAGAAAGAAATAGATGCTTGAGGACGGACTAGACAACAGAACAATTACAAGCTATATAATTAGACCAGAATTCGAACCTATCGCCTCCAAACGAAGACGTCTCGCTGCAGGAATAAGTGTACTAAGACGCATGACTAAATAGACACCAATTAGACACATCCAATTATGTCTTTCGAGTGGGAGTGCGTCCCACCTGACTATGCACCTCAGAGGTTAGTATATCCCATTTTCGACATGCATCTATGTCAGGTGTAATTCCTGTAGACAGATTCCATCCAATGTCTCTTTACATGGGTAGATTTACTTTTCCAAACATTTTTTACGGCCTATTCATTGCGATTTCCAAGTGTCTGGAATTAACATGCCCGACTTCAACATGGATCTCCTGTTATTCATTGTTATCCGAGCAGGCTAGTTATCCGATCTCACTACCCAAGATATCAGGGTGACATGTTGATTTCCCCCCCCCCCCCTCCCCCCCCCCCCCCCAATAATAATTATAATTAAAGTCCCTTAGTCTTTCACTCGGTAAAGGAGTCGATAACACCAGCTCACGTCACCTCACAATACTTAACCTTGTACTGGAAAAGATGGGTATCTGCCGGGTGCTCATTGCCTTTAGTATAGCTGCAGGATCCCCACACAGTTATTGTTTTGGAGCATGATGAACTAGGGATAAATGCAGCGGTGGTTTTTCCTGGCATTGCACCGGTTTGTCAATGGTTGACTCCACTAGCTTTGTCTTAAAAGACAGACCCCGTAAAGCAGCAGGAGTGAGAGGTTATGTGTGGCGCCTCTTGCCCGCCTATGGCCATGGCATAGTTTTGAGTATATTGTAGAGATAACTGCCCCACCAACTAACTCACCTCCTCTCAATGACCCCGCCTGTGTTGTTCCACGACCGCTTTGTTTTTCAACATATTCACAACTAAAACCCCGAGAAAAAATATCTTTAGGCCACCCCACAATCCGCAACCTGGTGGATGCCACTAGTAGTAGCACAGGCTCCTACCTCCCCCCCCCCCCCTTTTTTTTTGGGGTATGTTCGCATATCATTTACAGGACATCACTGTCAGCATCAGCATCTTTCAGCTGATTGTTGATTTCATGGCATGATTACGCTCAGTAGTTTGCCATTGCTTTCTGAGCGACCGGCTCACATACCCCGTAAGTTACCGACACGGAGAACCACTACCAATTCTTGCGCACGTCACGTTACCCACGAGAGTATACGGGATTACGGAGAAAGTCGTCTAACATCTAGACCAGTGAGACCGGTCTCCTACCTCTAGGATTATACATAATACAAAAAGTTAGTTTAACCTTCACACACTCAAGTTTATTCTCTCCTCACATTAGATGTATCTAATGCTTGTATCATGTCTCCCCGATTCCTTTGCCCTGCATCCCTTGCATCTTCGTGCTGCTGGAAATAAAAGGATGCGCCCGCTGGCAGATAATTGAGATCGATCCTGGCAATTTTAAGATCGCATTAGCTTGTCACTTGTGCTACCAAACACACGCCTTATGGATTGGAAATGTGTGTCATTGTCAGGGCTAATGAGACACGGGTTTCATGTTGGAATCTCATCCCGCGCTTTGTTCATGAATATGTTTTCATGAGTTTGGCCTGGGGAGGGGGAGGGGTGAGCTAGGCGGCGTGTTTTGGTGGAAGAGATTATCGGGTTATGGCGTCCTCGTCGGGGGGATGTCTCGTTTGCGTGTCCCGCGTAGAAATATTGCGGCCGTTGCTGTTGTTTTTGTTGGTGCTTATTGTTGTTGTTTATTGTTGTTTAGTCGTTGTTTGTTGTTGTTGTTGTTGTTGCTATTTGTGTCTGTCACAGACATGTTGCAGTTGTGTATGACTGTTGCTGTGATCTGTTGTCACTGTCACTATATATGTTGTTGTTGTTTGCTGCTCTGTTTGTTGTCATGTACTGCTGTCACTGTTGGCATTCATGCTGCGACTGTTGTCATTTGCTGCTGTCACTTGTGCCATTTGCTGCTGTCAATGTTGTCATTTGTCCTCAGAGGACGGAGTGGGTTCGTCTGATGGCGAGGGACACTGGTAATAGGGAACTCTAATCTACACGCAAAAAAATCAGTCAATTGACCTGTGCAGACATTTAAAACATCTGCTTGTCCTTTGCAGGACGTTGCAATCACCTCCATACCATATTGGCTGTTCCTGATTTTACCAGGCAATGTTGCGTTCAGTAGTTTGCCATTATTTCTGAAGGATAAGTCAACGTTTAAGTTCAACTGTCCGGGTGTGAAGTGAACGCAGAATAGGGCTAGGGATGCCAGATACGTGGGCACCAAAAGGAGGACATAATAAGACACAAAGGAGGATATAATAAGACAAAAAGGAGGCCAAAGGAGGACATATTGAATGTTTTATTTAAATCGTTCCAGATTAAACCCACAATCAGTACATTTTTTTCCCCTTTTATTACAATAGCTGCCAATACATTTTTTATCATAGCAGGTGGTTGGTTTACAGAAAGAAAATATTCTTTCAAAGCAGTAAACAGCCTCAACAGCTGGAAACAAACTGAGCCATCTAGTTTGAGTGATAGAGTAGTTGTTGATAGTTAATGTTGACTGTCGATAATTAATGTTGACATAGTCAAAAAAATCCTTTAAAGTTTCTGTTCTGACAGTATACAAAAAAGTAATTGAATATCTTCAAGACAATAGATTCAACGTCAGTCTGCATTAAATCTGCGCCGTGTTGTATGCAGTCGTGCAGAACATGAGCAGAACATCCAACGCCTACTAATGGATTGCTCAAGGCTTCCTTCAAATGCGAGAACAAATTTCTACCTTCTCTTCTGTTAATGCCTCCAAAATTCCCATTGGCATCGTCACCATCAAAAGCAACACATTTGGAGTACAAATCACGTTTTTGGAGTATTCTCAAAATATACTGTGATATAGTTTCTGAGGTTTCATTTGATGTATTGTCTAACTCGAGAATCTTAGTTTGGATTCCACCTGCTTTCCAGCCAAAGTACTGAACAACGATCGGAAATATTTTCAGCTAATCGTGATTGCTAGCATCTGTCGAAAGACCGAAACATGAAATACCACTTAAAGATTTATCCAATTCATCAACAGTGTGGGGGGCCAATCACCTGGTTTATTATTGCTTCAGTCTTTGTTTTTGCACAAGCAATATTGTTTAGCAATTTCTGAATCTTTAAATAATGTGTGCATCAAACCAGCTGTGCAGGTCATCGAGTTGTAAGACTGATGATGACAAACTGTATGAAATGTAAAAGTTGCTTCAGCCGCATGCAACACATTTGAGTACTTAGGCTGAAGAAAAAAAAAAGACGTCAATGTGCTAGATGACGCGGACACTTTGATTAGGTTTCTATGTCTCTCACTGTCAACATGGCGCTTCAAGTCATTAGTTCCTTTGTTGGCAACGGAAAAGTAACTATCGCATATCGTACACGTTGCCTCATTCTCGTTGCAGCCTTCAACGAAGCATGGGAACTTATTTTTCATAGTGTTCGAGAATTTGCATTTTCTTTTTGTAGAAGCCATTTTCACAAACACAGACGGCAAAAATTATTAATTTAAAAAAAACAAAAAATTAAGTGGCGTCTATGCTACCGGAACCGGAAATAACATTAACATTTTGACCATAGAGACTACAGCATTGTTAGTGTTGCTGAATAGAGCAACAGTTAGATTCAGATTATACAAATAATTGGTGTTTCACATTTGGTATAAATAGAAAAATTAAATAAATATTATTAAGCAATGGGTTTTAATAAAGAATGTAAACACACGGTAGAACGTAGATACATTGTAAGTTATAACAAGAATACATAAAAAATGATAACATAAAATATTTAAAAAGCCGGACATTTTAAAGGTATTTAGATTTGCCTGCCGGACGGAGGACATTAGGCTAAAAAGGAGGACATGTCCTCTCTTTGTCGGACGTCTGGCAACCCTAAATAGGGCTAAGATGGTTTGAGAGAGCCACACATGTGGAGCTCATGGTGTGGCTGTATACACATCCAATGTAATAAAGAGATGGTCTAAAATCGCTGTCACTGAATAGGACACATATTTAGACAGTCTGTTAATAGTATATGTGGAAATTCCTTAATCTGGAACCCGCAGGACAAAAGACATAGATTGAGACTTACAATCTTACGGAGAAAAGAATTGGAAGGATAGATGAGTAATGTGCGGAGGGCATGAAGGAAGCTGCAGCAGTTAGCAAACGATAAGAGAGTTAGGCGTCAGTTGGTTGACTTATGCTCTTTTGGGTGGGGTTTGTGGGGGGGGGGGGGCATAAATGGCAGCAACGTCAGAAGAAAAAGTCAGCAGTTTCAAGAGAAAGTTAATTAAATCTGAAATTTGAAAAAAACCCAAAAAATAAAAATAAAAATTAATAAATAGTTTCGTAAGTAAGTTAATCTAATTTGAAATCATTTTTTTTAAATTGATATTTAATTACTACTTCTGTAAGGGAATGTTGGCATTTTTGGTTGATCCAGATTTGTTGTGTCCCAAAGGATTCATATTGGTAAACACACGAGATTACACATTATGTAGTGTTTTCTGTAACAAATATTCACAGACTGCTCGACATTTCCCATGACTCTTTCCTCTTTCTCCATCACATCTTCCTTCGCCACCATTGTCATCTTTTTGTTCTGTTAGCTCTTTCATTTCCCCCTCCTCACTCCCCCCCCCCCGCCCCCCGCCTTGCTCTTCTCCTCCTTCCGCTGTTCTATCTTTCTGCCGTTTCTCTTTCTTCTGCCTCCTTTCATCATGTTTCCTCCTCCTATAATTATATCTTTCTCCCTTTTCTCTCGCCCTATCCTTTACCTCCTCCTCCCATTTCCCTGCTTGTAACAGAATCTATCACAGGCGTTTCCACTATAAGGACGGACAGAAGAACAATATTACCATGAAGCAACACGGACTTGTCTTGTAAACACAGCGCCCCAACCACCATAACCGGCCACATGTAACACGCCATATTAGAGAAACTTGGGTAAACAGACACACCACCCAGCCATTATATTGTTAATTTCTGCCTACCGCGGGCTATTGACGGAGGATGCTGACTTTCTCCACTGGTGTTCAGAAACATAATGTGGTGTAATGAGCAAATCGCTGTGGTTGTGGAAATGTGTGCGTCCGCTGTGTTTTGTTTCGCGAGATTAGGGGAGCTTGAGCGAGAGTCGCATGCTTTCTTTCTTTCTTTCTTTCTTTCTTTCTTTCTTTCTTTCTTTCTTTCTTTCTTTCTTTCGTTCTTTCATTCTTTCGTTCTTTCGTTCTTTCGTTCTTCCTTCCTTCCTTCCTTCCTTCCTTCCTTCCTTCCTTCCTTCCTTCCTTCCTTCCTTCCTTCCTTTCCTTTCCTCCCTCCCTCCCTCCCTCCCTCCCCTTCCCTTCCCTTTGCTGTCCTGTCCTGTCCTGTCCTGTCCCGTCCCGTCCCGTCCCGTCCCGTCCCGTCCCGTCCGTCCGTCCGTCCGTCCGTCCGTCTGTCTGTCTGTCTGTCTGTCTGTCTGTCTGTCTGTCTGTCTGTCTGTCTGTCTGTCTGTCTGTCTGTCTCTGTTATATTCTTTCAACGTTAGGGTAAGAAGACCGTTGTGGATATGACCTACGACCAATGCTCCTTCCGTCCGTCCCGTCCCGTCCGTCCGTCCGTCCGTCCGTCCGTCCGTCCGTCCGTCCGTCCGTCCGTCCGTCCGTCTGTCTGTCTGTCTGTCTGTCTGTCTGTCTGTCTGTCTGTCTGTCTGTCTGTCTGTCTGTCTGTCTGTCTGTCTGTCTGTCTGTCTGTCTGTCTGTCTGTCTGTCTGTCTGTCTGTCTGTCTGTCTGTCTGTCTGTCTGTCTGTCTGTCTGTCTGTCTGTCTGTCTGTCTGTCTGTCTGTCTGTCTGTCTGTCTGTCTGTCTGTCTGTCTGTCTGTCTGTCTGTCTGTCTGTCTGTCTGTCTGTCTGTCTGTCTGTCTGTCTGTCTGTCTGTCTGTCTGTCTGTCTGTCTGTCTGTCTGTCTGTCTGTCTGTCTGTCTGTCTGTCTGTCTGTCTGTCTGTCTGTCTGTCTGTCTGTCTGTCTGTCTGTCTGTCTGTCTGTCTGTCTGTCTGTCTGTCTGTCTGTCTGTCTGTCTGTCTGTCTGTCTGTCTGTCTGTCTGTCTGTCTGTCTGTCTGTCTGTCTGTCTGTCTGTCTGTCTGTCTGTCTGTCTGTCTGTCTGTCTGTCTGTCTGTCTGTCTGTCTGTCTGTCTGTCTGTCTGTCTGTCTGTCTGTCTGTCTGTCTGTCTGTCTGTCTGTCTGTCTGTCTGTCTGTCTGTCTGTCTGTCTGTCTGTCTGTCTGTCTGTCTGTCCTGTCTGTCTGTCTGTCTGTCTGTCTGTCTGTCTGTCTGTCTGTCTGTCTGTCTGTCTGTCTGTCTGTCTGTCTGTCTGTCTGTCTGTCTGTCTGTCTGTCTGTCTGTCTGTCTGTCTGTCTGTCTGTCTGTCTGTCTGTCTGTCTGTCTGTCTGTCTGTCTGTCTGTCTGTCTGTCTGTCTGTCTGTCTGTCTGTCTGTCTGTCTGTCTGTCTGTCTGTCTGTCTGTCTGTCTGTCTGTCTGTCTGTCTGTCTGTCTGTCTGTCTGTCTGTCTGTCTGTCTGTCTGTCTGTCTGTCTGTCTGTCTGTCTGTCTGTCTGTCTGTCTGTCTGTCTGTCTGTCTGTCTGTCTGTCTGTCTGTCTGTCTGTCTGTCTGTCTGTCTGTCTGTCTGTCTGTCTGTCTGTCTGTCTGTCTGTCTGTCTGTCTGTCTGTCTGTCTGTCTGTCTGTCTGTCTGTCTGTCTGTCTGTCTGTCTGTCTGTCTGTCTGTCTGTCTGTCTGTCTGTCTGTCTGTCTGTCTGTCTGTCTGTCTGTCTGTCTGTCTGTCTGTCTGTCTGTCTGTCTGTCTGTCTGTCTGTCTGTCTGTCTGTCTGTCTGTCTGTCTGTCTGTCTGTCTGTCTGTCTGTCTGTCTGTCTGTCTGTCTGTCTGTCTGTCTGTCTGTCTGTCTGTCTGTCTGTCTGTCTGTCTGTCTGTCTGTCTGTCTGTCTGTCTGTCTGTCTGTCTGTCTGTCTGTCTGTCTGTCTGTCTGTCTGTCTGTCTGTCTGTCTGTCTGTCTGTCTGTCTGTCTGTCTGTCTGTCTGTCTGTCTGTCTGTCTGTCTGTCTGTCTGTCTGTCTGTCTGTCTGTCTGTCTGTCTGTCTGTCTGTCTGTCTGTCTGTCTGTCTGTCTGTGTTATATTCTTTCAACGTTAGGGTAAGAAGACCGTTGTGGATATGACCTACGACCAATGCTCCTTCCTTCCTTCCTTCCTTCCTTCCTTCCTTCCTTCCTTCCTTCCTTCCTTCCTTCCTTCCTTCCTGCCTGCCTGCCTGCCTGCCTGCCTGCCTGCCTGCCTGCCTGCCCCTAGTCAAGAACCAGTAGTCAACATGTATGTCCAACTGATAGATGTGTGGAATGAACGTTAAACCTTTCGCCACGTCGACCTCTATATAACTTCTTGTGATTTCTGCAATTCGGCTGATCCATTGTTTTAAGGCTTGCCTTCAGCATTATTTCCGTGGTATCCTCAACGTTTATTCTGGGACACCATTAGTGAGATAACTTGTCATTCATCTGAGCTACATGACTCTGATTTTCAATACAATTCAATGTTGATACTGCAGCCATTTGAACTGCTATGCCATC
Source organism: Cepaea nemoralis (assembly GCA_014155875.1). Taxonomy (NCBI): domain Eukaryota; kingdom Metazoa; phylum Mollusca; class Gastropoda; order Stylommatophora; family Helicidae; genus Cepaea; species Cepaea nemoralis. Next base: position 167,964 of record JACEFZ010003425.1, on the reverse strand, counting down.
ACTTCTGATCCTGTCTTGTCACAAGCAGACGATACGGTGAAACGAAGTATCGAAGCCGACGAATGATTGAATATTTCTAATTACCTGTATTGCCCAATCACTGTAGATGTACAGTGTACTCACCGTCTCTTAACGAAAGCTTAATTAATCACGTGAGTGCGTAAGGTCAAGGTAGTCGATGGCCAAGGGGTTAGTGAGTGCAGTTTCACATACCGAATCCAATATTCGCAGCCACCAGTAGGGATTTGGGAGCAGACCACTTTGCGTCGGCAATTCAGAAAGCAATGGCAAACTACTAAACGTGAAATTGCTTAGTAAATCACAAACAGATAGTAAGTGCTGGTATTGAATGCAACGTCATGTTAAAAGGCCATACAACTAACACAGTCTAGTGGCACATACTGTCGCTGGGGTGCCAAGTGTTGGCCAAGACATATTATAATAGTCAACATCACATGAGATGAGATGTGATCACTTCTCTTGCTCGTCGCCTTTCTGTACCAGCGTTTAGAACATGCTATACATTGTCTGGTATCTATTGTCTGTCCCAACATCTAGAACATGCTAAACATTGTCTCGTATCCATTTTCTGTCCCAGCGTCTAGAACATGCCATACATTGTCTGGTATCCATTTTCTGTCCCAGCGTCTAGTACATGCCATACATTGTCTGGTATCCATTTTCTGTCCCAGCGTCTAGAACATGCCATACATTGTCTGGTATCCATTTTCTGTCCCAGCGTCTAGTACATGCTAAACATTGTCTCGTATCCATTTTCTGTCCCAGCGTCTAGAACATGCCATACATTGTCTGGTATCCATTGTCTGTCCCAGCGTCTAGTACATGCTATACATTGTCTGGTATCCATTGTCTGTCCCAGCGTCTAGTACATGCTATACATTGTCTGGTATCCATTTTCTGTCCCAGCGTCTAAAACATGCTATACATTGTCTGGTATCCATTTTCTGTCCCAGCGTCTAAAACATGCTATACATTGTCTGGTATCCATTTTCTGTCCCGGCGTCTAGAACACGCTATACATTGTCTGGTATCCATTTTCGCCGGCGTGGTGGCGAATGGGCTACAACCACAATTCGCATTCCCATATACCGCGTTCGAAACACAGCTGTGGGCGATTTGGAGCAGACAGTCTTGAGGTGATTTTCATACAATGGTACAATCATACAACAGTGCATGCCGGTCGTTCAGAAAGCATTGGCAAACTTCTGAACTTAAACTTGCCAAGAAAACACAAAAAGCCAAACATGTTGGGATTGACTGCAATGTCAGGTAAAGCATATGCAACTAACTTTAACCTAATTTTAAGAGACTGAGTCGACCGCAGAGCCCTTCAGGTCAAAAGAAAATAATCCTGACTCTGCCGAGGATTGAACCCTGACCACTGCCTCAGCAGGTAACCACACTGACCACAATGCTTCCATCTGTTAGAAAAATTAGTTGCATATCCTTTTCTTGACGTAGAAGTCAACCCCAGCATTTTGTTGAGCTGTTCGTGATTCCTAACCACGTTTACGTCCCTTATGTGTGAAAGGATTCCTTCTCAATGTCCATGTGGAATTATTATATATAGAGAAAACAGAGCAAGTTACGGACGTACAGAGATGAATCCTCTGAGCAGTAGATGCATTCAACACCTCCTTGCAGCAGCGCAGGCAAAGAATGTGCCCAGAAAGCACTTCCTACCATAACGCTGACAGACATATGAGAGACATCAGAGGACGAGGAAGAAGCAGAAGATGACGGAAGAAGAGGGAGGGGGGGGGGGAGGAAAAAAGAATAGGGAAGAAGAGGAGGAGACAAGAAAAGCAGAATTGTAAGAAGAAAGGGGATATTATTCACACACTCTGTTTCTTGACAAGGAAGCACAATAGCAGGTAAGTTAATGATCCTGTGACATAAAGAAACAGACTGCGTGGATACCAAAATTACCATATCATCCTGAAAGCAGAAATAAATTTATAAAACATGAGAAGAAATCAATACAAGCATATATTATGCAATCAAAATCAAAAGGCAGAAACAATGACATCTCAAAGTATAGTAATCAAATGTTATGGGCAACATACTGGCAGTGGTAAAGTAATCAAACAGGTAGCAGGAAATGACAGGAAGCTGCAGGAAGCTAAAGGCGCCAGTTTTAACACTGGACATGTCAGCTGCATTGAGCACCGGCTGGTCTTTAAATCGAGCCTAGTATCAATTGCCCGATATCCCACAAAGTGTGGGAAACACGATCTTTAACCTGTGAACTTAAAAGTACAGGGGCTTTATGTGAATGGAATAAAGTGGAAACAATGGACGGGATATGGGCTTATATTCAGGAAACAATGCAAGGGAAATGGGTTTATATTCAGGGAACAATGTGAACACCTAGCGTCTACTAACCCGAGACTGGAAGTTGCGAAGGAAACAATTTATGTTGTTGTGAATTAAAAAAAAGATATTCTGTCTTTGAGGTTTGGTATGTTAAACTCGCTGTTATTGCTTCTGTGCGGAATCTCTGTCAGTGTGGGTGCTATATTTCACACTATTCTTAGGGTTATATTGTATTCTATCCTTGAATTATATTGTACACTATTCTTGGGTCCCGGGTTGCTCGTGAGTGGCGGGAGTGTAGTGGCTAGAGGCTGGCCTTCAGGCCCGCTGGTCATGGGTTCCATCTGCATCGGGGTGGATCCCAATGTTTAAAATTGCCCAGGTCTACCAGGTGGACCCAGCCTAAAATGAGTATGAGGAAATGTCTTGGGAAGTCAAGGCGGCCTGAGTGATACCAACCACGTCATCCGACTAGGGCCAACTGGCTTATGCAAATGGGAGTTGGGGACATGCATCATATGGCCAATGCGCCTTTAGGCGTGTCAGTGGGTCGTCTACTTTACTTGGCAGTCATTCGATATTATCCTCACTATATTATATATTACTCTTCGTTATATTATATATTTACATGGTTACGTCGCCCAGCTACTGAGATAAGTGCGTAGAACGACACTGTGAGCTGTGGATTTCATGTAGAATGCTTTAACGTCTGTCAGGGATGGTTTGTATTGTGATCTGCTTGTTCGGAAAAATGACGGACGGCCGGTTGCTGAACTAACTGGTTTTGCCTTACTCAGTAACGCGTGTGCAACTGCTGAACTAGCTAGTTTTGCCATATGCAGTAACGTTTGTGCAACTGCTGGTTTTCTAGTGACTGCTGTTTCCATTGACGATGAACTATAATTCTAGTGGCGGACAGTTGTGTTGATATTCTGACAGCAGCCTCATGCATTTGGGTGCTGTTGGTTTTTTCGGGACTGCTATCTGTTCCAGTTTTCACATGGGACAATAATTAGCATTTTGTATGATATTCACTGACACAGGAACCGAGCTTTATGGGGATGTCCCTTTACCGTGAAGTTGGAACCGCGACTAAGGACTAATTCTATATTTGCCCGGTGTTACCGGGGCCTAAGAAGGGAAGTAAATGATAGTTGCACTGTAACATGACTAAAACGGGTTGGTCAGAGACTGTCTATCCCACACCGAACAAACAAATCAGCCAACCTCCAACCACCCATAAACTGGCCCTCAAAGGGGTTGGCTTGCGTGGTTGTGGGCCTATACTCCACCAGGAGTCTCAGGGGCAACAGAAGAAAACAGATATTATATACAGGGCGGCCCCGCTTTACATCACGTCGGTTTACCTCGTTTCGCTATACGTCGTATCACTTAAAGTCGCGTTTTCCAAGGACGTAACCCCGGCGTTAACCGGACTAGTCCCTGGACTAGAGGATGGAGTGTCTTGTCAGCGGGTCGTGGTGAGAGCTACATTCTGCAGGGACCTGCTGCATGATAATGATGTAATTGTATCCGTAGGTTTATATTTTAGGGTCGGCGTCTGTGACTTAGGGGTTAGTGAAACGCAGTGTCACAAATTCCCCGTGATTCCAAATCGAGGGTCCAAAATCAGCCGCAGCATTGATTTTTATTGATTGCATTGATTTTTATGGTATTTTGCATTGATTTTTATGGTATAATGCGTCGGACGTTCTGAAAGCAATGGCAAACTACTGAACGTAATATAGCCAAGTAAATAACAAGCAACCAATACGTAATGGTATTGAGCGCAGCGTCCTTTAACGAGTCGCTTAAAAAAAAAAACAACCTACGAATGTGCAACTAACATATTTTACATTGTCGTTTAGTTAAATTGTATATTATCCCCTGACAATTTTATTTCATGGGCCAGCTCACTGCTGTACCCTATAGTTTGCTTACCATTGCTTCTAATTTGTAAGCCTTGTAAACTACAGTGATCGTTTTTAAATTTCGTTTTGTTTGTCTTTATCTTTCTAACAAATACATGTTAAGGAAGAGGTGACTACATCTGGATCCGTAGAAAACCAAGGAAAGTGCGCAAATATGTGTACATTTAAAACTAAAAAAATAAAAAAAAAATAAAAAAAGTTTTACAAAAAGCTTTAAACATGTTCTTTCTTTATATTAGTTAGTGTATTTGGGCACTCTAATAAAACAGGAGATGGGAAGCGTATGAAGGCAGTTCAATGTTTTATAGCCCAAGCCTAGGAGGGATATTTGGTTTGACATCAAGACATGGAAGAACATCAGTATCTGAAATGATTGGCAGTACACGTATCAGACAGAAGGCTGCGGACAGTCATGGTCACCAACGTCACACGGCATGGACTATGAGAAGTACTTATTGTATACTGCAGAACCTATAGCACACTTACTGTTTGTCTATAACGTTTTTTTCCTAAATGGATGTGGGTCATCCTGGGACTGACCCACTAAGTACAGACCCACGGCTGATACGGGGACTGTCCCACTACGTATAGTGTTAGAGTTGATCCTGGGACTGACCCACTAAGTCTAGTGTTGGATAACTCGGCTGATCCGGGGACTGCCCCACTAAGTATAGTGTTGATAACTCGGCTGATCCTGGGACTGCCCCACTAAGTAAATTGTTGGATAACTCGGCTGATCCTGGGACGGTCCCGCTAAGTATAGTGTTGGATAACTCAGCTGATCCTGGGACTGCCCCACTAAGTATATTGTTGGATAACTCGGCTGATCCTGGGACGGTCCCACTAAGTATATTGTTGGATAACTCGGCTGATCCTGGGACGGTCCCACTAAGTATAGTGTTGGATAAATCGGCTGATCCCGGGACGGTCCCACTAAGTGTTGTTCCCTAACTCGGCTGATGATGGGAACACGCCAATACCGTTCACGTTTTGTCTAACACGATTATTGGCGTCGACTGGGATATGACATACTATAAACTATTACGAAAATCAATACGAAACACTTAGTTTTCTCGTAGCTTTTGTGATGGACGTACCCCAGTGTGGGAACCACCGTTCTGGAATCTCATCTAGAACGGGTGTCATCACACTGCAGTAAATGTAGTAAATCATATACTGACATTGGGTGTGAAATGGCAGACCTTTCATGATCTAGGCCACGAGACATAATATGACGTGGCCAGTGCCCTCCCACTTCACCGTCAGCCAATTCAAAAAAAAAAAATCTGAAATTGTCTGGTACCCATTTTTATCAGGCTGGATCGACCCTAGAGCCATGCTGGTGGGGGAGGAGAATCATCCTGGATCCACTGGGGATTGAACTCGCTGTCTTGGCAGGCAAACATACTAAACATTGTGCCACCGGGCTCTAGCATGTACAGTAAAGACAACAACAGTAAAAATATAAGCATAATACACATTGGTCTAGGCCAGGCTGGTGTAGGTGGACATAAAAGGGCCGACAGACTGCCCTTCAGGTCTCCTCAGGAAGAACACCGAAGTTAAGCAAAGGCGAAATGTCTATAAATGATGGCATGTTGCAAGAGGACACACAAATCGAGGATTACGCGCGGTTACGGTTGGCGGTATCAGGATCAGACTGAGAACTAACAGGAAGAACCGCGGTAGAGGACGAAGCAGAAACGGGCGTAACCAACCACCCGCTGGAACTACAAGTATCCATACTATTGGACTCTTTATCTTCTGAGGGAGATAAGCAAGTCTGCAGTGCTGAGAGATCTGGGTGACGATTTATTTCTTCTGGCGCACTCAGGAATATTTGAGCTCACATCTAGAAATGCCATCGCTTCCGAATCTTTGCGTCCAGTAACTCAGTGAAGAGAAATATAATTACATACGTTACTTAGTACTCAATGGTGGGGGAAATAAGTGCAAATAAAAGGCCACTAGAAAATTAAGCATAATGGATATACCAAGGTTCGAACATGTGACCTCCAAATGAAAATAACGAACGATGATAGAGCATCGCGCATCGCAAGAACAAGTGAGCTTTGAGCACGACCAGCTAGATCAGTGGTTCTATACCTTATTTGGCCCATGCACCCTTTCATCATATGTTCAGAATATATATGAAATGGTTACATAATTCATATCTAGCTATTCTTCTATTGTGCCAATCAATGATGGCGTACCCCGCCGACTGGCGTAGGTGATACGCTGACCAGAACTTGTAGACTTATATTCTAGAAGATCAGAAGTCACTACGGCCGAGATGTTTAAGACGCTGGCGTGTAAAGTTCACGTGCGGTGACGGCAAGGTAGTGGGTTCACTCCGCACACCGGCCAGTTGGGCATAAATGTTGACTTGTCGTTCAAAAAGCAATAGCACGCTTCGATTTTCCGCTTCATGGTCTAAGGACAGCACTGTTTCATCTGTACTAAGAAGCTTTTTGACCGCTCCATTTCACATTGTATCGCGTAATCTCAAAATGTCAACTTTATCATGTTATTGCTTCCACCAGCTGTACTGTCTTTAATAAAGCCTGCATAGTTTTAATATGCTGGCTGCCGATTCTGCAGAATTCTTGTGTGGAAGGAAGATACTCAGTATACTTGATTCTGTGTGCCTTTCTCCGCTTCGCCCCATAGCTCATCTAAAAAAAAACAGCTCTTGGTTGGCCGAGTTGATTTATTTTCTTTGCGTCACTTATTACATATAGAAAACAGATGTCACTTGCAACGAGATAAAGTGTTGAAGAACATGTACTTTAGTATGGATGTGAAGTGTGGACAATGAGCAGACAAGCTGAAAATCTGATGGCTGTGGAAATGTTGTTTCCGTGGAAAATGCGAAGAATACCATGGACAGAGAAAAATCAATTCCCAAATCCTACAAGAAACAAATGAAAACCGTAAACTGATTAGAGAAGTTTTGGGCACATTATGAGAAGAAATAAATTGGAGAACTTGGGGACAACTGGCAATATTGAGGGGAAAAGAACAAGTGGAAGGCAGAGAAGTAAATACCTGGTTGGCTTGGCCACGCGGTATGGTCGAGATAAGAACACAGAGCTGATCTACGACTCTGATGATCATGTGAGATGGCGAAAGATGACCGCCCACGCTTATCGGCATGGCACATAATAACCTGAACCACCCTGAACACAGCTTTGTAAAGTCGTCTTGTACGACCTGTGTGCTGGGTTACAGTGTTACTAGTCCGTGCGTCACGGTAACACACAGACGTGTCCAGCTCTACTTATCTGTTGACAGATTCTGGGCCAAACACACTTCAGGTTTGGACCAAACAAATATAGATGGCGGAAAATTGGAAGTAGGGGTGTGTCACAGTTATAACTTAAAGGTTGTTAATATGGTAGCAGACATGTTGTATTATAACGTAATGACAACATTTCGGCGATAAATAATCCCATGGCAGATACGGAAAGTCGCTTAGAACGATGAACCATCCTATGACATTTAATCTGGTTTAAATACAGGTTTATTTCATCAACGAGCTTAGATAACTTTTCCTCTACTTACAACGATGAACCATCCTATGACATTTAATCTGATATAAATATAGGTATATTTCATCAACGAGCTTAGATATCTTTTCGCCTACCCACTTGTTTCTAGGTTTGTTTACCCGACTAGCACCCTGGGGTTTCTAGGCTTTTCTAGAACCTGTCTGGTAGTGTACACCATTCGTGACACACACACCCACATTCACTCACCCACATACATAACACACGCAAACACACATTGACTCACGCACACACACACACATGCACTCATTCACCCACATGCATAACACACCCCATCCCCCAAAGCCCACACAAAGCGGGATTTCAGCCTCTCCAGATACGGTTGTATGGTCAGCAGAAAGATCATCTGTTTAACCAGAGGGCCCAGGTGGCTTAGTTATGAAGGGTCTGCTTTTCTTGTTCACGAGTACTGTACTCTAGGAGCTTGGGAGGGCCTTTATAGAAACTGATAGAGCAGTGGTTCTCAACCTTTTTTGTCCTATGCACCCCTTCACCATATGTTCAGAATGTCATCCCCTCCTTTCGTATTTCCTACCTATAAATCCCCCCCCCCCCCCCCGGTCGCCCCTACACTGTATACGTAAAAATGGAAGCTAAATTTAATAACACATACTAGAACAAGTCTAGACGTCTACACAAAACCTGATTTTGCAGGTCTACTTTTTACAGGTCTACGATTTTCAGAAGACCGAGAAGTATAGAACCGTAAAATACGGAGGGAAAACAATATCAAGTAATCGGTTCTTGTATTAACGCGATATTGAAATAATCATAATCCCCCCCCCCCCCCCCCCCCCAAGCCCCATGGAAACCCTAAAATCCCGGTTGAGAACCATTGTATTAGGGAATATTCATAATTGATTATCTCGCTCCCCTTGCGCCCTCTCTCTCTCTCTCTCTCTCTCTCTCTCTCTCTCTCTCTCTCTCTCTCTCTCTCTCTCTCTCTCTCTCTCTCTTACTTTCTGGGCATAATGTTAGAGGGCATGCGTGCCCAATTATAAACACTTTGAAAACGGTTTGTTCACTCGTTCGTTCTCTTTTTCTATCTGTTTTTGTGTCTGTCTATGTATCTCTCCCCTTCTCTCTTTCTGTCTCTCTCTCGGGCCAGACTATTAGACCCGCCTGTGTGCCCAATTCCCAACCCTTGGGTTAAAAAAAAATAAAGTTCGTTTGTTCTCTGTCTGTCTCTCTCGCTCACTTTCTTGGAGAACTGGATAGCAATATAAAAAGCTCGGTCTTTGTTTCTCTGTCCGTCTGTCTCGAAGAGTTGATGTTAGACGGGCCTGCGAATCCAATTCTCAATCCTCTGAAAATAGTTTATTTTTTGTCATCTCTCTCTCTCTCTCTCTCTCTCTCTCTCTCTCTCTCTCTCTCTCTCTCTCTCTCTCTCTCTCTCTCTCTCTCTCGCTCGCTCGCTCGCTCTCTGAAAATAAAGTTCGTTCGTTCTGTCTGCCTGCCTGCCTGCCTGCCTGCCTGCCTGTCTGTCTGTCTGTCTGTCTGTCTGTTCGTCCGTCCGTCCGTCCGTCCGCCCGCCCGCCCGCCCGCCCGCCCGTCCGTCCGTCCGTCCGTCTGTCTGTCTGTCTGTCTGTCTGTCTGTCTGTCTGTCTGTCTGTCTGTCTGTCTGTCTGTCTGTCTGTCTGTCTGTCTGTCCGTCCTTCTCTCACTTCCTCTCTTACACAGACACACACACTCACACATACTTTCGCTAATGTGAGTTTTAGAAATTCAACATGGCGGGCCCCCGGGGGAGACCAGAAAACACATGTTCACATCGACGTAGTTCACAATTGGAAGGGAAAAATGCCCGGATTAGACTTGTTTGTGGCAGCTGACGGAAAGCCTGTGTTTGTTTAATATGCCGGCAATCGATATCCACTGTCAGGGAATACAATGTGGAGAGCCATTGTGACACGAGACCTGCATCCAAGGTCGTCAGTCTCCTGGACCAGGCAAGCTCAGGCGCAAACATGATAAATACATACACAGGCATTGATTAACACTTGTAGAAGACATCGGAAATAAGTAATAATCACAGAACATACTAGGCAATAGAACTATTGACGGCTTTGAGATTATCGGGATTCGAACTTGTCACCTTCAAATGACGATGGCTCCTGGCGAAAAGAACAAGTGTACGCTGACGGTCGGTCAGCACAGAATTTTAAAAGGTGTCGTCACTAGCCAGGTCTATTGTTCAAGTCCACAGCTGGGAATATGGACATCATTCCGACACAGTCATCTTCACAGTGGCTATAGATATATACAGACCTACGTCTGGGGCTTAGGGAACAATGAGACCAGCAGTTTCACAATTCCGCGACATACCGAGTCGAAGGTTCGGAATCAGAAGCCGGACATGCGAAACAACTAACTACCTCGGAACAGTCATAGCATCTGATGGGAGATGCCTTGAAGAGATTAAACAAGAATCGCCATGGCGAACGTAGCCTTTTGGAAGATGGAAAACATACGGACCAATAACAAGATGTCATTTGCAACAAGAAAAGAGTGTTGAGGTGCTACATAGAACCTTTACGTTTGTATGTATGATGACATGTGGGAAATGAGCAGACAAGCTGAAAAACATCTGATGGCTGTGGAAATGTGGTTTCTGAGGTTCATGCAGAGAATACCATGGACAGACAGATAAACCAATGAGCAAGTCCTGCAAGAAGCAAACTGAAAACCGTAAACTGATTAGAGACATTAGGCGTTGATAGTCAACATTTGTAGGCAAGCTATGATAAGAAATACATTAGAGAACTTGATGACAACTGGCAAGATTGAGGGGGAAAAACAAGGGGAAGTCAGAGAAGTAAATATCTGGATGGCTTGACTACATGACATGACGAGGCAGGAACGTATAGCTGAACCACGACTCTGGTGATCATGTGAGATGGTGAAACATGACGGCCCACGCTTATCGGCATGGCACGTGATGATGCATTTGGAAGCTACCTGTTGTGTAGGTTTCGATGGTATAAGACATCGGCCTTTCAGAAACCAATGGCAAATTAATGAACTAAAATTGCCTAGTAAATCGCAAGCAACCATTAAATGCTGGAGTTGACTGCAACGTCCAAAATGTATGAGGCGGAAGAACTAGCATATGACTAGTAAAGTTGTTTCGTCGTTTCGTCGGACTGTGATGAGAGCGACGTTCTGCAAGGAATCTGCTACACGACATTGACGACCATGGTATAGGTGTGTGTGTGTGTGTGTGTGTGTGTGTACGTGCGTGCGTGCATGCGTGCGTTCGTTCGTTCGTTCGTTCGTTCTTCTACTTCGAACATCTTCACACGTTAAACCGAACATATTTATATACAACAACAGCCAAATTGAGCCATCTTGAGGTTGTGGACATTTCTGTAGTCTTTCCTCAAATGGAGCAAATGTATCCACACACACAAAAAAAAACTCTTTTCTGCATAAGTTTAACACTCTTGCAGCAAATACAACCTGCCATCACCCGTTCCACAGTTATATTCATCAGTAAGTTCTATCTTTAGTTTATTGAGCTAACGGTATTTTGGGCTGTTATGTCATAAGCGGAGTCTGAATACTGCTACTTGTTCGCTTGTCAAATTGGTAATATGCATCATCGTTCTGCTGGGCTTGGTGCTCTGATTCCCAATTGATTCTTTAAGATAGTCCCATGAACCTCTTGGTCTAATAGTAGGTTATGTTTGCACCAGACTGAAAAAGTCTGCAATCTTCTTTTGCCAGTGTGTTAGCCTCTTCATTTCCAGGTATGTTGCAGTGTGACAGGATCCATTATGTTAAGCCATTGCGGAGTTCTGATATATTCCAGGAATTAATGCTGTTAAGTCTGCTGGTGTCTCTGGACTGTTCTCTATCAAAAACATTTCTGCTGTATTTTCTAGGCCTCTATATCTGTTCTGAAGTTACTTGAATATTTTCTACGTGGTTGCTGCTGAATGTGTTTTCTTCGCTCCAATTTTGTAAATATTCAGATTTCCTTCACTGTAAGTCGTTAACTATCGTGTAACTGAACAATCATGTAACTGAATAGTCCTGGAACTGAATAGTCCTGCAACTGAACATTAGTGTAACTGAACATTCGTGTTACTGAACAGTTCCGTGACTGAACATTTGTGTGACTGAACATGTGTGTAACTGAACAGTTGTGTGACTGAACATTCGTGTGACGGAACAGTTGTGTGACTGAACATTCGTTTGACTGAACAGTTGTGCGGCTGGACGGTCGTGTGGCCGGCTAGTTGTACTTCCATTGTAAACAAGCTACCTGACCACGGGAAGGTTAATCCGGTCAACAAATGCCCGCAGAAGTCGTGTGTGTCGGCCTAACGGCGCAATAACGCAGATCTGCTGTAAACAGGCACAAAACGCAATCACGTCCGGGAAAAAACTCCGGATGAACGCAGAAGAAGTAGAAAGAAGAAACAAGCTACCGTGTTTCCCCGAAAATAAGACCGGGTCTTATATTAATTGTAGCTTTAAAATGCACTAGGGCTTATTATCGGGGGATGTCTTATTTTTTTGTCCAGATACAAATATCTTCATTTATTCATGTACACAATTCTACATTTATTTAAATACAGTCATGTCATCTTCTTACGGAACATCGCCATAACTCTCCAAATCCCGAATCCCGGCCTGAAGTTCTTGCAACTCTATATCCTGTAGAACCACTGGTCCCCGTTTCTCACGTCCAGCAATAAAGCTTTCCTTAAATGAGCATTTCTTGTCCATATAGCCTGCTCGTATTGCATTGGTAACTTTATTTCACACGAGTGACGTATTGAATTATGAACCACACCCGTTCATTATCAAGTGTGCACCAGTGGCGTCTGTACTCCGACTGGCCATTTGGCAACAAGTCTCTCATTCTAGCTGACGATCTTAACTAGGGCTTATTTTACAGGCAGGCATTATATTACAAGTGCTAGGGCTTATTATAGGGCTATGAGAAACACGGTAGTACTTAAGAGTGACGGGCTTCAATAACGTGTGCCTTTAGCTGCACATTTATCTGCTGCCTATAGAGTCCTCTGATGGGTATATCATTCCATTATCTTCTGTGAGTGGGAATCAATGTGCATCAATTTAAAAATCGCATGTCATGAAAAAAGAAACATAACAGAACACGTACATCAATATTCATTCATTCATTCAGTAGCGTGTCCTTTGCAGAACCTCGCTCTCATAACAACCTTCCGGAAAACCACTCGATCATAAGCAAGATGTCTCGCGTCCGATACACCCATCTGGAGATCATCCACCACATCCTGCACCCATCTTCTCTTTGGCCTTCCTCTTCCTCTCTTCCCAGGCATATACCCCTCCATTATTGTTCTCTCCAAACTTTCGTGACGTTTCAAGTGACCAAAATATTTCAATTTTCTTTGTTTTATCGTCTTTAAGAACCAGCCTTCTTCAATATTCAGCTCTTGAAGTATGGATGCATTTGTTCTTTTTTTACCCAAGATATTCTTAGAACTCGTCTATAACATTTATATTCAAAGGCATTTATGCGTTGTTCAGCTTGTTTAGTAAGTGTCCAGGTCTCACAGGCGTATGTTGCAATGGAAAAGATGCATGCTCTTAAAAATCTAATTTTTGTAGTTCTGTCTGTTCCACTCCATAATTTATTCAGTTGTTTTAGTCTTTGAAGAGCAATTGATAGTCGTCGTTTAATTTCTTTCATTGTGTCACCGTTGTTGGTAATCAATGACCCAAGATATTCAAAATTTTCCACCACCAATTTTTCCTCATTAACATATATTTCTTTCTCCATAGTAGTTTTATCTGTATGCATTATCTTTGTGTTTGCTATGTTAAGATATAAGTTGTGATTTTCACTATTCAATTGGGATTGTAGCATCGGCATACCGAATCTCTGGTATGTCATGACCACCGATATTTAGGGCATCATATAGCTCCCTGTTTATATCATCTCTTACATTTCTCATTATATTTTCGGCGTACAGGTTAAACAAATAGGGGGACAGTACATCAATAGGCTGCCTAAAAACAAAAGATGGAAAAATCATAATAGAAAAAGATCAGATTTTACATGCATGGACAGATTATGTGAAAAGCCGTTATGGTGATACCAGAGAAGAACAGTATGGTACTCAAAATAATAATGAAGGACCATCAGTTTTGAAGATGCAAGTTCAGAATGCTCTTAACCATATGAAATCTGGCAAGACCCCCGGTTCAGACAGCGTCACAACAGAAATGATTAATGCTTTAGAAGAAAATGGAATACATCAAGTCACCAGACTGCTGAACACATTATATATTACTGGAGATAAGCCTCCTGAATTATGTAATTCTATATATTTATTGCAATCTCAAAGAAATCAGGAGCCTTGGAATGTGATCAACATAGAACAATCTGTATAATGAGCCATATTACGAAGATTTTGCTAAGAATTATCATGCAAAGAGGTAGTAAGAAAATACAACCTGAAATAGAACAATGTGGGTTTGTAGAAGGCAAGGGTACTGTGAATGCTGTGTATATGCTATGAACATTAATTGAACGTTTTATGGAAGTAAAAAAGACCTACATCTCTGCTTTATTGACTACACAAAGGCTTTCGATAAAGTAAGACATGTCTACATGATAAAGATGCTTGTAGATCTACAAATTGATGGGAGAGACCGTAGACTTGTAAAAAACATATATTGGAAACAGCAAGCTGCCATAAGGATTGATAATGAAGTAGGTACAAATCAGCCTTTTAAGAGAGGTGTGTGACATGGATGTGTAATGTCTCTAGATCTGTTTTCCCTGTATATGAAAGGAATCACCGTAGGGAAAAAAAGGGGGGGGGGCGTAACATCAATAAAATTAATGTGGATTATACAGCATTAATTGCAGACAATGAGCAAGATGTGTAATATTTAGTAGATACGGTTGTTGCACACAAATTATGATCGTCACAAGAAAAAATAAATACCACAATGTAATATACAAGTAAATAGGAATATTCTTAACAAGTGAATCGGTACAATAATCTCGAACGGTCATAACATCTGATGGGAGGTGCCTTGAAGAGATTAGAACAAGAATCGCTATGGGGAAGGTGGCCTTTTGCAAGATGAAAAACATACTGACCAAAAACAAGATGTCATTTGCAACGAGACAAAAGAGTATTGAGATGCTACATAGAACGTGTACTTTTGTATGTATGTGAAGTGTGGACATGTTGTTTCTGTGGAAAACAAATAAGATAATAAATAAAATAAAACTGATACGTGAAATAAGACGTAAACAGTCACAACTTTTTGGTGACGTTATCAGAAGAAACAATTTGGAGAACTTGGTAACAACTTGTAAGATCGAGGGGGAGAGAACAAGGGGAAGGCAGAGAATTAAATACCTGGAAGGCTTGGCCACGTAGTATGGTTCAGACAAGAACATAGAGCTGATCCACGACTCTGGTGATCGTGTGAGATGGCGAATAATGATCGCCCACGTTTACCGGCATGGCACATGATGAATGACTGTCATGAAATGTCAAGTGGTTGTATTGTTCTGTTTCATGACGTGATTGGATCGCACCAGATTCAACCGGCACCAGACTCAGTGATATGCATTATATTCTTGTCTCTTGCAGTTTGTGAGTGCCTGCCCTTACACACGCATTATTTCTCATTTATGCCCTTCGGCTGTTAGTAATGAGATAAAAGATTGCAGATTGTTCAATTGAGTTGAAATAATGTTCACAAAATGTTATATGTACTGTCTGAAGTGGTGTTCAAGTGGGTGCAAAATAGTTCACATTCTGTGCATAAAAACATTCTTACCCACGTGACGTTTATATTGCTAGGGGAAACAGGAGTATGGTTCCGTGGTTGAGGACCAGCATTAGATAAACACCAAGGATAACAGCTTCGAGACATTACATTTCGTATCAGGTCTTGTGTAGTTATACCCGGGTCTCCTCCCTACCTCTACGTGGCTTGGGGGAGGTTCGGTATCCGATTAACTACCCAAAAATCAGGGGATGGATGAAGGAAGGATCAGAACCTCTCTATCTCGTTGAAAGAATCGTTACAGCTGCACTCAAACAACATTCTTTTTGGACAGAAGGCGGACGCTCGCCCCACCTCTACCTCATATGGAGAAAGTTCAGGGAGGGAGGGTGGAGAGGATAATACCTAAATCTATCTATTTTTTTAAATGTTACAATTCAACTGGAACCCCATTCATCTCGAGCAGTAGGCGGACGAGCCGGCTCTAGCCGCTGCGCCAGTTATGCTTGTCAGTTATCTATTGTGTTGATTCATGACGTCAGTTGGCTGTAGGGCCTGACGTCCTGCTGACTGCTAATGCAATCATGAATATTGTAATACCGTAGAGTTGCTATTTGTATTGATGTTAGGGATAATCATAGTTTATATGGTGTCATGAATTATTCACGCTTTTGTATTATATTACCGGCTGTTTAAGGGGGCACAAGAAAGCCAGTGCATACACAACATCCAAGAAACACATACATAACTGAACATTGTAGTTGAGTGTTTCACAGATGTTGTTTTAAACATAAACTTAGCATATAGACATGAATGTACGCAAGTACTTCACACGTTCACGGATATACCAACCACATACGCACTTTTGCTCACACATCACATGTCACATACGTTTTCAATGGTTGTAGAGTTTTATATACTGACTAATAAAAAAAATGTGAATTGCAGCGAGAAAAAGTATATTGAAGTGCTACATATAACCTGTACTTTTGTATGGTTGTGAACGAAAAACATCTAATGCCAGCGGAAATGTGGTTTCAGGGGAAAATGCAAAGAATATCATGGGCAGACATAACAACCAGTGAACGAGTCCCACAAAAGGCACACTTTTGCTACAAACTGATTAGAGAAATTAGACGTAATCAGTCACATTTGGGGGTGGGGTGTTGGTGGGGTGGGAGGAATCACGTTATGAGAAGAAATAAACTAGAGACCTTGGTGACAATTGGCAAAATTGAGGAGACAAGAATAATGTTAATGCAGAGAAGTAAATATCTGGATGGCTTGACCACATGGCATGGTGGGAACAAGAACACAGAGTTGATCCATGACTCTGGCGATCGTGTAAGATGGCGCAACATGATCGCTCACGTCTACCGGCATGGTACATGATGATGAGAGCTTCATGACCTGCGGCAAATAGCACACTATGTTTGTAATATGTAACTCGCCATGCGTTGATTGGGACACCTAACATGAATTGAATAGAGCTAAGAACTAATATAACGTCACTCAGGACATTCCTATACTCGCTCCGTCCCTTTGTTCAACAGCCAGCGAAGAGTCACACTATTAATCGTTCCCACCGCTATCTGATTGAAGTTCTCCTGGTCTTCACTCTGTTTTGAGATTCTACCAGAACCCCCCCCCCCCCCCCCCCACCCCCCCCCCCCACACACACACACACACACACACACACCGCAATCTCAACTTTTCCACATACGGGTTCTCAATCTGTTCCCCTACCTTCTCCATCTTGTCCCACAGGCGAACGACCACCTCAACCTTGTGAATAAGTAATCAACCACCAAAAGATGCATTCCCTGCCAGCCTATCATCTTGTTCTTTCCCCTCACTCCTTCATGGCCAGGGCAAAAATCCATACGATTCTCACAATCTATGACCTCTGAAGCGAAACATTCCTTTCTCCACCTTACTAAGCATACTCTTTGAATCCGTAATGAATACAGGTGTGTTGCAGAAGTCTCCTATACCAACGGAATGCCGCCGTTACTGATTCCACCTCAATTCTCATGCTGGAGGTGGTAGCCCATTATGCCAGACTCTCCTTATTTAAGTTTCGTCCATTAGCCAATGAAACTCCAACCACCACGTCCGTTTCTCACCACTGACCCATCAGTATAGATCACTATGTCACTTTAATGTGTTAATTAGTTAGTCGAGGTTCCAACTTCACGGCAACGGGTCGTCCCCATTATGCTCCGTTCCTGTGCCAGTGAATATCACACAAAATGCTCCATACCGTAAATTGTGAAAAGTGGAACAGACAGGAGTCTCGGCAATCCAACAGCCCTCAGAGGTACACTGTGCATAATGCCGCCGCCAGAATGCCAACACAAAAGTCCTCCACGAAAACCACAGTTCATCGTCGATGGAATCGGCAGTCACCAGAAAGACTTCATTGACCCGGGTTTTCTCACATGGCTCTGTCTCTATCCGCAGGGCGACCCACCGAAAGCGTCGCATTAAGCACGAACTCCGTAGCTCCAGCGCCGACTCCCAGGAGTCTCCTGAAAAATGCACTCGTGAACCGAAAAGGCAAATCAGTCAATTCAGCAACAGCCGGTAGCCATTGTTCCGAACATGCAGGTCACTGTACAAACAAAAGCGGACATGTAGAAGCATTCCACGTGAATATCACAGCTCACAGAGTCGCGCCACGCACTCTCTCATTAGTAGGGCGACGGAACTATATACTACCAGTCCAACATGAGGAAATGCGAAATGCAAACCGCAGCCACAAAGATAAATACTCCAGAGGCTGTAGCGGTTCAATGCCTAACCACCATGCTGGAGACTTTGATGTGTGTTACTCTATCAGTTGTTGCATCTTAAACTCTGTGCGGCCCGCTGCCAATTCTCTGCACTTACGGCCAAGTGTTACTATTACACTGTGTGCCAGTCCGTCAGGTCTTCCCGTACTTCAACCCATTTTTTTCACAATTGCTGGTCTCTAGATCACACACCTGACATATAGATTTCTGCTGTGCCATTCAGGACCTGCCTCGTCTTAGTCTATGACCCTTGACCATATCCATTGCTGTATGCAGGGGGTGATCCCTATCCGCAGCAACTCTCAGGTACCATTTGGCCTGAAGGACCCTATGCCTATCCGCCGTTGATGGTAGCGCTATGCCTCATGCATACAATTGGTGTGTCCTTTGTGCACCCCAGGATCACACCGAATGGCAGCATTCTGTATGTGCTCCAACCTTTCAAGCTGGCTCTTTGATCCTGTCAGCAGCCCCAAACCATACTCAATGACAGAAATCATTAACAGCTAAAAGAGCATGTAAAGCATCCTCTGCTCTACTCCGGCAGCTGCTACCTAACATTATCAGAGGACCAACCAGTGGATCAAGCCGACATTACCAACGCCTTTAGACAGTCCAGCGGAGACATACCTTACTCCTGAATGTATCAGATTCAGGCGTGTGGCCTGGACATCGGCGTGGCACTAAATGTTCCAGGTGGTTCATCAATCAACATGGGACTGGTGTAGCTGGTCTCTGTACGCTCACAGATTTACGACGGCAGAGTTCGGAGCTCCCAAGGGCATGTCTGGAGTGCAGCGATGATGTTCTAAACTAGTGTAAACTCCACCGTGGATCAAGCACAACAGATGTAGGGAAACTTTTGATCATCAAAAATAGTCCACATTTGACCAATGTTTCGGTCTCTTTATCTTCTTTACGCTTTTTGTGGATGGGCATACACGGGTCATGACTCCCGGTTGTCTTTCTCCTGTGGCCCACGCTGTACGCCAGCTTCAGGAATGCGTTCAACAGCTGGCTGCAGTATCCCACTATTTCGCTATGTGCGTCTGCTCAACAGCATCACTGTTCTCGGGAAGATGAACAGCACTCATACACCTGCTGCATAGTGATCGAATCACGACACCTTTTCACGTGGCCGGGAGAAAGCCAACTGTTCTCCCCGAGTTTTCTGCCCCTGTCACCTTGCTAGCCGTGGATTTGCAAGAGCCCGTTAAAATGAACCAAACATTGAACTGAACCAAACATTGAACTGAACCAAACATATGTTGCTATGATCTCGCCCTGTCTGTTATTATGTTAAACAGCCGTGACCTAGTTATTGTAATTTCAATCCTCTGTAATTATGAATGTAGTGCACTGTACATCGGTTGTTGCTCTTCTACTCAAAGCAACAACCACTTGGGACAGAAAGTGTTAACGGACTCATCATCGAGTGCCATCACTGCAGTACAGGTCGACTGTAATGAGTCTCAGAACCCTCTATCCTATGGCTTCACTCATTCAGACTACTACATCTTAACGCTGTCCACATAGAGTGTCATATCTTCTTGCACGTTTCCTCTCTACTTTTCCACCAAGCACCGCTCCGTGGCTAAAGGCTTGCGATCGCGGTTCGTGAACCGGGTACCTGGCGTTCGAAACTCAGCTGCGACCTTGTTGTGCAGCAGATCGTGCCGCGTTGTGTTATAATGTGCTGGTATGGGAGCCGGTCGTTCAGAAAGCAATGGCAAACTACTGAAAGTAACACTTGCCTAGTACATCAACAGCAGCTGAAAAATGCTGGTGTTGACTGCAACGTCCCATAAGGGAAACGCAACAAAATTTATTACATCCTCTCTACTTTTCTACCAAGTACATCCTCTCTACTTTTCCACCAAGTACATCCTCTCTACTTTTCCACCAAGAACATCCTCTCTACTTTTCCACCAAGTACATCCTCTCTACTTGTCCACCAAGAACATCCTTTAACAAGGAGCTTTATGTAGCCGAAGTATCAGAAATTGTATGACCTAGATTTCCTTCAGGTAATGATTTCTTCCCGATGAACATATGGTCGAATTCCCTTTAACACTTAGATATTGTATTCCCCGACTCTCAAGTCTACACAGCTTAAAATGGGGACCAGGAAACTTCTCATTCGTCTATGTAACCACATTTTGAAACATTCACTTTTACCCTCATATTGTTGTATCACTGCCAGTGTTTCTGTATCGGACAGTAATGTAGAGTAAATGAAACACTCACTGTTACCCTCATATTTTGGTATCTTTGCTCATGTTTCTGTATCAGACGTAATGTAGATTAAATGAAACACCCACTTGTATCCTTATGTTTTGGTATCATTGCCCGTGTCTCTGCATCAGCCAGTCATGTAGAGTAAATGAAACTCTATGATTACTTGGATCTCAATTATGCCATTACCTCTATCCATTTCAACCTCAAGGAGAAGTTATATTAAAGTATATCTCTGTCTCAGATTAATAACCCTGAGACTGAATCAGGCGCAGACAGCGGCTGACCACGGTTTCACCCGTTTTTTTTCTTCTTTCGCATATCCTTTACAGGACATCGCTGTCAACAGCAGCATCTTTCAGCTGTCTGTTGATTTCTTGGCAAGATTACGCTCAGTAGTTTGCCATTGCTTTCTGAGCAGCCGGCTCAGTTATCCCGCAAGTCACCAGCGGGGGTCGAACCGCTTCCAGCTCTCGTCCGCTACGAGACTGCGTGATAAACGGGATTACGGAGAAAGTGGTGTAACCCCTCGGCCAGAGAGACCGGTGGTTTCACCCATACAGGATATCAATTTGAAGGTGATTGTTATCCAATGAGGGTAATAAAATAAGTTAGTTGCATATCCTTTACAGGACATCGCAGTCAACCCCAGCATTTGTTTTGCTGTTTGTGATCTCTTGGCAAGTTTACATTCAGTAGTTTGCCATTGATTTCTGAACGACCGGCACCCATACCATTTCATTAAAAACCAAAGCAAGCCGGTCTGCTTTCAAATCGCCCACAGCTGTGTTTCGAACGCGGTATGCGGGATTACGAACTGCGTCTGTAAACCCTTCTCCACGGAGCGGGCAAAGTAGGTAATGGCGAGTGTTTACTGCTTGCTTGCGTTCGCTGGCTGTGAACTCCAATGCGAAGTCCTGTATGTCGGATGAAGACATCCTGTTGTCCAACATCAGTGTGATGTCATACAGGACCTGAGGTTTGCGTGAGTATCCGTTGTCCCATGTCTGGCTTATAGGTGTGCAGACTGGTGGTTCCTCGCCAAGCAGGCAGACACTCTCCGACTTCGGAGGAATCGGCGATCCTACTGACTTTAGCCAGGGCCCCGAAATGACCTGTTGCCCAGGACACACGACTAGGACTTGTTAGTAGGTCTTGGCCAGTATATAACCCAGCCCTGGTGCCCTAGAAACACCTCTGCGTCCTATGGCGGGTGTAATTAAGTCTTCTTTACTCAGCTGTTTAATTGTCAGAAGCTGTTTTGGCATGTCGGGCCTGCGTGGCTTAGAGAGCATGTGATCCAGTGAAGGAGCGCTAAAGCTCTGATGTGTCAGGTCGGAGTTGTCTGGTCTCTCCTCACTGTATCGTGGGAAATCCAGGACAGAGACGTGTCTGACAACTGAAGGGGAGATCCAGGACTACACATGTCTGACAACTGAAGGGGAGATCCAGGACATAGACGTGTCTGACAACTGAAGGGGAGATCCAAGACAGAGACGTTTCTAACAACTGAAGGGGAGATCCAGGACATATACGTATCTGCAAAAAACTGGCTTATGTAGATTAATCATTATTGCTTCTGCAAACTTTAAAAAGCGAGTATTTTGTGTGTTAAACAACACGCGAAAGACCCTGTCTCTAATTATCACATGGCCGCTTTCCAGCATATGCTTAGCAATTGATGAAGCGGGAAGCTTCCCGTGTGTCGGCCCCACTAGGCTCCCATAGCCTGTGTGTAGTATTTTGTCGATATCTATAGAACACAAACACAACGAAGCGTTGCCGTTCCTAGATATTTTAATGAGACGTAGAGCAGACGGCACAATTCAAAGATCGGTGTATCGCAAAGAAATATGGACTGGCCAATACTTAAATTTTCAGAGCTTCACACTTGTCCAGTACAAACGGGGTTTAGTACGGACCCTGTTTGACCGTGCTAATACGATTTGCTCCCAGGACACACTGACAGAAGAAACTGCAACTCTGGACGAATGTCTTAAACCTGAATGGGTACTCCACAGGATTTATAAAGCGCCTCTGCCAACAGCCCAAACCAAAACCAGACGAAACTACAGTCCCTAAACTCAAGGTATTCATCCAGCTAACTTTTCGAGGGGATGACGTAATGCAACGGCTACAAGACCGGCTCATTACAGCAGTAGGCCGAACATTCTGTGCTGCACCTCCAGTCATTAGGTACAGAACCACACAGATTCCACCCCAGCAGTAAAAGAGTCTGTTCATCTGTACGCCAAAAACAATTGTATTTACATAAAGGTGTCAATCCACCTACATCGGCAGAATAGAGCGGCAGTTTAACAAAATAGTGTCTGAACACATACCTCAATGGATCGACAAGATACTTCACACAGGCGATGGGAGCCTAGTTGGGCCGACACACCGGAAGCTTCCTGCGTCATCAATTGCTAGACACATGCTCGAAATCGGCCTTGTGATTTATAGAGACAGGGCCTTTCGCGTGTTGTTTTAACACACAAAATACTTGCTTGTTAAAGTTTGCAGAAGCAATAATGATTAATCTATAGAAGCCAGTTTTGTGCAAACAGAAAGACATGTTATTCAGTTTAAAATTACCGTGGTAGACAATTGACATTACTGTGCGAACAGGTGTATATTTCAGCTTGAAGGATTTATCTAGTTATTTTACTTTACGTTGTGTGCATTCTGCGGTATGTACCTGACGAGATGCAGCGAAATATGCCAGGCAATCAAACGTGCAATCTATTATTTGTGTCTTCGTTATTCAAAGAGACATGTCTGACAACTGAAGGGGAAATCCAAGACAGATACGTGTCTGACAACTGACGGGTAGATCCACTAAGGTCTCCTTGTTTTAAAGCCGGTCGAGATGTGAAGGATTTATACGCTGTGAGACTGTAAGAGAGTTGTAGAAATGCCTAATTTTAATGGCAGACAATCACCATCGCTTGCAGAGCTAACCAGCATGTTTGGAGTGAATGTGCTACTTGCCTGCCCAGATGGAGTCAACTTCAATCGACGGAATTCATTATCACCATTTCCACCAACAACAATAATAGAGTGCACACTGTAGTCATAATAACAACAATCCAGTGAATTAAATATCACAGGAATTTGGACAATTCACCAGAACTATGTTGTTTACAACATTAAACTGCCTTAGTGACTCCATCTCCGGATTTGTCCTCCGTGGTTTACTCCCGAAACCTTACCCATCTGGGTATACACCTACAAGGCAGCGGAGGTTTGAAATTTAGAGTTTTCTCTCTTAGAGGGGATAACAACCAAGGCTGACGAGCCTCCTCTACCCGGGAATCAATAAGGAGGGAAGTCTACCATTCTTCCTTCCTGGCAGTGACCATAAGGCTCAGATGACAGTAGTTATTGTCTCCATTGAGAGATCCTCTGCGCACCGTCGCTGACTTGAAACCATAACCAACAACTATCTGTCGGCTGCTCCCAAGTCTCATCCACCACCTGCTCACATGGCTTCACGTTACCCTGTTGGAGGGGCTAAACTGGTACTTCACCTTGTCCAGGGGTGTCCCGTAGGCTAGCGGAGGGAAGGAGGCGCCTTACTTCTCCTTTGATAGGAGATACCCCTACCCCGCTACCCAAGAACATTATATACGACAATAAGAAAGAGGCAAACAGCTTTCTTTGGTCATGTGATGAGAAGAATAGCTTTGGAGAACATCGTGACAACTGGAAATATCACTGGGAAGAGAGACGGAGACAGACTAAGAGAAATGATACTGGATGGACTGAGGCGGTGGCATGGAGGAATATCATTAGCAGCGTTGATCCAGAATACCGAAGACCGAGATATGTGGAGAGACACGAAGGCCTACGCCAGCTGTTGAAATGTGTGGCTGGTTTCACTGCTTTGATGTTGTACAGTAAAATTAAATGGAGCTCTACAGTGAGCAGTGTATGACACAACCGAGTAACAGGCAGACAACACAATACTCACGGGAGCATCACTGTAGTCGAGTAGAGAACAACCTGTCACTGGATCGGTATAGATTTCCCTGGACCCACCATGAACCCACCGAGTTTTGTGGGTTATTTCATGGTAATCTCCCAGCCTTCCATCCCAACTCGGAAATGGCAATAAAATACACTTGACACCTGATCTAATTCCAGAGAGTTGCGATGACAGCACAGTGGGACGTCGCGTGCTAGCAAACAATAATCATGAGGTTATGGATATCTGTTTGACAAAATGAACGCAACGGGACATTTCCACAGAGATAAATGACGGGGCATTCACATAAGAACAACTGTAATATATATGTCTAGTTAACATAACGCAGTAGTTATTATATTTTTACACACTTAGCTCTGATATCAGTTACATTTGGTGTTTTTCAGAAATCAGTAACATAAGCAGCTTATGTCGGCTTTTCGTTGTTGATTTTAGCTTGTCTTCCTGTACATTAGATTTGCTGCTTGTATCTCATTACCTCCTGTTTTATGATCCGTGTCCTATAGTCTATGAACTGTACGTGAATCGTTTAAATGCAGAATGTAGCTGATAAGCAGTATATGTAGGGGTTGCCTGGATCTTTTTTTTTTTTTTTTGCTGGCTCGCTTTGAAGTCAAACGTAGTCTATACACACTACTTCTAGTAGTGATCGACTGAATTTTGCGTGTAGATAGTTTTCCCCATTAACAGTGTCCCTTGCCATCAGGCGATCCCACTTTGACTTCTGAGATACTTGCGATGTACGCCCCTAAGTCAAGGACGGGAAGTCAACATGTCAGTACAACTGGCCGTTGTAGGGGTTGAAACCCTTGCCTCGGCATCAGCACACCTGATGTTTAAGAACACGCCTTTTTATCACTTCGGCCATGCTGACCTACGGGTTTGTGGGGATATATAGAACGAACATTTGAGAGTGGTGGAGAGAGTATGAGAGAAAGCTTTAGAAGGAGAGGAAAAGAGCGCAAGAAAGACGGAGAGAGAGAGAGAGAGAGAGTAGTGAGTGAGAGAGAGGAGAGAGATAGTGAGAGAGAGGAGAGAGAGATAGTGAGAGAGAGTAGTGAGAGAGAGAGAGTAGTGTGAGAGAGAGAGAGAGAGAGAGAGAGAGAGAGAGAGAGAGAGAGAGAGAGAGAGAGGAATGAGAGAAAAAGGGGAAACGTGAGCGAGTGAGAGACCGCGAAAGAGCGACTGTCGAAACGAGCGAGAGTCGGAACGAGCGATACGATGAGAGCTAGCGAAATAATGAGAGCTAGCGAGAGAATTGACTCTGTCGGACACGGGAGACCCGACCAGTACTACCGTCGGCATAGCTCCCGCTACCTCAACTGGGTGGACACACAGCAGAGAGGAAACAACGGTACATAGTCAAGGGTCCCTGACAAGCATATTCTAAAAATGCTGGTGTTGACAGCGATGTCCTGTAAAGGGATATGCGAAAAAAAGCATTACAATAACATACTCACTGAGAAGTCTATTACAAGAAGGATCTGTGATCATTGTTTACTTTCTGTCATTGATTCTTGTTATATAAACTGCTTTTTAGGGGGGGGGGGGGGCGTTGTTTTGCAGAAAGCTTTCATATTAACCCACTAGACATTAGGTATTGTAACGCACTGTAATCTAGTTAAGACCCACCCTGTCCTACCTGCTAACACAGTTCTGTCTGTCCATGACAGCAATCATTTCTTCATCCTGTTTTAAATTAAAAAACGTACATCACGCCTGATCATAGTCCAGTCATAAATCCCTGGTTATTGTGTCCGACTCCGGCACGTTTGTGTCAAGTGTACTTTCTATAGACAGATGCTACCTACCCGAACTTCTGTCTCTCTCCCCCCTCCCCCTCCCGCCTTTATCTGATAATGCTAGAATTCCATGCTCACTGTCCAGGGATCAGGGGACGTATGATATCAATTCAGTCAATGGTTTTTGTGTAGAGGTCAGCGTGGCCGAATGGGTACAAGCTCTGGTTCTGAAACATTCGATTGATGATGGCGGGGTCAGTTGGACTAAAATGTTGACTTTTCGCTCGTGACTTGAGCATGTAAATTACAAGTAGTTCTAAAGTCGGAGTGGGTTCGCCTGATGGTGAGGGACACTGGTAATATGGAAAAATAACCCACACGCAAAAATCAGTCTAGCGCACTAGAAGTTGTAGCACGTGTATGGACTACGTTTGAATTCAAAGCCAAACAAATGGTTCTTGTTAAATTTCTAAATCACATGCTGGGAGAGAACACAGTGATTTCTGGTCTCGTTTATAAACCACACGCTGGGAGAGAACACAGTGATTTCTGGTCTCGTTTATAAATCACGTGCTGGGAGAGGACACAGTGATTTCTGATCTCGTTTATAAATCACATGCTGGGAGAGAACACAGTGATTTCTGGTCTCGTTTATAAATCACATGCTGGGAGAGAACACAGTGATTTCTGGTCTCGTTTATAAATCACACGCTGGGAGAGAACACAGTGATTTCTGGTCTCGTTTATAAATCACATGCTGGGGGAGAACACAGTGAATTCTGGTCTCGTTTATAAATCACATGCTGGGAGAGAACACAGTGATTTCTGGTCTCGTTTATAAATCACACGCTGGGAGAGAACACAGTGATTCTGGTCTCGTTTATAAATCACATGCTGGAGGAGAACACAGTGATTTCTGGTCTCGTTTATAAATCACACGCTGGGAGAGAACACAGTGATTTCTGGTCTCGTTTATAAATCACATGCTGGGAGAGGACAAAGTGATTTCTGGTCTCGTTTATAAATCACATGCTGGAGGAGAACACAGTGATTTCTGGTCTCGTTTATAAATCACACGCTGGGAGAGAACACAGTGATTTCTGGTCTCGTTTATAAATCACATGCTGGGAGAGGACACAGTGATTTC
The DNA here is from genome assembly GCA_014155875.1 of Cepaea nemoralis. Classification (NCBI taxonomy): domain Eukaryota; kingdom Metazoa; phylum Mollusca; class Gastropoda; order Stylommatophora; family Helicidae; genus Cepaea; species Cepaea nemoralis. Next base: position 140,468 of record JACEFZ010003425.1, on the reverse strand, counting down.
TGGTCTCGTTTATAAATCACATGCTGGAGGAGAACACAGTGATTTCTGGTCTCGTTTATAAATCACACGCTGGGAGAGAACACAGTGATTTCTGGTCTCGTTTATAAATCACATGCTGGGAGAGGACACAGTGATTTCTGGTCTCGTTTATAAATCACATGCTGGGAGAGGACACAGTGATTTCTGGTCTCGTTTATAAATCACATGCTGGGAGAGAACACAGTGATTTCTGGTCTCGTTTATAAATCACATGCTGGGAGAGGACACAGTGATTTCTGGTCTCGTTTATAAATCACATGCAGGGAGAAAACACAGTGATTTCTGGTCTCGTTTATAAATCACATGCTGGGGGAGAACACAGTGATTTCTGGTCTCGTTTATAAACCACATGCTGGGAGAGAACACAGTGATTTCTGGTCTCGTTTATAAATCACATGCTGGGGGAGAACACAGTGATTTCTGGTTTCGTTTATAAATCACATGCTGGGAGAGAACACAGTGATTTCTAGTCTCGTTTATACAACAGACACGTCTCAGCCCGACACCCCTGAATTAGTTAACCCCTGAATTAGTTTACTTTTTAATTAGTTAACCTCTGAATTAGTTAACCCCTGAATTAGTTCACCCCTGAATTAGTTAACCCCTGAATTAGTTGACCCCTGAATTAGTTAACTTCTGAATTAGTTAACCCCTGAATTAGTTAACCCCTGAATTAGTTAGCTGCTGAATTAGTTAACCCCCGAATTAGTTAACCCCTGAATTAGTTAACGTCTGAACAAGTTTATTACAGTAAATACATACTTGCGTGGGACAGACCGATTTACTCTACTGTTCTAGATCCTGTATGTGAACGCAGTCAAAAAACTGTCATTTACTGCGGTGTATGGCAGAGGTGTCTCTGAGCCTGAGGAATTAAGGCCGCCTGGCTAGTGCAGTCGCCGCGAACTGTGCAGGTTAGGATTTTGTTTTTTTGCTCCCGACAGAAAAAAAATCCCTCACCTTACCGAGGGATCGAACCCGGGTCTCCCGAAGGAGAGGCCGGCATTCTAGCCGCTCGGCCAGCTGCTCCTCGTGAACGCAGTAGGTCTGCATAATTAATGATATATTGGATAATAATACACCTTTATGTGGATAACATCCACCATGATGGCACATGGATAACATCAGATGGAAGATGCATCACTGAGATAAAGAACAGAATAGTTAGAGAGTTCTTGCATGTTACATAGAATAAATTTTATGATACGGCTGTGAAACCTGGACAATTAGTAAACAGGCGAAAAAATCCCCTGGAAGCCTTGTAGATGTGGTTTTATAGAAGAATGTTGAATATTAATTGGACAGCCAAAATGAGCAATCTAGACATTTTGAGGGAAGCTAAGTCGCAAAGACAACTTATTACAAACATCAGAAAGAGATAACTGGAACATGTGACAACAGGAAAGATTTTCGGAAAGAGAGATACACGAAGACAGCAGGAAAAGATTCTTGACAGTCTTGTGTCATGGCACGGAAGAGAGTTAACACATGAATTGATCCATGTTGCCTGAAATCGTAATTGGTGGAGAGGCATGGTCGCTCACGCCACTCCCCGACAAGGCACTGGATAATGATGATGATATGTGGATAGGTCCGTTGTTTTTATTGTTCTTTGGTGCAACCAGCAATAACTATCTCGCTCTTGTTATTTATACATAACTCATTGCTAAATTGTGTGGAAGATAGGGGAAACTACGACATCAGTTGTCAAGAATATCTTTATGGCCACACAACTAGATTTATAATGGATTGGCATGTTCATTAGAAGGTCATAATTTCAGTAAGCTGTAAAAGAAAAATTATACCATTAAAGGAACTCAAAATATTGTGAATTTATTGTGAAATCAATATTATCTGGACCGGCCCCGAGAAGGGGTAAAATGGAATGTATCGTCACACCAGGGAAGTCTGGGGAGAAAGGGGAAACTGGAATATTTCGTAACAGACAAGTTTGAGGAGAAGGGGTAAGCTGGAATATATCGACAACAAACATGCTTGGGAAGAAGGGGTAAACTGGGGTATCTCGTCACAGTAGGGAAGTTTGGAGAGAAAGGGGAAATTGGAATACTTCGTAACAACAGACAAGTTTGAGGAAAAGGGGTAAACTGGAATATATCGACAACAAACACGCGTGGGAAGAAGGGGTAAACTGGGGTATCTCGTCACAGAAGGGAAATTTGGGGAGAAAGGGGAAACTGGAATATTTCGTGACAACAGACACGCTTGGGGATAAGGGATAAACTAGAATATATCGACAACAGACAAAACTTTGGGGAGAAGGGATAAACTGGAATATATCGAAAAAAAGACAAGGTTTTGGGGGGGGGGGGGTGTAAACTGGGATATATCGTGACAGCAGATAATCTTGGGATGAAGGGGTAAATTGGACATATCGTGACAACGATATAACTTGGGAAGAAGGGATAGACAGGGATATATCTTAACAGACAAGCCCGGGGACAACTGTAAGCTGGGATATATCATGACAACAGGCACGCTTCGTGAGCAGGGCTAGACTGGGATATACCCTAGTGTTAGGAGATGGGTAAATCTGGATATATCCTGGTAACAATCAAGCTTGAGGAGTAGGATGGACTGGAAAATATCGTGACAAACAGGCTAATAGATTAGCTTCTCCTCCCCCGCACCCACATTAAAACGGAGAGCTACTTTATTATAATGGAGATGTCATGGTGAAGGCTCTCTGGAATCGAGCAGAGAGTGCAGCTGTACAGATGAATTAACCAGGCCAACAAAGACTAGCTTAGAAGGTAGATGATTTGGACGATGCTCAAAACGTTGAGTGAAAAGCCAGGCGGATGTTTAATTACTGCTGGAAGATTCAGCATGCGACATCTTCGCTGGCTATTGAAGCGGGACGTGGAGCTCATGTAGGAATGTCCAGAGTTCGGTGATGACTATTATTAAATTCTATTATCGTTATATCGTGACAACCGGCAAGCTTGAGGGCAAAGGACACACTGGAATATACTGTGACAAAAAAGTAATTTTGAAATGAAGAACGACTAGGGAAGATCTAAAGAGAAGGTGGTAGATTGCAGGAAATCTTGTGATGGGGAAATACCTGTTGGGAATAATTAGCAACATGTGAGACATAAAACTGTGGACCAACATGACGACCATAAGCATAGGTTAAATGCATCTCAGTAATCCGAAACATTCTGTGGTCAAGTTTGTTACTAAGTTAGTTATCGCCATCATCATCCAATTTTGTGTAAAGCGTCGTCGGGAGAAATAGACATTCCAGCGCCTGATTTGCGGCATTGGATCATGTCACACTGTGTAATTGTACATGCATTTGATGTCATCAATCCATTTTATTCTCAGGCGTCCTGTATCACTAGTGCTGGTAACTGATGGTGCAGAGTTCTAATGAGGTGGCCGAACCATTTCATTCTGTGTGTGTCATAAGGTGTTGATCACACTGTCTGTTTGATAACATAATTTCTTCCTCGAAGTTGGCAGATGTCTCAGGCATCTTATCTCGCTGGTGTTGACTTGGATAATGTCCAAGTTTGACACTCGTAACATAGGGTGTACTTGAATAGGCTGTTTGTTATCTGTTGCTTTACGGACATTGCTGTATTTGGATGTTTCAGTATATGTGACAGTTGAAATACATAAGCGCACTTGCTTTTCCCCGATTTGATTTCTATTTCTCTGTCTAAAATGCCATCCTCAGTAATTATATTTCCTGATCTGTAAGTTCTGTACAGATTCTGTGCTAAGCAAAAAGTAGGGTTGGACCCCCCCCCCCCCCCCCCCCCCCCCCAAAAAAAAAAAAAAAAAAAAAAAACAACAACAAATAACGAAAAGTTTGAAGTACCTGGAAGTGTTACAGTTATGACCATACAAATTGTTAATATGGTATCAGGCATGTTGTATATTAATGCAATGACGATTCAGCGATATAGAAGCCCCTGGCAGATAGGGAAAGTCGCTTAATAACCCCATAGCACTTAATCGGTTAACTTGCTTCGCAGGTCCACTATTAAGTTATCTGTGCATCTATGGGACCAGGAAATCTGCTAACTTCCACTGCTTCCGTTTTGGTTGTATTTATGTTCATATAGTATCTGCTGCATGCTTAACTCAGCTTCTTGAAATCGTTTTGTAATCTACTTTCGTCGCTGCACAATAGGCACTGATCGTCTGCAAATAAACACTTATTTATTGCGGGTGGATCTGTTATTTTGTCAGAAATAAAATTTTCTGAATCGGATTTGTCAAGGCTGGCGTCTTTGGATATTATATCTATGTAGATGTTAAATAGTAGAAAAGGGAAGGGGTGGAGAGGGTTTGGGAGTTGTGGGGACGGTGGGAGGGGGGGCATTCCCATCATACTCCTGTATTGACCTCAATCCTACCCAATATACCCTTTTGTGTTCTTACTGCATTTTCGCTCGAGTGATACATGGCCGTAAGGATTTCTAATAATTGACCTTCTATCCCTTAATCTTCAAGGACGGTCCATAATTTATAACTATATGAATATAGACAACCATTGTTTAGCCAGTTGCAATGGCAGATGCGGTCACTAACTTCTATCTCAGTAGACTACGTCACTAGCCGCTGAATCTAAGTAGACGCCGTCACTAGCCGCTGAACCTGTCTAAGTAGATGTCGTCACTAGCCGCGGAACCTGTCTAAGTAGATGTCGTCACTAGCCGCTGAACCTGTCTAAGTAGATGTCGTCACTAGCCGCTGAACCTGTCTAAGTAGATGTCGTCACTAGCCGCTGAACCTGTCTAAGTAGATGTCGTCACTAGCCGCTGAACCTGTCTAAGTAGATGTCACTAGCCGCTGAACCTATCTCAGTAGCCCCGTCAATATCTGCTGAACCTATCTCAGTAGCCCCGTCAATATCTGCTGAACCTATCTCAGTAGCCCCGTCAATATCTGCTGAACCTATCTCAGTAGCCCCGTCAATATCTGCTGAACCTATCTCAGTAGCCCCGTCAATATCTGCTGAACCTATCTCAGTAGCCCCGTCAATATCTGCTGAACCTATCTCAGTAGCCCCGTCAATATCTGCTGAACCTATCTCAGTATTTGCCGTCACTAGCCGCTGAACCTATCTCAGTATATACCATCACTTCTCACTGAACGTATCTCAGTATATACCATCACTTCTCACTGAACGTATCTCAGTATATACCATCACCTCTCACTGAACGTATCTCAGTATATACCATCACTTCTCACTGAACGTATCTCAGTATATACCATGACCTCTCACTGAACGTATCTCAGTATATACCATCACTTCTCACTGAACGTATCTCAGTATATACCATCACTTCTCACTGAACGTATCTCAGTATATACCATCACTTCTCGCTGAACCTACCCCAGTAGCTCCGTCACTAGCCACTGAACCTATACCGGCAGTCGAAACCACATTTCCGCCCATTTGAGGGTAATACCCAATCGACCATCTTCCATAGCTAAGTCGGAATAAACCACGACTAAACCAGAATAAACCGTGGCTAATTTAGTGAATCTACATCGTTGTCCAGAATGAGAAACTCGGGAGTAAGAATTGGCACGGTCAGAAACACAAAGCAACAGAGGAGAACGAGGAGTCTCGTCAACCAACACTGAAGAACAATGGCACTATAGTCGCTCTACGCTGGGGCATGTTGGGAAAAGAAGAGGAAAGGGGTGGGGGGGGGGGAGGGGGCTAGAGAGAATAAGAACACCTATGGACTGGTCCGGAGTGCAAGGATGATACCCCGACAGATAAATAGATAATCCAGGGCTAAACCATTAGAAACGTCAAGTTAAAGTCCTGGGGAGCATAAATATTTATAACCCACTGCGTTTATTGAATGTAAGTAGTGAATCAATACATCGACAATGATGCAGCGCTAGGCAGAATAAATTAACTAGGTTAGTACCTAACTAGGAAACATATTTATGGCGAGCACATCTGGTGAAATAAATTGATTGTGGCATTCTTATATGTTTAGCACAACAGGTGTTATGTATGTGCTTTTTGTCTAATGGGGTTTTCTCTTATGTTACCGCGTATTTTGAGACCTGGTGTAGTGATTTGGGTACTTGCCTGCCAACATTGTAGCCTGGTTTCAGATGCGATAGTGGAATGGTGGGGTGGGGGCAGGGGTTCCCTTCAATCCATCCGGCACTGGGGTCCACTAAGTTTCCTAAAATTCTTCCAACAAAAGTGCATGCATATTTACACCTGTTCCTCGCAGCTCTATATTCATCCACCATGTCCTTGCTAAACAGCGCTGTTGCTTAGGGATAGTGAGACGCGACGCGCAGTTTTACAATTCCCCGATATACCCAGTCGAGGGTTCGATATCAGCCGTGGGCGACTTGAATACTGATCGCTTTACTTTGATTTGAATATGGTGAGACTTTGGCAGTTCACAAAGCAATGGCAAAACTACTTACCTGAACATTTCCGGGTAGATCACAAACAGCCAATAAAAGCGGGAGTTGACGTCCTGGAAAGGACATGGACTAACTTTTTATGTCCTAGCTATTGACAACATTCAGCTCCAGTCAGTGGGTACCTTCACCCACTATGTCCCAGCTATTGACAACATTCAGCTCCAGTCAGTGGGTACCTTCACCCACTATGTCCCAGCTATTGACAACATTCAGCTCCAGTCAGTGGGTACCTTCACCCACTATGTCCCAGCTATTGACAACATTCAGCTCCAGTCAGTGGGTACCTTCACCCACTCTGTCCCAGTGATTGACAACATTCAGCTCCAGTCAGTGGGTACCTTCACCCACTATGTCCCAGCTATTGACAACATTCAGCTCCAGTCAGTGGATACCTTCACCCACCATGTCCCAGCTTTTGACAACAGTCAGCTCCAGTCAGTGGGTACCTTCACCCACAGTGTCCTAGCTATAGACAGCATTCAGCTCCAGTCAGTGGGCACCTTCACCCACTATGTCCTAGCTATAGACAGCATTCAGCTCCAGTCAGTGGGCACCTTCACCCACTATGTCCTAGCTATTTAAATCAATAAGTCCCATTCAGTGGGTGCATTGACCCGCTTTGCCCTAGATGATTCTTTACACACATAGTCACATGCAGCCGTCACTTCTAGTCATGCTGCTCCAGCTGCAGTCTTAGTTCATCGTCCCCGGGCAGATATCATTGTCAACTCATTCTACTCTAGGCTTTTATTACTTTATCTTCGCTTGCACTAGGCGGATATTATAAATTGATTCCGCTAGTGACACCTATTACTTTATACAGCTGATTCTACCCTAGACACTTATTACTTTATCCAACTGATTCTACCTTAGACACTTATCACTTTACACGACTGATTGTACTATAGGCACTTATTATTTTATCCACCTGATTCTAATCTAGACAATTATTACTTGAAGGGCTTGTGAACGCGGTTTGTGAACCCGTATACCCGGGTTCGAAACACAGCGTTGCTGGTTTTTTCTAAAAAGGTATATGAGCCGGTCGTTCAGAAAGCAATGGCAAACTACTGAACGTAAAATTTGCCCAGGAATCACGAACAGCGAAAATGCTGGGGTTGACTGCTACGTCATGTGAAGGACATGCAACTAAAATACAGCTGATTATACCCCAGACACTTATTACTTTATCCAACTGATTCTACCCTAGACACTTATCACTTTACACGACTGATTCTACTATAGACACTTATTACTTTATCCACCTTATTCTAATCTAGACAATTATTACTTTATACAGCTGATTATACCCTAGACACGTATTACTTTATTCAACCGATTCTACCATAGACACTTATCACTTTACACGACTGATTCTACTATAGAAATTTATTACTTTTTCCAACGTATTCTACGCTAGACACTTATTACATTATACAATTGATTCTATCCTAGACACTTATTACTTTATACAATTGATTCTATCCTAGACACTTATAACTTTTATCTTCTGTTGTCCTAGAGTATATCATGACTCTGTTGTCCTAGGAGATATCATGGCATGCTGTCCTAGGAGTTATCATGGCTCTGTTGTCCTAGGAGATATTATGACTATGTTGTCAAAGGAGATATTATGACTATGTTGTCAAAGGAGATATTATGACTGCTGTCTTAGGAGATATCATTACTCTGATGTCCTAGGCGATATCATGGCATGATGTCCTAGAAGATATCATGACTCTGTTGTCCTAGGAGATAGCATAACTATGTTGTCCTAGGAGATATCGTGACTCCATTGTCTTAGGAGATATCGTGACTCTGTTGTCCTAGGAGATATCGTGACTATGTTGTCCTAGGAGATATCATAACTATGTTGTCCTAGGAGATATCGTGACTCCATTGTCCTAGGAGATATCGTGACTCTGTTGTCCTAGGAGATATCGTGACTATGTTGTCCTAGGCGATATCATGGCATGTTGCCCTAGAAGATATCATGACTCTGTTGTCCTGGGAAATATCGTGACCCTGTTGTCCTAGGAGATATCGTGACTATGTTGTCTTAGGAGATATCGTGGCTTGCTTCGGTCACGGGTGGCAAGCATCGCCTGGATCTTTTCTCCGGGGCATGCTGGTGTGCCGAGGAATGAACAGGCGGACAGATTGGCTGGCTCTGCAAAACTTGGTGGAGTATTGATGCATGACAAGGCAGACGTGGTTGCGGCCTTGTCGGAGGAGCAAATGCATAATCATGGTCAGGCAAGAATGAGGTAGCAAGGAGTGACGAGGGGATCTGGCCGACGCTCGACGCTCAGAGGAAAGGCGAGACGGTCATATAATCAGATTGCTACTGGTACTATTGGTGTTGGAACGCTTCGTTGGCTGCTGAGGATGGGACGGAGCGCCTATGGGAATGCCTCGGATGCTGTGATGTCGGTTCCTAGATCAATCAATCAATCAATCGTGACTCTGTTGTCCTAGGAGATATCATGACTCTGTTGTCCTTGGCGATAACGTGACCCTGTTGCATTAGGAGATATCAGGATTGTGTTATCCTAGGAGATATCAGGACTCTGTTGTCCAAGGAGATATCATGATTATGTTGTATTAGGAGATATCAGAACTCTATTATCCTAGGAAATATCAGGACTCTGTTGTCCAAGGAGATATCAGGACTTAGTTGTCCTAAGAGATATCAGGACTCTGTTGTCCTATGAGATATCAGGATTTTGTTGTCCTAGGAGATATCAGGATGTCCAAGGAGATATCAGGACTTTGTTGTCCTAGGAGATATCATGACTCATTCTACTTCAGCCAATCGTAGCTTTAACTTCGTTTGCCCCGAGGCTTGCATTTTTCTCTAAATTGCTAATTGCAAAGAAACAATTAGTTCAAAGATGAAAGAGACGCTCGTCTGCCGGCTTAATTGCCATGGGTTCAAATCCGCATCATGACTGATGTTTTAAATTGACCCGAGCACCTAGTCGACACAACCTAATATGGCTATAGGAGCACCTACTCGACACAGCCTAATATGGCTATAGGAGCACCTAGTCGACACATCCTAATATGGCTATAGGAGCACCTAATCGACACAGCCTAATATGGCTATAGGAGCACCTAGTCGACACAGCCTAATATGGCTATAGGAGCACCTACTCGACACAGCCTATATGGCTATAGGAGGACCTACTCGATACAGCCTAATATGGCTATAGGAGCACCTACTCGACACAGCCTAATATGGCTATAGGAGCACCTACTCGACACAGCCTAATATGGCTATAGGAGCACCTACTCGACACAGCCTAATATGGCTAAAGGAGCGCCTACTCGACACAGCCTAATATGGCTATAGGAGCACCTAGTCGACACAGCCTAATATGGCTATAGGAGCACCTACTCGACACAGCCTAATATGGCTATAGGAGCACCTACTCGACACAGCCTAATATGGCTATAGGAGCACCTACTCGACACAGCCTAATATGGCTAAAGGAGCACCTTCTCGACACAGCCTAATATGCTATAGGAGCACCTACTCGACACAGCCTAATATGGCTATAGGAGCACCTAGACAACACAGCCTAATATGGCTATAGGAGCACCTAGACCACATAGCCTAATATGGCTGTAGGATCACCTAGTCCACATAGCCTAATATGGCTATAGGAGCATCTAGTCCACATAGCCTAATATGGCTATAGGAGCACCTAGTCCACATAGCCTAATATGGCTATAGGAGCACCTAGTCCACATAGCCTAATATGGCTATAGGAGCACCTAGTCCACACAGCCTAATATGGCTATAGGAGCACCTAGTCGACACAGCCTAATATGGCTATAGGAGCACCTACTCGACACAGCCTAATATGGCTATAGGAGCACCTAGTCGACACAGCCTAATATGGCTATAGGAGCACCTAGTCGACACAGCCTAATATGGCTATAGGAGCACCTAGTCGACACAGCCTAATATGGCTGTAGGAGCACCTAGTCGACACAGCCTAATATGGCTGTAGGAGCACCTAGTCGACACAGCCTAATATGGCTGTAGGAGCACCTAGTCGACACAGCCTAATATGGCTGTAGGAGCACCTAGTCGACATAGCCTAATATGGCTGTAGGAGCACCTAGTCCACACAGCCTAATATGGCTATAGGAGCACCTAGCCCACATAGCCTAATATGGCTATAGGAGCACCTAGCCCACATAGCCTAATATGGCTGTAGGAGCACCTAGTCCACATAGCCTAATATGGCTGTAGGAGCACCTAGTCCACATAGCCTAATATGGCTGTAGGAGCATCTAGTCCACATAGCCTAATATGGCTGTAGGAGCATCTAGTCCACATAGCCTAATATGGCTGTAGGAGCACCTAGCCCACATAGCCTAATATGGCTGTAGGAGCACCTAGCCGACACAGCCTAATATGGCTGTAGGAGCACCTAGCCGACACAGCCTAATATGGCTGTAGGAGCACCTAGTCGACACAGCCTAATATGGCTGTAGGAGCACCTAGCCGACACAGCCTAATATGGCTGTAGGAGCACCTAGCCGACACAGCCTAATATGGCTGTAGGAGCACCTAGCCGACACAGCCTAATATGGCTGTAGGAGCACCTAGCCGACACAGCCTAATATGGCTGTAGGAGCACCTAGTCGACACAGCCTAATATGGCTGTAGGAGCACCTAGCCGACACAGCCTAATATGGCTGTAGGAGCACCTAGCCGACACAGCCTAATATGGCTGTAGGAGCACCTAGCCGACACAGCCTAATATGGCTGTAGGAGCACCTAGCCGACACAGCCTAATATGGCTGTAGGAGCACCTAGTCGACACAGCCTAATATGGCTGTAGGAGCACCTAGTCGACACAGCCTAATATGGCTGTAGGAGCACCTAGTCGACACAGCCTAATATGGCTGTAGGAGCACCTAGTCGACACAGCCTAATATGGCTGTAGGAGCACCTAGTCCACATAGCCTAATATGGCTGTAGGAGCACCTAGCCGACACAGCCTAATATGGCTGTAGGAGCACCTAGTCGACACAGCCTAATATGGCTGTAGGAGCACCTAGTCCACATAGCCTAATATGGCTGTAGGAGCACCTAGCCCACATAGCCTAATATGGCTGTAGGAGCACCTAGTCGACACAGCCTAATATGGCTGTAGGAGCACCTAGTCGACACAGTCTAATATGGCTGTAGGAGCACCTAGTCGACACAGCCTAATATGGCTATAGGAGCACCTACTCGACACAGCCTAATATGGCTGTAGGAAATGTTTTGTGGAGTAAAGGCGATCGGCCCGAGTCTGACTACGTCACGCGCCGACTGCCGATTGTTCTATAAAGTGTGGGTTTAGCACCATATGCCTAGTACATCACTAGGCGTGTAAATTAGTTCTTTCCGTTTCTTGTTTGTTAACATGATGTACAACTTGTATATAGGAGGACGAGTCAATAAGTAAGTAACACAGTTCTGTGAGATGGCAGGTATAATGTAGTTGGTGTTTTCTACAGGTGTCATTAGGTGACAGCAACATCGAACATTATATTCCCGTTAGTCAGGTGGCACAAGGTGTCTCGTGCGCATGCGCAGCGCATAAACAAAATGGCGACTGTACTTATGGAGTGTACAAGCAAAGAGCAACGTGCTGTTGTGCGTTGTTTGCGGGCATAAGGCCTGCCTGCAAAGAACATTCATAAGGAAATGCTTCCTGTTTGTGCTGACAAATGTTTGTCCCAGAAAGCGGTGCATCCAGCCATCATGTGCCATGCCGGTAAGCGTGGGCGGACATGTTCTGTCATCTCACTCGATCACCAGAGTCGTGGATCAGCTCCGTGTTTCTGTTTCGACCATGCCACAAGGCCAAGCCATCCAGGTACTTGCTTCTAGGTCTTCCCCTTGGTCTGTTCCCCTCGATCTTACCAGTTGTCACCAAGTTCTCCAGATCATTTCTTCTCATAACATGCCCAAAAAATTGTGACTGTCTACGTCTAATGTCTCTAATCAGTTTCCGATCTTTATTTGTTTCTTGAAGAACTTGTTCATTGGTTTTTCTGGCTGTCCATGGTATTCTTTGCATTTTCCTCAGAAACCACATTTCTACAGCCAACAGATGTTTTTCAGCCTGACTGCTCATTGTCCAAGCTTCACATCCATATAAGAGTACAGGTTCTATGTAGCATCTCAACACTCTTTTTCTCGTTTCAATTGACATCTTTTTATTGGTCAGTATGTTTTTCATCTTGCTAAAGGCTACTTTTGCCATGGCGATTCTTGTTCTAATCTCTTCAAGGCATCTCCCATCAGATGTTATTACTGTTCCGAGATAATTGTACCTATTCACTTGTTGAAGAATATTCCCATTTACTTGTATATTACATTGTGGTATTTCGTTCTTCCTAGTGACGACCATAATCTGTGTCTTTTTACAATTTAATTCTAACCCTAGTTGTTCACTGTGTGTAACAACCGCATCTACTAAATTTTGCAGGTCCTGTTCATTGTCTGCAATCAAGACTGTATCATGTGCATATCTAATGTTATTGATGCATCGTCCCCCAATGTTGATTCCTTCCATATCTTCAATATTTCTGAAAATACTTTCACTGTACAGGGAAAACAGATCTGGAGACATTACACATCCCTGTCTCACACCTCTCTTAATAGGCTGATATTGGCTTACTTCATTATCAACGCTTATGGCAGCTTGTTGTTTCCAATATATGTTCTTTACAAGTCTAAGGTCTTTTTCATCAATTTGTAGATCTTCAAGCATCCTTATCATGTCGACATGTCTCACTTTATCGAAAGCCTTTGTGTAGTCAATAAAGCAAAGGTGTAGATCTTTGTTTACTTCTATAGAACGTTCGATTACGGTTCTCAGTATATACACAGCATTTATTGCACCCTTGCCTTCTACAAACCCACATTGATCTCCTATTTCAGGTTGTATTTTCCTCCTAACTCTTTGCATGATAATTCTTAGCAAAATCTTCTTGATGTGACTCATTATACTAATTGTTCGATTTTGATCACATTCCAAGGCTCCGGATTTCTTTGGGATTGCCATTGGCACCTTGCCGTCTTGACAGACGATAGTTTGTGCTTTAAAAAGGCATAATAACTTTTAACTATGGCGGTAGCGAGTGTGACTGATAAGGCCAATTTGCGCTGTAAATGTCCGTTCACAGTGGGTGCATGTGAACACGTGGTCATTTCCACCATCATGCACCATCTTACGTCTCAAACGCTTGGTGTGTGACTTTTCTGCAATAATTTTCTCCTTTGACTTTATTCCATTTCTGATATTTGCCCTCCATGCAACACGTTCAGCGGCGACTTGCTCCCAATGTGCATTATCAATGCCTGTATCAATCATGTCCCGCTTACACACATCTTTGTATCGTAGTAGAGGCCGACCCTGAGATCTCTTACCCATCTGTAATTCACCAAAAAAGATATCCTTTGGTATTCTACCATCATCCATCCTCCTAAGATGTCCTATCCATCTAAGTCTACGAAGACTGAGCATGGAATAAACTGTCACACAACCTGATCTTTCCAATACTTCAGTATTTGTGATTTTGTCTTGCCACTTAATACCAAGAATGCTTCGCAGACACCGCATATGAAAGCTGTTTAAATTGTTCTCTTGGTGTGAGTAAGTTGTCCAGGTTTCACTGCCATAGAGAAGAGTACTAAGGACACAGGCTTGATAGACAAGGACTTTTGTTTTGGCAGTAAGCTTCCTGTTCTCCCAGACTCTTTTTCTTAACCTGTTCATTGTTGTTGCTGCCTTACCAATCCGGATGTTGATTTCCTGATCTAGGGATAATTTGCTATTTACCACTGATCCTAGATATGTAAAATGGTCTACTATCTCTAGTGCGGCGTCGTCAATAAAGATTGATGGTACCCCATGTGCACCTTGTGACATAATCTGTGTCTTCTTTTTGCTAATTGTTAAACCAAATTCAGAACAAGCATTGGAGAATGCAGATAGTAGACATTGCAATTCTTCCTCAGAGTGGGTCGTAACTGCAGCATCATCTGCAAAAAGCAACTCTCTGATCAGTACCCTCCTAATTTTGGTCTTAGCCTTCAATCTCTGAGCATTGTAGAGGCCGCCATCTGAGCGTGAGTGAATGTATATACCACCATCCTGATCACGAAATGCATATTTCAGTAGAAGTGAAAAGTATATTCCAAAGAGGGTGGGAGCTAGTACACAACCTTGCTTAACTCCACTCTTGATTTCAAATTCTTCAGAAGTTGCACCATCAAACTTGATTATACCCTTCATGCCTGTGTGGAACGATTCCACAATGGACAGAAGAGTTGGTGGGCAGCCAATCTTCTTTAGTGCCTTGAACAGACCCTCACGACTGACCAAATCAAATGCCTTTGTGAGGTCGATGAAGGCAATAAACAGTGGTTGATTCTGTTCACGGCATTTTTCTTGCATTTGTCGCAATGAGAATATCATATCAGTGGTAGACCGGTTCTGTCGAAAGCCACACTGTGATTCGGGGTAGACTTGATCTCCTAGGACTTGAAGTCTGCGCAGAACAATTCTGGCAAATACTTTTCCAACAATTTGGGATTGCAATAAATACAGAATTACATAACTCCTGAGGTATATTTCCAGTATCATATATTGTATTAAGCAGACTGGTAACTTTATCTATTCCATATTCTTCTAAAGCATTAATCATTTCTGTTGTGACGCTGTCTGAACCGGGGGTCTTGCCAGATTTCATATGGTTAAGAGCATTCTGAACCTCCATCTTCAAAATTGCTGGTCCTTCATTATTATTTTGAATATCGTAATGTTCGTCTCTGTTGTCGTCATAAAGGTTTTTCACGTAATCTGACCATACATGTAAGATCTGATCTTTTTCTATTATGACTCTTCCATCTTTTGTCTTTAGGCAGCCTGCTGATGTACTTGTTCTTTGATTAGTAAGCTCCTGAATTCTTTTGTGCATTAGTTTCGCATTTTTACTGTTTTGTTGTTCTTCAATTTCCTTGCAATTTTTCTCAAGCCATGTTTCTTTTGCCTCCTTACATAAGGTTCTGACTTTTCTGTGAATTTCTTCATATTTGGCAGGATTATTTTTGTTCTGTCTTCTTGTTTCCATTAGTTGTAAAATTTCTTCATTCATCCATGTCTTACGGCCCACTTTCTTTACTTTTGGAATAGTTTTGTCTGCTGCACAACTGATTGAATTCTTCAGCATTTCCTATTGATCATATACATCTTGAAAAAAGGATCTCTAGATCAGACAATAAATCAAATTTGTTCTTTACTTCTATGTTAAAATTATCTTGTATTTCTTTGTCAGTTTTCAATTTGCACAAGTCATATTTAAGGTTTCCTGCTGTATACTTGACTTTCTTTACGTACGTTTATGTGTGAGAGTGAGTGAGGGAGTGTATGCGTGCGTGCATGCGTTCATGTGCATGCGTTCATGTGTATGTGTATGTGTGAGAGAGTGTGATTGAGAGAGTGAGTGTGTGTGTGTGTGTGAAGGATTGTGTGTTAGAGAGTGAGACAGTGGGAGAGTTGATGTGTGTGTGTGTGTGTGTGTGTGTGTGTGAGCGCGCGCATGCGTGTGAGTGTGTGTATATGAAAGAATACAGACACACACAGAGAGAGAGAGAGAGAGAGAGAGAGAGAGAGAGAGAGAGAGAGAGAGAGAGAGAGCTGAGCAGATGCATGTCATGTAACACGCATATTATGTAACACGCGAATCCATATGTTTGTGTATTCTCATCTGTCATATTATCTGTTAAATACCATTTGATTTTATCATGCATAATATAAACTCATGTTCATTACTGTAGTTTGAGTGAGAGAGTCAGTGAGTGTGAATGAGAGACAGAACGAGTGAGCGTGAGAGTGAATGAGTGAGCGGGAGAGTGAATGAGTGAACGGGAGAGTGAATGAGTGAGCGGGAGAGTGAATGAGTGAGCGTGAGAGTGAATGAGCGGGAGAGTGAATGCGTGAGAGTGAATGAATGAGCGGAAGAGTGAATGTGTGAGCGTGAGAGTGAATGTGTGTGTGTGTGTGTGTGAGAGAGAGAGAGAGAGAGAGAGAGAGAGAGAGAGAGAGAGAGAGAGAGAGAGAGAGAGAGAGAGAGAGCATCACTATTTTTACGTCACATACATTTTATGTACACATTTTTCTCCATGTTTAACATTTTTATGAGACTGCTCATGACAAGTGTCAGTGTATGTGTGTGAGTAAAGTGTGGGAGTTTGTTCATACTAGTTTCAATACTAACGTGAGACATTTTGTATGTGTCTAGATGTGAGGAAGTGTGAGTGTATGTGGAGGATGTGTGTGAGTGTGGGGATATGTGTGGGTGGGGGTGTGTGGGTGGGGGTATGCGTTTGGATGGGTTGGGGTGTGTGGGTTTTGGTGGGTAGTGGTATTTGTGGGTGTTGGTGGGATGTGTGGATGGATGTGTGGGGGTGAAAGTAGGGGTGTTGGAATGGGTGTGGGGGATGTGTGTATGGGTGGAGGATATGTGTATGGGACGGATGCAGGGGATGTGTGTTTATGTGGGTGGAGATGTGTGGATGGTTTGAGGAAGTATGTGTGGGAGGCGGGGTTGTGTGGGTAGGGGATTGTGTTGGGTGGATTGGGGATGCAAGGGCGGGTGGGGAGAAGTGTATGGTGTGTGGGTTTGAGATATGTGTGCGGTGTGTTGGTGGGGGATGTGTGAATGATGTGTGGGTGGAGGGTATGTTTGTGGTGTTATGGGTGGAGGATAGTGTGTGGTGTGGGGGATGTGTGTGATGGGTGCGGGGAATGTGCGTATGGGTGGGGTATATGTGTGGGTGAGTAGGGGATTGTGGTGGTTGGGGGAAGTATGTGGGGGTGTGTGGGTGGGAGATGTGTGTGTGTGTGGATGGGGAATGTGTGGGTGGGGGTGTGTGAGTGGCTTAGGGATGTGTAGGTGGGTGAGGGAGTTGTATGTGTCGGGGTGGGATGTGTGAGTGGGTGGAGGATGTGTGTGGGGGTAGGGGTATTGTGATCGAGAGATGTTTGGTTGGGGGTGGGTGGGTGGGGGTGTGTGGGTGCGTAGTGGAGGATGTATGCGTGAGTGAGTGTGTGTTGGTGGACGGGTAGGGAATGCGTGTGTGGGTGGGGAGAGGTGTGTGGTGTGTTGGTTGGGGATATTGTGTGGGTGAGGTATGTGTGTGTGGGTGGGGGGTTTTGTGGTGTGTGAGTGGGGGTATGTGGGGTGGATGGGTAAGGGTATCTGTGTGGGTGTGGGTGGGAATATTGTGTGGTATCTGGGTGGGGGATATGTGTGTGGTGTGTAAGTGGGGATGTGTTGGTGAGGGATATGTGTGTGTGTGGTGCGTGGGTTGGGAATAGTGCGTGGTAGGGGGTGTATGTGATGTGCGGGTGGGGGATTGTGTGGTGGGGGATTAGGTTAAGGCATGTGTGGGTGGGTGGAAGTTGTATGTGTGGGTGGTGGGGTGTGTGTGAGTGGATTGGGGATGGATGTATGGGTGGTTAGGGAGATGTGTGTGTGTGTGGGGGGGGGGGATAGGGACATGTCAGTTGGTGGGGATGTGTGTGTATGGTTTGGGGATGTGTGAGTGGATGTGCGATGTGTGGGTTGGTGGGGGATTGTGTGCATGGGTGGGGAATATGTTGTCGATGTAGATGTGGCTGGGGGATGGGTGGTTTGAGGTGTGGGTGGGGAGAGGATGGTGGGGTAGGATGTGTATGTGGATGGGCGTGGGATGTGTGGGTTGGTGGGGGAATGTTTGTGGGTGGCGAGTGTGTTTTGGTTGGGGGATCAGGTGAGGGCAGTGTGTGTGGGTGGGGGAGGTGCGGGAGGGGGATGGGTCGGTTGGTGGGGTATGTATGTGTCCCTTGGTGTGTGTGTGTGTCGGTAGGTGGGGGTGTGTATGTGTCCCTTGGTGCGCGTGTGTGTGGGTAGGTGGGGGTGTTGTGTGGGTGGAGTGATGTATGGGTAGGTGGGAGATGTGCTTCATAACATGGTAATTAGCCTTGTTTATGTTTACAACATTCATTTCACAATGTTTATTTTCTTCCTATGTAAATGTATAATGCTCTTGATGAACGAAAGACGAGTGATTGGAAGGGCCGAATGTAAGACGGGCCTGCGCGCCCAATTTGTGACCCTAATAAAGTTGATTTGATTTGATTATGATTTGATTTAATTTTACCCTCAATGTGCCTATAATTAATCTGTGATCACTGTAACAGTCTGCATTTTGGAACTGATTTTAGGACTGTTAACGCATTTCGAAACCTTTTGCTAATCAGGATGTAATCTATCTGGTTTTTAATCCTGCTGTGTGGACTCCTCCATGTCCATAATCTTCTAGGATGCTGTTTAAACCAGGTGTTTCCTACAACCATTTCTTGTTCTTTTGCCCATTCTACAAGTCTGTATCCTCTTTCATTTCTCTCTCCCAAACCGTGTTTGCCCACACTGCATCCATCGCTTTGCTTTCCTATTTTTGCGTTGAAATCACCCATTATGATATTTATTTCTGATTTTATTTTACAGTTCTTCAAAGCAGACTCCATGCCATTATAAAACTCCTCTATACTTTCTTCACTGCATTCACTTGTTGGGGCATATACTTGAATGACATTTATTTTAAAAGGTCTTCCGTTTAATTTTACTAATAGAACTCTGTCTGACACAGCCCGATATCCTTTGACAGAATTTGATGTTTGCTTACCTAATACAG
This sequence comes from Cepaea nemoralis, assembly GCA_014155875.1. Classification (NCBI taxonomy): domain Eukaryota; kingdom Metazoa; phylum Mollusca; class Gastropoda; order Stylommatophora; family Helicidae; genus Cepaea; species Cepaea nemoralis. The sequence goes on along the minus strand of JACEFZ010003425.1, from coordinate 121,231 downwards.
TGGCTACACCTCTTTGCTGTTCTTCTCCCCCAGAGTAAATAATCTTAAAATCCTCTCCTGTCCTTATCCTTGTTCCTTATCCCTGTTCCTTTCCATCTCGTTTCCGATATTCCTAGTATGTTAATCTTCTCTCTCTCTCCATTTCTTTTTTGATGTTTTCTAATGTTCCATCTGCATTCATTGTTCTAACATTCCAAGTTCCTACTTTCAGTGATATTAACCTTTTGCACCTAGTAGCCTGTTGACGGTCTGGAGTCACCTGACTATCCATACCGGGCGAGGCTGCTCCTATGGAGCACCCATTTACGCCGTTTCTCTGATTATCGATGAGTCCACACAACATGATTTTCTTGGCATCTATAAAGAAGGTAGTTTGCCATTGCTTTCCTTCCAAGCAATGACCATACTGGCCAGTGACCGTTGCCATTGTCTCCTAAAAAAAAAGAAGAGATCCTCTGCCTACCGTCGTGAAGGTGGAGACCATAACCTACAACTATCTATCGGCTGCTCTCCATCTTCATCCACCACCTGCACGCATGGCTTCACGTAACCCTGATCGGAAAGGGGGGGGGGGCTAAACGGGTACTCCACCTTGCCCAAGGGTGTCCCGTAGGCTAGCGGAGGGAAGGAGGCGCCTTACTTCTCCTTTGATAGGGGATAACCCTACGCCGCTACCCATGGCGGTGCATGGCTGGGTAGAAAAATTTTCTCAAGGACGCTCTAAACTTGTTGATGAAATCTGATCTGGTCGTCCTGTTGAGATTGCAACAGAAGCATCCGTGCAGAGGGTGGAGGCATGCTTTTAACTAATTTCAAGAAGAAAGGTGACAATGTGAATTCTGAATCATTATGTGAAGTTCTATCGATGCTTCATGATGCAATTCGAAGAAAACGTCCAGGATTGCTGACTAGAGCAGTGTTGCTTCTTCATGACAATGCCAGACCACATATGACTCGATTAACTGAGGAGTCAATTAACCAACTAAGGTGGGAAGTTATGGAACATCCACATTGCAGCCCCGACTTAACCCCTAGCGATTACCACCTTTGTTTTTGGTCCACTGCAACCACACCTTGGCGGGAGACATTTCTCGAATGACGCCGAAGTTGAATGTGAAGTGAAAACGTGGTTTAGAAAACAGAGCACGCAGTTATATGCAGCCGGTTTGGGAGGACTGATAAAACTATGGGATAAGTGCATCAATGTTGATGGAAATTATGTTGAGAAATAAAGGGACAATGTATGTACAAACATAAACTGGTTTCAAGATGTTATCGTATTTAGTTATTTTTCTACAGCCGTTTGTGACTTACTTATTAACTTCCCCTCGTAAATTCTCGGATGCCAATGTCTGCTGTCTTTACTGTTTAATTGTCTTGAATCGCATGTGAGTTACAAGTATATCCCTTCGTGTATGCAACATGAGATGCACAACAGGATTGTAGTGATCAGCTTCTACTATAGTCAGCGGTCCTGTATGCCTTTCTGTCATATATTCGCGCTGCTGTGATGTATGAAAGGAATAATCTGTGCTGCAATCCACCTTCAGTGTTCAATGTTTCTATGGCCTACTTTCTCCGAGCATTGCGTTGGCGTCTGTGAGCATGAAATACCTAAAGCTGGCCTGGGAATTCCCTTGTTTTTGTTTTGTTTTACCATAGACTTAACACTGTGCTAGTCTTCTATGAGTGCTAATCAATACCAAGAATACATTTATCAAATCTGCGCTGGCGGGCTAGAATATGTGTAGCGGCGTCTGTACCTCTTTGCGTCGGCCGTTGAGACAACTGTGACAAACTGTTTTTGTTTTGTTTTTGTTTTTTGTTCGCATATCCTTTACAGGACATCGCTGTCAACATCAGCATCTTTCAGCTGATTGTTGATTTCTTGGCAAGATTACGCTCAGTAGTTTTGCCATTGCTTTCTGAGCGATCGGCTCACAAACCCCGCAAGTTACCGATGCGGAGAGAACCGCTACCAATCCTCGCTCATTTCACGTTACTCACGAGAGTATACGGGATTACGGAGAAAGTCGTGTAACCTCTACCCCAGGGAGACCGGCTATGACAAATTAGTGACGCAAAATTACCTTGTAAATAACAAACGGCCAATAAATGTTGGGGTTGATTACAACGTCCTGTAAAGGGCAGGCAACTAAAATATCAGGTATGTATTGTATTAACATATTTTGCCAATATAAAGAGAGAGAGAGAGAGAGAGAGAGAGAGAGAGAGAGAGAGAGAGAGAGAGAGAGAGAGAGAGAGGGGGGGGGGGAGGGGCGGGATCTTAATAAATTAAAACACAGGAAAGAAAGAAGAAACATTGCCGGAGATTATCTGCCCCGGGGACAAGCAACGAGAGTTATCGTCTCCTGTCATGTGAGATCGGATGAGCAGTAGTGCATGTCTAGGCTTACTTTAATACAAGACTGGAATTCTGTGTGTCACATGATTGCTAGAATACAGCGGCCAGATTTCTGTGCAGAAGATTATAGCTTGAATCATACTGGCTCAAATCGAAGATTTTATAGGTACTTCAGTTCACGTTTACCGAACTTTACCCGAATTCTTTTTGTGGTGATCTACGTTTATCTGTTCTTGTGTCTCCGATATGGGGACTGTAAGCGTACTCATGATGTTAAATTCCACGATTATTTCAAGATCGAGTTAATACAGACATCGATTACTTTATATAGTTTTTCCCACCCCGTTTTGCATTATGCATTTCTGGCTAATCGGGAATCCTTGTTACACCGGAGAACCAGGCTGTCTATTCTAAGTGGAAAGTAAACCCGTAAATACCGTTTTATAAGACGTATTACATTGTTATGTTATGTATTATTAAATGTAACATCCATTTTTACGTGTGTTGTAATTTTCGACCATTTAAGTTGGCATTCAATCTCACACTAAAATTATAAAGATTGCGTGCTGTAATGTGGCATTTCAATGTCGGGGGATGGCAGTTTCCGTTGTCATACTCTTATTTAATTATTGTTACGGAGTATTCAGAGCGATTAATATGATAATGAATGCATGTGTACATTCAACGCCCATTATTGTATGTATGTTATATCACTCTTCAAGGACAAGATCATTGATAATTTTGCATTTTCCCGACGGAACTTCTTTTGTCAAAATGCATCTATCTACGCTGGCTGACAAGGCTCGCGACAGTTCACGCGCGGGCTGACGTCACACAGATGACGTGAAGATGTATATATCTGTGTGCGTGCGTGTATATATAAACTGGCAGAGTTATTTTTCCTTGAGTTAGACAGGACGCATGTTAATCTCCCTTGACGACAGTGTAGACCGATAGTTGTGTGAGTGTGTAGGTAGGGTCACAAAAAGTGAAAGGTCAAAATTGTTTTTCTTGTATATTTTCCTTTTACAGGATAAACCTACACACACAACTTTAATATCTCGACTTAAAATTGATCTACAGACTTGAATACGGTACCGTTGGATTTGTTTTTTCAAGTGCTATCCAACTATACAGGTTATATAATTAAAAAGCAATTTAGAACAAGTTAATAAAGTGGCTAGATTTTATTTTGCAGCGTTTCTTACTGTGGCTTTAAAGTAAAGTATAGTTAACGACTCTCATATACGACTTTAGACCCATTGGGCAAATGGCGCTAGATCCATATTGTTATGAACCCATCGGGGTAATGTGATGTGGTATCAACATCGAACAATTAGTATAATGAGTCACATCACGGAGATTTTGCTAAGAATTGTCATGCAAAGAATTAGGAGGAAAATACAACCTGAAATAGGAGAAGAACAATGTGGGTTTGTAGAAGGAAAGGGTACAGTAAATGCTGTGTATTTACTGAGAACCGTAATTGAACGATCTATAGAAGTAAACAAAGATCTACACCTTTGCTTTATTGACTACACAAAGGCTTTCGATAAAGTGAGACATGTCGACATGATAAGGATGCTTGAAGATCTACAAATTGATGGAAAAGACCTTAGACTTGTAAAAAACATATATTGGAAACAACAAGCTGCCATAAGAGTTGATAATGAAGTAGGCCAATATCAGCCTATTAAGAGAGGTGTGAGACAGGGATGTGTAATGTCTCCAGATCTGATTTCCCTGTACAGTGAAAGTATTTTCAGAAATATTGAAGATATGGAAGGGATCCATATTGGGGAACGATGCATCAATAACATTAGATATGCAGACGATACAGTCTTGATTGCAGACAATGAACAGGACCTGCAACATTTAGTAGATGCAGTTGTTACACACAGTGAACAACGAGGGTTAGAATTAAATTGTAAAAAGACACAGTTTATGGTCGTCACTAGGAAGAACGAAATACCACAATGCAATATACAAGTAAATGGTAATATTCTTCAACAAGTGAATAGGTACAATTATCTCGGAACAGTAATAACATCTGATAGGAGATGCCTTGAAGAGATTAGAACAAGAATCGCCATGTCTAAGGTAACCTTTAGCAAGATGAAAAACATACTGACCAATAAAAAGATGTCAATTGAAACGAGAAAAAGAGTGTTGAGGTGCTACATAGAACCTGTACTTTTATATGGATGTGAAGCTTGGACAATGAGCAGTCAAGCTGAAAAACATCTGATGGCTGTAGAAATGTGGTTTCTGAGGAAAATGCAAAGAATACCATGGACAGCCAGAAAGACCAATGAACAGGTCCTTCAAGAAACAAACGAAGATCGTAAACTGATTAGAGACATTAGACGCAGACAGTCAACATTTTTTGGGCATGTTATGAGAAGAAATGGATTGGAGAACTTGGTGACAACTGGCAAGATCGAAGGGAACAGACCAAAAGGAAGACCTAGAAGCAAATACCTGGATGGCTTGGCCACATGGCATAGTCGAGACAGGAATACGGAGCTGATCCACGACTCTGGTGATCGAGTGAGATGGCAAAACATGACCGCCCACGCTTACCGGCATGGCACATGATGGATGGATGGATCACACAGGCCGCCCCTCCTTCCCAAGTCTTTTCCTGGCACCCATGTTTGGCTGGGTCGACCTGGGAGCCCAACAGATTTGTCTCGATGCGGATTCGAACCCATGAGCACCAGACTGTCAGGCAAGCGTCTAGCCACTATGATACCTCGACTTCCGGCCCTGGCTAACGCTCCATGATTCAGCTACCTCGACTCCCGACCCTGGCCGATGCTCCATGATTCAGCTACCTCGACTCCCGACTCTGGCTGATGCTCCATGATTCAGCTACCTCGAATCCAGACCCTAGCTGATGCTCCATGATTCAGCTACCTCGACTAACGACTCTGGCTGATGCTCCGTGATTCAGCTACCTCGACTTCCGGCCCTGGCTAACGCTCCATGATTCAGCTACCTCGACTCCCGACTCTGGCTGATGCTCCATGATTCAGCTAACTTGACTCCCGACCCTGGTTTATGCTCCATGATTCAGCTACCTCGAATCCAGACCCTGGCTGATGCTCCATGATTCAGCTACCTTGACTAACGACTCTGGCTGATGCTCCGTGATTCAGCTACCTCGACTCGCGACCCTGGCTGATGCTCCGTAATTCAGCTACCTCGACTCCCGACAGTGGCTGATGATCCATGATTCAGCTACCTCGACTCCCGACCCTGGCTGATGCTCCGTAATTCAGCTACCTCGACTCCCGACAGTGGCTGATGATCCATGATTCAGCTACCTCGACTCCCGACCCTGGCTGATGCTCCGTAATTCAGCTACCCCGACTCCCGACCCTGGCTGATGCTCCGTGATTCAGCTACCTCGACTCGCGACCCTGGCTGATGCTCCATAATTCAGCTACCTCGACTCCCGACAGTGGCTGATGATCCATGATTCAGCTACCTCGACTCCCGACCCTGGCTGATGCTCCGTAATTCAGCTACCCCGACTCCCGACACTGGCTGATGCTCCATAATTCAGCTACCCCGACTCCCGACACTGGCTGATGCTCCATAATTCAGCTACCCCGACTCCCGACACCGGCTGATGCTCCATGATTCTTGTTGGCTATGACTACTATTGCTGCCGCGTGTTACCGGGTTGCATAATGTAAGCAACGAATAGTACCACAGTAACCTGCCATGCGTGTCGTAATATGCCACTAAGCAGGGCTGGCGTGAGACTGAATGCTTCACTAGATAGGAAACTTTAGTTGCACACTCCATCCATCCACAAAGGGACAAATCTAAGAAGGGCGTGGCGTAAGTTGGTCGAGGGCCTTTGAACACATTTTTTGTTGTGTTGCGTTTTTTGTTTTTCGCATATCCTATTACAGGACATCGCTGTCAATACCAGCATTTTACCGCTGTTGTTGATTTCTTGGCAAGATTACGTTCAGTAGTTTGCCAGTATCTTTTGAGCGGCCTGCTCACATATCCTGTAAGTAGCGAGCTCGGTGAGAACCGCTACCGATTCTCGCGAAGCTGCGTTGCTCACGTTTGGACAAAAAGTCACTGATATTGCTGGAATGTGGAATACTTGATATGCATATGGTAACTGAAAATGTAAACGAAGTGAATAAATAAAAGATACAAGATGAATGATATATGTCGGGTAATAAATCCTGCAACCTATTGTTTGTGAACCCTTGTGTTATTTATGTGAACCATATTATGGGAAATTATATACTGTTTATGACTGTGAGGAATAACAGACAAGATAACTAGGCAGCGGGGCAGTCTTATAACATACAGTCTTATGGAAGGAATAGCAGACAAAATAGCATGGCAACAGGACAGTCAGTCTTATAACAGGACAATCTTATGACAGGAATAGCAGACAAGATAACATGGCAGCAGGACAGTCTTATAACAGACTGTCTTATGGAAGGAATAGCAGACAAGATAACATGGCAGCAGGACAGTCTTATAACAGACTGTCTTATGGAAGGAATAGCAGACAAGATAACATGGCAGCAGGACAGTCTTATAACAGACTGTCTTACGGAAGGAATAGCAGACAAGATAATATGGCAGCAGGACAGTCTTATAACAGACTGTCTTATGGAAGGAATAGCAGACACGATAACATGGCAGCAGGACAGTCTTATTACAGACTGTCTTATGGAAGGAATAGCAGACAAGATAACATGGCAGCAGGACAGTCTTATAACAGACTGTCTTATGGAAGGAATAGCAGACACGATAACATGGCAGCAGGACAGTCTTATTACAGACTGTCTTATGGAAGGAATAGCAGACAAGATAACATGGCAGCAGGACAGTATTATAACAGACTGTCTTATGGAAGGAATAGCAGACAAGATAACATGGCAGCAGGACAGTCTTATAACAGACTGTCTTATGGAAGGAATAGCAGACAAGATAACATGGCAGCAGGACAGTCTTATAACAGACTGTCTTATGGAAGGAATAGCAGACAGGATAACATGGCAACCGGGCGTGCGACCTTATAATAGACACTGTCCTGTCGTTGAAAATACTAGGCTGTGTATGCTATGTAACGAAGTGAGGGTGACATGTCTCTTCCCTTGCCGGCATTTTTTCTTTCCTTACTCTCAAGAACAAAGGACTCATGCATTTGCCTATAGACTAGCTAGCATCATTTACCGAATACACCACAGGGCATGCAAAGTATTCCTTTAATTGTCTAAATTACTCTCCGCGTAGAGGATATTACTATATGCTTATTATTTACTTCACACATTTGCTTTCCTTCTCGAGAGCACTCGGTGCTTTGGTCATGTACAGAAAAAACCACCCATATGTGGTTCTTATTTTGATTGTGTGTGCTAAATGTTGAATGTCTGGCCAGATTGTAATATATGCACAGAAGTACTACTAACATCGATTTAATCAGCAATTTGCAGTCCACTAAGGGACACAATTTGAGGCCATGTGATGGGGAGACAATTTGCACTTGTGATGTCTGAAGAGTCGATAGTGCTAATAATTTGTACTCTTAGAATTTTCTTGTTTTCTTTTGCATGTTTTCGTGTCTGATGCAGTAATGTTGAAAACAAGAAATGGAATGTGGAGTATGACTTTTTGCTCACCCGTTTTCAACTTTTCTATGCCGGTATTACCAGTGACGGAGTAAATATAAAAGTAAAACGTCACTAACACACTATTAATTGTTATTAGGTATTAGGGGTGGGGGGGGGGGGGGGGGGGGGGGGGGAACGCTTGCTTTTAGAAAAGCTGACACCAGGACCAGTTCCACATTGAGTAGTTAAAGTTAGTTGCATATCCTTTACAGGACGTCGCAGTCAACACTATTGTTTGCTGTTGTGATCTCTTGGCATGTTTACATTTAGTAATTTGCCATGGCTTTCTGAATGACCGACACGCATATCATTTCGTAAATAACCCAACGCAAGGCGGTCTGCTGCCAAATAGCCCGCAGTTGTGTTTTTGACGCGAGTATCCGGGAATTCGAACTGCGACTATAAACTCTTCACCACCGAGCCGGCGATACACCGGGTAGTGTGTTATCCTGAATTCAACGTGGACTGGCAGAGTAATTAACAACACTTGCCTGGACAAGGCAATAATGATTGTCTTGTAGGCATTTGTATCTGCATATGTTCAATGTTTAACTGTAAACAAAATTACATGTAGTAAACATCTGCCCCATTAGAGCATAGTGTAAGCGCGATTATTTGCTGTTATGTGCAGTGGCAAGGGAGCACACGTTCGTGGGTCGCTTTATTGAGATACTCGTTGTATTGCGGTGCTATGGAACTGAATGGACAATATTTATAATTATGTCCGATTTGAGAATTTATACCAAAAATGTGAATATTTGTATGCCTATTGTATTTCAGTGAAATGTGTTTATTTATTATGAGAACTGTTGTGTAAACCCGCGGTATAGACTATTTGACGTGAATGTAGAAGCACACACTGGTCAATGACAACTAGTACCTGTGTTAAAGAGACGATTTGAAGAACGTTCATACTAGCACAGAACGGTGACGTAGAACACAGTGCTGATGACGAGAAGCTGTGACGTCTGCACGTGGCTTATCTGCTTCTCGCTGTCTTTGCCCCGGTCATGACGATGAGCAAAAGCTTGGTGTCATGTCTCGGGGTCAAGGTCTCTCAGCTGAAGGTTATGTGTGGTCTTTCCCTCGATTCCACAGCTCGGGAAGAAAGAGCGGTCAGTGCTGTGGTCAGCGAGCCTATTCCAGCGGGCAAGTTCCTCAGCGTGTACAAGCAGCGATGCCAACGGAAACAGCTGGCAGTTGAATTTATGGTAAGCCATGAACACTACACTTAAAGTTATTGATAGGCACTGATAGAATCCACGGTAGAAGTCTTGATCAGAGGTTTATCATCATGTGCCTGCCAAATGGCGTAGACGTGCATGTTTCTCCACATATCTCAGTCCCTGTTTCTCTGGAACAGTTCTGTAGATGTTATCCCTCCATGCCACCCTCTCCGGCCGTCCTGCCCAATGTCTCTCGGACTGCCTCTGCTACCGTTGATCTATCTAATCGCCACAATATTGTCCAATGCTTTTCTTCTCATTATGTGACCAAATAATTTGTTTCCTTGTTTCTTGTAGTTGAATATCATGTTTTACTTTCATTAGCCTTTCCAGGCACTTGTGGCAGTCCTAGGTATTTGCAAAAGTATTTGCTTTCAATCTCTTTAAGTTCTTTGTTTGTTTGTTTTGCATTTTGGTTCAGATTCCAAAGTTCACTGTCATCCAGCTGAACAGGTTCGATATAACTATCAGTACCCTTTCTGGCGTTTACTGAAAGTGACCTGTTGCATAAAATATTCATTTTCTAACATGCAGCTTCTGCTTGGTCTGTTGTGCTCTTTATCACTGTCAGTCATTTTCCATCTAATGTTATGATTGCCATTAGATATTTAAATTTATTACCCCAGTTAAGATTGTTCATTTATATTGTCATATCACATTTTGTTATTTAGTTTCTTTGATACAACCATTGTTCGTGTTTTCTTGATATTCAAAGAAGTACCCTTTTTTGCAGTATCTATTACTACAGTGAAGATTGATGCAGATCTTTTACGCTTTCATCTATCAGTAATATATCATCTGCAAAACGTAGAATGATTATAATTTCCAACTCGTATTTTCCAATATCTAGACCAGTGGTTCTCAACCTTTTTTGGCCCATGCACCCCTTCACCATATGTTCAGAATGTCATTCCCCCTTTCGTATTTCCTCCATGTAAATTCCCCCCCCCCCCCAACTCTCACACACACAAAGTATACATACAAATGGAAGCTAAATTTAATAACTCATACTAGAACAAGTCTAGACGTCAACATAAAACGTGATTTGTGGGTCTACTTACGTTATAAAACGAATTCCATAAGGGCGAGAAGTACATAACTGTAAAGTATGGAGGGAAAACAAAATCAAGTAATCAGCTCTTGCATTAACGCGATCGTGAAATAATCTTAACCCTTCTCCCCCAGAAACCCTAAAATTTTCCCCAACCCCAAGGGGGGGGGGGGAATTCCCCACTGGTAGAGAACCACTGATCTAGACAATCTGCTTGCTGAAGTCTCAGGGGGTTTGAAACGGTTGCCTCAAAATAACAGCGGGTACTGAAGGAACAAGTGCACTTATACTCACCACCACTAATACCCCTTCACAATGACGTGCTACGATAGGAATGCAACCTTTGATCACCCACTTGAACCCACAACCCACTGAGTCTCATCTCATCACGTGATCCCAGATACAGGTCGTAGGGGTGTCATGAATGGATCAGCAGTCAGAATCCTTCATCGCTCTCTTCATCCAGCAATGCGCTCAAGTGTCCACTCTTTCATGTTTTCAATACAGCACTTTCTCTGCCTTCTTGTTGTCGGTTTGCCCTGGCTATTCCCCGGAGGATTATCTTTGAGAGGTAATACGAATATACTATTGGCAGATGGTAGAAAAGAGGCAACTATAATCTGTGGCAAATATCAAAACCCACAACTCGTGTGATACTCCATGTCGGATAATACTTCGTTTGTAAGTGATATATTTATCACATTTTCATTTAATATCAATGAGAGCATACTGAGTAGTGCGCTGCCTTGCCGACAACTAGGGCTGGATAAATTCCTGTTTTGACGGCGTTACTCGTGTATTTTAACGGGTCACAAAATGGCGGTAGGGAAGATACGCGTGCGGCGTTTCTGGGCTTGGAAGCGAAAGGAGCTGCCTGCAATACAGCTTCCATGGAGTTAGTACTTTGTTAATGGGTCAGGAGAAAACGATCTACACCAGCCTCAATCCGACAGATGCATGCGCTGATCAGGACTTGGACGACTTGGACACTCATTCTTCGGTTGAAGAGTTAAAAGTCAGTCTTCCAGAAGATTCACAAACAGCCTCCAGGCTGCGTGGTAGGGCGCGGTTTAATATTAGTTTGCACAAGTAAAACAAGGTGGGATTTTAACATAGCCGGAGACTTGCGAGTCCTTCAGAGGTGCCGAAACATCTGACTACCAGAAGCTGCTGTCTCCTGTTATCCGTATTCTATGAGTGGAATTGACCAAGGAATTATTTCGTTTGATCTGTGATATAGGGATGCGGTGGTTTGACATGCCTGAGAGGTTTTGGTGTCCCCTCCTGGCCCAGATGATACGGGTTCGCTCGCAGGAAAGGATTAAGAATATGTTTAAATCCCACTGGGTTTAATGATACAACTCCCTGATCTCCTGGGTAGCAAGATATCTAACTTTCACGGATAAGGGCAAAAGAAACGAGGTTCTGCGTTCACTTTCAGCCACTGCATTTGGCAACTGCAAATAGTAGACAGTAAGGTAGATGCCCTGGCAGATTGTTAGGCGAACACCCTGCAACGTATACTACAGAGCTCGTTACATTGTATGGAAGCTGTCTTGGGGAAAAGCAAATAATATGCACGCCAGAGACACACAGACCCTTGATTTAATTTCTCAGTTAGAGAACTGAATAACCAAATAAGGAGTATTCAGTTCTAAACAGAAATAAACAACAACAAGATTAAACTGGATCGATCAGTCGGTCGATAACAGTGTACACAGGAGTGAAAGACATTACGCAATCGGATATTTGAAGGGTTTGCAAATGTATGTCTTTGACAGAATTAGTATGTTATTACACTGAATGTCGGCATGCTTTGTTTATTGTTTATGGTATAAAGAAAAATGTACCGCCTCTTATTAAACTAGCTGTCACTTGAGAAATCACGCATTTAAGATTAAAAGATACTGCAGTCACTTCAGATGACAGATTCATGTGTGTAGAACAAGGTACGTCAATTAATTGCTGTCTCTGGGGTGCTTGTGACGAACATGGTTCGCTCGTCGTGTCCTGAATGCGCTCTACAAAACTAGAATGTGTTTGTAGTATATAGTCAAGCACATGTATCACCAGTTGGAAAAGTATCACCATATGTGAAAGTATCACCAGATGGGATATGTATTACCAGATGGAAAAGTATCGCCAGATGAGAGATGTATCACTTATTGGGAAAATATCATCAGTCTAGAGATATATCCCCAGGTGAGAGATGTATCATCAGACAGATGTATCACCAGATCCGGAGATGTAACACCAGATGGGAAAACGTCATCAGACGAGAGAAGTATCACCAGGTGGAAAAACATTATCAGACGAGAGATGTATCATCAGATGGGAAAACATCATCAGACGAGAAATGTATGACGAGGTAAGAGATGAATCACCAAATGCGAGATGTACCACCAGATTCGAGATGTACCACCAGATTCGAGATGTACCACCAGATTCGAGATGTATCACCGAATGGGAGATTTATCACCGGATGGGAGATATATCACTGGATGGGAGAAGTATCTCTGGATGGGAGATGTATCACCAAATGGAAAAACATAATCAGACAAGAAATATATGACGAGGTGGGAGATGTATCACCAGATGGGAGATGTATCACCAGATGGGAGATGTATCACTAGATGGGAGATGTATCACTAGATGGGAGATGTATCATCAGATGGGAGATGTATCATCAGATGGGAGATGTATCATCAGATGGGAGATATATCACCAAATGGGAGATGTATCACCAGACTGAGAAAAGTATCACCAGATAGGTGATGTATATATGATGGGAGATGTATTATAAGATGGGAGGTGTATCACTAGATGAGGAAACATCTTCAGACGAGAGATGTATCACCAGATGGGAGATGTATCACCAGATTGGGATATATATCACCATGCGGGAGATATATTAACAGGTGGGAGATGTATCACCAGATGTGAAAACATCATCAGACGAGAAATGTATAACGAGGTGGGAAAACATCATCAGACGGGTGACGTATGTTGAGGTGGTAGACGTATCACCAGACGGGAGATGTATCACCAAGTTGGAGATTTATCACCAGATTTAGAGATGTATCACCAGATAAGTGATGCATCATAAGATGGGAGATGTAAAATGGGAGTTGTATCACTAGATGGGAAAACATCCTCAGATGAAAGATGTATCACCAGATGGGAGATGTATCACCAGATGGGAAAACATCATCAGTCGGGAGATGTATCATCAGATGGGAAAACATAATCAGACTAGAGATGTATCACCAGGCGGGAAAACATCATCAGACGAGAGATGTATCATGAGATGGGAAAACATCATCAGACGAGAGATGCACGACGAGGTGATATCACCAGATGGAAAAGCATCATCAGACTAGATATGGATCACCAGGTGGGAAAACATCATCAGACGGGAGATGTATCATCAGATGGGAAAACATAATCAGACTAGAGATGTATCACCAGGCGGGAAAACATCATCAGACGAGAGATGTATCATGAGATGGGAAAATATCATCAGACGAGAGATGCATGACGAGGTGATATCACCAGATGGGAGGTGTATCCCAGATGTAAGACGTATCACCAGATCTGGAAATGTACCAACAGATGGGAGATTTATCACCAGATTGAGAGAAGTATCACCAGATAGGTTATGTATCATAAGATGGGAGATGTAAGATGAGTGTTGTATCAATAGGTGGGAAAAAATCCTCAGACGAGAGATCTATCACCAGATTGAGAGATGTATCACCAGGCGGGAAATTTATCACCAGATCGGGAGATGTATCACCAGGGGCGAAAGTCGGAAGATGTATCGCCACATGGGAAAACATCATCAGATGAGATATGGATCACCAGTTGGAAAAACATCTTCATACAAGACATGTATCACCAGATGGGAAGACATCATCAGACGAGAGATGTATCGCCAGATGGGAAACATCAGATGGGAGATGTATCAAGATGTGGGAAAACATCATCAAATGAGAGATGTATCACCAGGTGGAAAGCGTCCTCATACGAGACATGTATCACCAGGTGGGAAAACATCATCAGACTAGAGATGTGTCATTAGAGTAGAGATGTATCAACAGGCGGGAGATGTATCATCAGAAGATGTATCAGAGAAATAAAAAGAAAAAACAAAGATAAACAAAGACTGTATTTTATAAAGTATACATTTTATGCAGTAAGTTCCTGTCATTGGAAGTTAGAAAAATATCGCACCTTGCCATTTACATGGACCCAATTTTAATGTATTGTTGAAAATCCCTGTGGACAGTTTAGGGGAAAAAAATTCCTTTTATCTCCGGAAATGTGGTTTTATAGACGAATGTTGAGTTAGCTACAGAAATGTGGTTTTACAGATGAATGTTGAGGAAGCTACAGAAATGTGCTTTTGCAGACGAATATTGAGGAAGCTACAGAAATGTACTTGCCTAGTACATCAACAGCAGCTGAAAATGCTGGTGTTGACTGCAACGTAAGGGATACGCAAACAAAAACAGAAATGTGGTTTTAAAGATGAATGTGATTTTACATACGAATATTGAGGTAGCTACAGAAATGTGGTTTTACCGAGGAATATTAAAATTGATTTCATAATCATCAGCCATGTCGGGCGGCGCAGTAGATCATTTTCCCCCGCGATCACCTGTATTCTAATGTTCTGTTTTAAGTTCGTCATGCATGCCATTCTGCCAACTCATCGAGCATAGCCTCCACTGCCTGTCGTCTTCCACCTCTCGACTCTCAATGAAGCTTAGGCCCTTAACCTCCTGACGTCACACGCTTTGTATACTTATTTGTGATTGTCGGGATTTGGTCGACACAGTTGTCTATGGAATCAGGTATCCAGTCTGACACCAACTCTGTTGTAGTCACCTTACCACGTTGTAACAAGGTCTGTCACAGTTTGACCATGTTTCCCATATGGGTTCTTGTAACTCACGGACACCTCTATCTATAACACCATCATGGTTATCGCATCTTGTTTCCTTTCTCCAGATTCTCATTTCTCATTTCTTAACTTGACCAAAGAAATGAAGATTGTGTGTTTTGTTTTTTATTTTGCTCCCTGACGTTGATCATCATCCGTATTGGTGAATTGGTCCTCTTTGCCATCCACGAGATGCTTCGCATTCAGGAAAACACATCTCTGAGGTGGTGGTCTATAACAATTGTAGTAACAGAGAATGCACAGAAATGACTTGCCTTGAATAGTAAGAAAACAGTAACAATGGTGACATCAAAGAAAAAGGTGACACCAAAATGTGAAATGGAAATAGAAGCGAATATTCTTAACCAAGTGGATAATTTTAAATACCTAGGGGAATGTATAACATCAGATGGAACATGCACACCGGAGATTAAGAGCAGAAAAGGGAAAGCAAAAGTTGCATTTCTGAAAATAAAAAGTATCTTCTTCTTCTTCTTCTTTCGTTCATCCGGAGTGTCTTTTCAGATGTGATTGCGGTGTGTCTGTTATGCGCCCTTGGGCCGAAACCCGTAGGCCAACACATCGACTTTAGCGTGCTTTTTTGACCAGGTAGCATACCTGGGAGACTCTCACTTTTGTGGTGCCATCTACAACCATGCTGGCCAAGTTGGAACGGTCGAAGACAACGGTCATCCCTCAAAGGAAGGCAGGGACAGTCCATAGCATTTTCCGCCATCCAAGGTTGCTTCCATAGTTGCAGGGCCGACACATAAGGCCCTGGATCTGGGCTCACCGAGGGAAATCGTCACGTCCTGCTCATGGCTGCTTTAAATCCTCACTTCAATATATTGGTCATTTCGTTTTCCCCGGGCCATTCCCGCACATACCAGGCAGGTTTGCAGACGGTATCCACTCAGCGAGTTTTCGGACATGTGCTTGTCGTTGCGCCCGTCAGAGCTGTTCCAGGCACGACAGACATTCGGAAAACTACCTAGTCAGAGCTGTTCCGAAAAAGAGCGGCATTCGGAAACTAGGTAGTCAGAGCTGTTCCTAGCACGAAAGACATTCGGACGAGACATTTCACTCGGACGTAAGTTGTGTAGTGTCAATTTTTAGTTTGCCACCCGTAGGACGACACTTCCGACTTCCGGCGGGCATTTTTTAATGAGGTTAGCCTTCCTCGGGTTTCGAGACTCTTGTTTCGGCTTCCACACAGCAAGCTTTCGCTTCGGGCTGCCACGTAATGGATTCGCAAGACAGGCGTTCCATTTCGTGTCAACGAGACAATTTTCCACCTTTGACTACACTCACTTCATGAATGTGTTTACAGACTATCGGACGTCTGCGAGACGTACGACCGAGGTGTTTTTCCACCTTTTGTACTCGCTCACGAGGTAGGCTACATGTGCTGCCGGCTCAGCACCTTACCTCCGTGCGTCTGTGGGCGAGTAACGGTCAGGCCCGTTCATCCGGGGATACCTCATATCCCCCAGCTAAGAGCCATCGAACGAATCTGCGCCGAGAATGTAGTGTTCTCAGCACATCATCACAATTTAGATGTAGGTTTGTGTCGGCCAGGCTCTCACTTCCGAGAGTTTATGGCTTAGAGACGTTCAGCCATACACCTCGGATGGGAGCCTTAGAGGTTATGTCCGGACTGAGATTTTAGGGATCGTTTGCCTGATTTTGACTGCTATCCTCAGTCTTACCTGCAGAGCAGCAGGTTGTGTCTCTCTTAGTCTGGTCCCTATCCCACGAGCCGCCCGATATGTAGTTTTCACCCATCGGCAAGCACATGGGGTCGATGGGACACGCAAGTTCCCCCACCACGGCAAGGTGGAGACACATCGGGGGAGTAAAGTATCTTATACAATGAGTCACTATTATTGAATGTAAGAAAGTGCTAAATTGCTTTATAGAACCTGTTTTGTTGTGTGACAGTTAATCTTGGAATGTAAATGAACAAATTAGGAAGAAATTGGAAGCAACAGAGATGTGGTTCCTGGGATTAATGTTGCGAATTTCTTGGACTGCCAAAGTAACTAACAACGATGCTTGAAGGAGGCTAATGAAACTAGAAATTATTTACAACAATAAGAAAGGGACAAACCGCTTTCTTTGGTCATGTGATGAGAAGAAAAGTATTTGAGAACATCGTGACAACTGGAAAGATCGAGGAGAAGAATGGCAGAGGCAGATCAAGAGAAATGATGCTGAATGGATTGAGACGGTGACATGGATGAATATCATCAGCAGAGTTGATCTAGAAAACCAAATACCGAGATCTGTGGAAAGTCATGAATGCCTACTCCAGCTGGCATGGCACTTGATGATGATGATGATGATGATGATGATGAGGATGATGAGGATGATGGTGATGATGATGATGATGATGATGATGATGATGATGATGATGACGATGAGGTGGTCTAGAGGTTCTGTATGATCTCGTTATTCAGACACAGTCTGTTTCACAGAATACATACAGACATAATCTATGATGTTCCACAAGATACATTCAGACAGAATCTATGTTAAACATGACACATTCAGACAGAATCTATATCCCACTGGATACATTCAGACAAAATCTGTGTTCCACATGGCACATTCATAAAGAATCATGTTCCACATGACACATTCAGACATAATCTATGTTCCATATGACACATTCAGACAGAATCTATGTTCCACATGACACATTCATAAAGAATCTATGTTCCACATGACACATTAAGACAGAATCTATGTTCCACAGGATACATTCAGACAGTCAATGTTCCACAGGATACATTCAGACAGAATCTGTTTCACATGATACATTCAGACATAATCTGTTTCACATGATACATTCAGACAGAATCTGTTTCACATGATACATTCGGACAGAATCTGTTTCACATGACACATTCAGACAGAATGTATGTTCCACGGGATACATTCAGACAGCCTATGTTCCACATGATAACATTCAGACAGAATCTGTTTCGCATGATACATTCAGACAGAATCTGTTTCACTGGATACACTCAGACATATCCACGTTCCACTGGATACAGAACTAGTGACAGTATGTCACATCTTCAAACTGTGACTTCCATGACAAGAAACTGTGACACAAAATGTTCGTCATCTGATGGAGTTATGCCTTTGCTTGAGTTATTCTGCATGTTATCTGTGTGTGTTGTTCCCATCTGTTGTTATCGCTGGCGATAAATAGTTGCATCTCTCAATTTGCAGTAATCACGTTTTCTGTCACTGTACACTCTGCCTGATAATTGTTATTGATCGTGACCAGAACATGTGTGTTCATGTGTTGTAGCCCCTAATTTTCCTTTTCAGTGGTTATGATGTCTATTAATTTCTTCAGATTTATGTTCAGTGCTTAGTTTAGTTTAGTTTAGTCGATGGATCAACATCACGGCACACGGTTTAACCCATAAGTGCTCCGTTTTCCTCCTAGCTCAACCTGAGTCTGGAGAAACTCAGCTCAATGCACGAACTCCTTTGCATCGGCGAGGATCCTGAAATACTTTGGGTAGATTTTTAACTCGAAATTTTGCCCGGGCAGCGCCGTTAGGCTACTCTTTTTCGATTTCCAACTGCCAAGGGATATTTCACGTGCGCAACAATACACACGGGCGTCCGATCTCACTACCCAGAGACCAGGGGACATTTTATTACTGGAAGTCCAGGTGGATTTTTTAAATAAATCCCGGTCCTCACCGGGGCCTGAACCCGGGACCTCCAGCACTCGAGGCGGACACCATACCTCGAGACCACTGAGCGCCCCCCCCCCCCCCCCCCACTCAGTTCAGTGCTGTAAGTAATGTTTATGGTATCCGCATGGCGGCGTTTGTTTCTGTTTTCACACGTGATTTATCAGTTAAAGATCTGATATTCTCGCTATAGAATACAAATACAACAGGCGAGAGAACACAATTTTCGTCTATAAAACACATATTTAAACCCATGTATATGTGAATGATCCTCTCAATTAACAATCTTGGTATTTATATAGTCTTTGTTGTTTCCATTTATACCTATGAATAGATGTAATTTATATGGTTAACTATGAGCAAATATGCATGTTATAAGAAAAGGCTAAGAGACAGAGATACGCTGCAACAAACATCAGAACGAAACACTATAGTGTGTTTTTTTTTGGTTGCCTCAATATAAAATTCAATATCTCAGTAACGGGCTGAGATAAAATGATGAGATTTAGTATATAACGTTATCATTATGTCCACCCAACAAAACAATTTTTGTTCTGGAGATTTTACAGCAGATTTTAAAGTTAGCTTATATACGGTATATTAATTATGACTTAAAGATTACGACCATGATTTTAACAGTTTTACAGCTTCCCCAAGATTCGACCCAAATTATTCAAAATTTTCACGTGACTTTCGTTTTCAAACAAACAGCGCGAAGATTCAGAGGCGTCTCCACATGTGGGTTCTTTCATGAAACGTGATTATATAAATAAACTAGCTGACAAGGCCCGGTTTCTGGTGGAAATCAATCAATCAATCAATCAATCTATCTATCTATCTATCTATCTATCTATCTATCTATCTATCTATCTATCTATCTATCTATCTATCTATCTATCTATCTATCTATCTATCTATCTGTCTGTCTGTCTGTCTGTCTGTCTGTCTGTCTGTCTGTCTGTCTGTCTGTCTGTCTGTCTGTCTGTCTGTCTGTCTGTCTGTCTGTCTGTCTGTCTGTCTGTCTGTCTGTCTGTCTGTCTGTCTGTCTGTCTGTCTGTCTGTCTGTCTGTCTGTCTGTCTGTCTGTCTGTCTGTCTGTCTATCTGTCTGCCTGCCGGCCCACCCACCCACCCACCGACCGATCGACCGACGTACCGATATCTATCTATCTATCTATCTATCTATCTATCTATCTATCTATCTATCTATCTATCTATCTATCTATCTATCTATCTATCTATCTATCTATCTATCTATCTATCTATCTAATCTATCTAATCTATATGTCTGTCTGTCTGCCTGCCTGCCGGCGCACCCACCCACATACCGACCGACCGACCGACAGATATCTATCTATCTATCTATCTATCTATCTATCTATCTATCTATCTAATATATCTATCTATCTGTCTGTCTGTCTGTCTACCTGCCTGTCTGCCTGCCTGCCTGCCGGCCCACCCACCCACCGACCAACCGACCGACATACCGATATCTATCTATCTATCTATCTATCTATCTCTATCTATCTATCTATCTATCTATCTATCTATCTATCTATCTATCTATCTATCTATCTATCTATCTATCTATCTATCTATCTAATCTATCTGTCTGTCTGTCTGTCTGCCTGCCTGCCGGCCCACCCACCCACATACCGACCGACCGACCGACCGACAGATATCTATCTATCTATCTATCTATCTATCTATCTATCTATCTATCTATCTATCTATCTATCTATCTATCTATCTATCTGTCTATATATCTATCTATCTATCTATATATCTATCTATCTATCTATCTATCTATCTATCTATCTATCTATCTATCTATCTATCTATCTATCTGTCTGTCTGTCTGTCTGTCTGTCTGTCTGTCTGAATGTCTGTCTGAATGTCTGTCTGTCTGAATGTCTGCCGGTCGGCTGACCCATCCACCTACCCACCGACCCACCAACCCACCGACCTACCGATATCTATCTATCTATCTATCTATCTAATCTATCTATCTATCTATCTATCTATCTATCTATCTATCTATCTATCTGCCTGCCTGCCAGCCCGACCACCCACCCACCGACAGACCGACCGACCTACCGATATCTATCTATCTATCTATCTATCTATCTATCTATCTATCTATCTGTCTGTCTGTCTGTCTGTCTGTCTGTCTGTCTGCCTGCCTGCCGGCCCACCCACCCACCCACCGACCGATCAACCGACGTACCGATATCTATCTATCTATCTATCTATCTATCTATCTATCTATCTATCTATCTATCTATCTATCTATCTATCTATCTAATATATCTATCTATCTATCTGTCTGTCTGTCTGTCTGCCTGCCTGCCCGCCTGCCGGCCCACCCACCCACCGACCAACCGACCGACGTACCGATATCTATCTATCTCTATCTTTCTATCTATCTATCTATCTATCTATCTATCTATCTATCTATCTAATCTATCTATCTATCTGTCTGTCTGTCTGTCTGCCTGCCTGTCTGCCTGCCTGCCTGCCGGCCCACCCACCCACCGACCAACCGACCGACGTACCGATATCTATCTATCTATCTATCTCTATCTATCTATCTATCTATCTATCTATCTATCTATCTATCTATCTATCTATCTATCTATCTAATCTATCTAATCTATCTAATCTATCTAATCTATCTGTCTGTCTGTCTGTCTGCCTGCCTGCCGGCCCACCCACCCACATACCGACCGACCGACCGACAGATATCTATCTATCTATCTATCCATCTATCTATCTATCTATCTATCTATCTATCTATCTATCTATCTATCTATCTATCTATCTATCTATCTATCTATCTATCTATCTATCTATCTATCTATTTATCTATCTATCTAATCTATCTGTCTGTCTGTCTGCCTGACTGCCTGCCTGCCGGCCCACCCACCCACCAACCGACCGACCGACCGATCGACCTACCGATATCTATCTATCTATCTATCTATCTATCTATCTATCTAATCTAATCTAATCTATCTGTCTGTCCTATCTATCTAATCTATCTGTCTGTCCTATCTATCTAATCTATCTGTCTGTCTGCCTGCCGGCCCACCCACTAACCGAGCGACCTACCGATATCTATCTATCTATCTATCTATATATCTATCTATCTATCTATCAATCTATCTATCTATCTATCTATCTATTTATCTATCTATCTGCCTGCCTGCCGGCCCGACCACCCACACACCGACAGACCGACCGACCTACCGATATCAATCTATCTAATCTATCTGTCTGTCCTATCTATCTAATCTATCTGTCTGTCTGTCTGTCTGTCTGCCTGCCCGCCCACCCACCCACTAACCGACCGACCTACCGATATCTATCTATCTATCTATCTATCTATCTAATCTATCTGTCTGTCTGCCTGCCTGCCTGCCTGCCTGCCGACCCACCCACCCACCACCGACCGACCGACCCACCGACCGACCGATCCACCCACTCAGCCAGCCAGCCATCCATCCACCCACCTATCTTTCTGCCTACCTACCTACCTTTCTGTCTGTCTGTCCGGGCCGCGTCATTCATTTTATTCGGAGACTGCCGAGGGTCGTCGCTGGAGCTACGGAGTTCGTGCTTTGTGCGACGCTTTCCGCGCTGCGGAAAGAAACTGAGCCATATGGGATAAAAACCCTGTGCAATGCAGCCGATTCTGTCGACTGTAAGCTACTTCTTTGATTGCACCCACTCCCATACGAATCCAGATACGCCTTTGTTTGTCATCTGAATTTGCAGGTCCTCATTACCGTAAACATAACATTTTTAACAAGAAATCACTAGTTGTTAAGCAAAACATCAAAGGAATGATGCCGCTTTTAATGATTTAAGTTGTTTTGGGACCTATCAAAGACATATTCCTTGGGTGGGGGTAAATATAAGACGGCTGGAAAAATTTCATAAAGATGCAACAGACAGTTTTCAAAATAATTGATCTTGAATGACGGCATAAATTTCCGGACAGACTATAATTATGTGTTTATGAAAGAGAAACAATGAAGTACGTAACAAGCGGATCCGATTAATGGATGCAGAGTCAGGCTGCGAGTTATTTCCGACAATGCTAGTCGTCCTTCTCAAAATACAGTACCTAGCTTGTGTTCTGATGGAGATAGGGTGCTGCGGAGAAGCATTCTCACCCAGGCCAGTTGGGTGGCTGGGCAGACGAGGACATGAATGATGTTACGGCAAGAATATACCAGCGGTTGGAACATTTGCCGATTCAGGAAGAGATTTGTGGTGTTGTTGCTGTTGTTGGTGATGTTGGTGTGTGTGATGTTGGTGTGTGTGTGTGTGTTCGTTCGTTCGTTCGTTCGTTCGTTCATTCGCGTTCGCGTTCGTTCGTTCGTTCGTGTTCGTGATCTTTGTGTTCATTCGTGTCCCTGATCTTGTTGTTCATTCGTGTCCCTGATCTTGTTGTTCATTCGTGTCCCTGATCTTGTTGTTCATTCGTGTCCCTGATCTTGTTGTTCGTTCGTGTTCGTGATCTTGTTGTTCGGTCGTGTTGGTGATGTGCCTGTAGATACTGGTATTACATGTTACTGGCATGTTGGTCTTGGTCTAGTTAGTGCTATTTATGTTAGCGATGTTGTTGTGTTTCGTGGTTTTATTTATTATTATACTGTTACACTTTACGTTGTGTTTTGACAAACATTGCAGGCATTAGACAGAAACCAGGAAGAGCATACAGCTAATGCAGCCCTCAGAAATGTCCTTCTGAATAGCAAGCAAGAAGTTGTTACATGTGAGTACCTACTTCTGGTTTTGTTGACTAACCACCATGTTATGAACTTGAGCATGTGTGAAGTTGGTTACATCTTATAGTTACTATGCACATATGTTTATTTTCCGCTATAATTGTTTTCTTACATTTACTCTTATTACTTTCACTGCGTGTTTACACACATTTACTTTTATTACCAAGGGTTCAATTTGTAAATTAATAAGGAAACTAGGATTCATAAAATATTGACAACTCGTCGTCTTGACAGACGATAGGTTGTTTACATTGTGCCTCAATAAATGCTTAACATCTACAATCCCGTGGCGGTAGCGAATGTGATTGATCAGTCCAATTTGCGATGCAAATATTCGTCCACAATGGATGCAAGTAAACACGTGGTCATTTCAACCACCACGCTGAATCTGACGTCTCACACGCTAAATATGTGACCTATCTGCAATCATTTTCTCCTTTATCTTTATTCCATTTCTGTTATTTGCTCCCCATGCGACACGTTCGGCGGCGACTTACTCCCAATGTGCATTATCGATGCCAGTATCAATCATGTCCCTCTTACATACATCTTTGTATCGTAGTAGAGGTCGATACTGAGATCTTTTATCCATCTGTAATTCACCAAAATAGATGTTCTTTGGTATTCTACCGCCGTCCATCCTCCTAATGTGTCCCATCCATCTAAGTCTACGAAGACTGAGCATGGAACACACCGTCACACAACCTGATCTTTCCAATACTACAGTATTTGTGATTTTGTCTTGCCACTTAATACCAAGAATTCTTCGCAGACACTGCATATGAAAGCTGTTTAAACGTTTCTCTTGGTGTGTAAGTTCACCAGGTTTCAATGGCATAAAGAAGAATACTAAGGACACAATCTTGATAAATCAGGACATTTGTTTTGGCAATAAGATTCCTCTTCATCCAGACTCTCTTTATTAACCTGTTAATTGTAGCTGCTGCCTTACCAATCTTGATGTTGATTTCCCGCTGTAGGGATAATTTATCTCCAGCTTTACGGCATCAGTACTATGTTACTCTATTTGCACCTTGTGTCACAATAGGTGTCTTCTCTTTGCTAATTGTTAAACCAAATTCATAACAAGCAATGGAGAATGCATATAGTAAGCGTTGTAATTCTTCCTCAAAGTGGGTCCTAACTGCAGTATCATTTGCAAAAAGTAACTCTCTGATCAGTACCCTCCTAATTTTGGTCTTGGCATTCAATCTCTGAGCATTGTAGAGTCCGCCATCTGAGCGTGATCCCATCGTGATCACGAAAGGCATATTTCAATAGAGGCGAAAAATTTATTCCAAAGAGGTTGGGAGCTAGTACACAACCTCTAAATTTCAAACGCCTCTGAAGATGCACCATCAAACTTGATCATGCCTGTGTGGAACTTTTCCACGATGGACAGAAGAGCTGGCAGACAGCCGATCTTCTCTAGCGTAAACTATTTGTAAAATAAATATCCGTGTTTTATTTCTTTTTATTGATGTATGCTAATTGAACACACAGAAACACAAAAAGTGTTCTTGTTTGCTTCTAACATTCTTTCTACACCTTCCACTATTATAATTGCCCTTGTTCCCACACTTACCCTATTTATTTATGTCCTTTCTTCTTTATTTTCTTTCCGTATTTTATGTATTTATCCCTCTGATTACAGTATTCACTTTTATACTTTTCTAGCAGTACCATTAAGATAACAAAAACACCTTCTTGTTTGCATCTGCCCTTGTTTCTAAATGACCGTGTTTACGTTTGCCCTTGTTCCGTCATTTATTGTGTTTAGCTTCTGTCGATATTTCTTTACTTTCTGTATGTATTGTGTTTTTTCTGTATTTACTTATATACTCGTTCCTACAGGCTTGATGTTTTTGTCCTTTCTTTTATCCTTGCTGCTGCAGCTTAAATTATTCCTGTAATCAAGATGTAAACATGATTCATACCATCCCTTAGCCTAGATTAAAATATAATGCATCCGATCTATCATTATTCCTACAATCTTTATTGAAATATAATACAGTCCATCACACTTTTATCCTTATTCCTATAGTCTAGATTACAATATAATACAGTCCATCACACTTTTATCATTATCCCTATAGCCTAGATCAGGGGTCACCAAACATTTTTCACGGGGGGGGGGGGGGGGCGGATAACAGACAAAATGACGAACACGGGCCGGATACTCATTCTGTACAATACTTGCGCCGGTCTCCGTGGCGAAGGTCTTACGGACGCGGTTCGTAATCCCGTGTACCCGCGTTCAAAACACAACTGCGCGCTATTTGGCAGCAGACCGCGTTGCGCTGAAGTTATACGTTATGGTATGGGTGCCGGTCATTCAGAAAGCAATGGCAAACTACTGAATGTAAACTTGACAAGACATCAACAACAGGAAAAAATGCTGGTTTTCACTGCAACCGTCCTGTAAAGGATATGCAACTAACTTTAACAATACCTGCAAGCCAGAACGAATGCTCTGGGAAAAGAGACGAAAAACTAAGTTAATCATGGGTGAGTGGCGTGCAATTCACAAGAAACAAAGACAACCAACATATTTATTCACTAAAAAAGTTATCAAAGAAGGCGACGTTAGCAAAAAGATAGTTACAACAGACCTTGTGTGCACATATCCGAATCTCATAAACTATGCAGCAAAAAAAAAAAAGGTTAGTGAGATTTTTGAAACTGATATTTGGCTTTCAAGATATCATCACTGTTTGGTTTGGGATTGCTGCATCCAATAAAGAGAATTGCTTTCAGATATTCATCAGCCAATCACGTTCGATGTGTTGACTTCACATACTTCACTTTTGAAAATGTTTGCTGACAGACATAAATTGTTCCAAACACTAATGCCATACCAGCGGCAAATTTCTTCAGATTTGGAAACTCAACATCAGTTGAGCAGCGGTAAAATTCAACAAGTTTTCCTTCTCTGTGCTTCTGTTTAACAAGTCATTTGCTTCCAAATCAGTGAGCTCCAACTGTAATTCAACTGGCACATAAACAAGGTTGCAATCAAACGGATTCTGGAATATCACTCTCAATTCTGTAAAGATCTGAAAATCTCTCCAAAACATGCTTCTTAGTTAGTTAGGTAGTTAGTTAGTCGACAGATCATCCTCATTGCACATCGAACCTTTCAGCCCATAAGTGCTCGGATCCCCTCCTCAGCAAATCCCACAGCGTGTAGCGGCTAACTACACCAGTTCTGTGTTGGTTTATCAATCTTCTTTGGCTTCCTGTGTAGTGTTCTTGTTTGGCCACCCCTCTTTTAATTTGTTGTTCTCGCAGTCTGGCCATGGTTGTAGATTCACAGTCATCACTTGGTTCACGCAAAAGTCTTGTCAAGTTCCGAACCATGCTTCTTAAAGTCACAATAATGTCGAGGTTGACATCTTCGGCGCTTGTAGCTCAAAATTCTTTGAAACAGTTGTGCTTCAAACAATGACAGCTTTTTCCGAAATCCTTTGATGATTCTGTAGAAATCACAGACGAGGTTATCCTTTTTCTGAAGTTTCAAATTCAGTTCATTCGTGTGGGTTGTAATGACGACCAAAAATGACAATTTTGACAGCCAGATAGGATCTGACAGCTGTGGATCAGCTCTATCTTTTCAGTGAGGAGAACATCTATTTCTTCATGAAAGGCCTGGAACTGACGGTGATTGACTGCATGTCCCCGAATGAAGTTCACAGCAGAAACGACGGTTTCAGTACACAAGAAATATCTAAGTCGTTCCCACAGAGAGCTTGCTGATGTATGATGCAGTGTATGAACAGAGCCCTCGGAATTTGCAAATCTTCCAACTGAGACTTGATCTGCCACATCAGACCCTTCCTCACTCCAGTCATGTTTTTTCCCTCCATAGATTGTAACACATCGAAGCTGATTCCAATGAAGGTTATTGTCTTGCAAAATGTTTTGCAATTCCATGAGAATGTTTTTTCCAATTGTTGTTCCATGCATGCTGCAAACGGATGCCAACTCTTCTGTTATCTTAAAGTCCAAATTGACACCACAAATGAACACGAGAAGTTGTGACGTACTCGAGAGATCAGTAGACTCATCCAGCGCTAGAGAATACCACAACAAGCTCCCAGTTGTTCCTATGTTCTCTCCAAGTTCTTCTGTTCTTCGCACAACTGAACTTGCTGAAAGGCTGATAGTTCCAAACAAATCGGCTTTCTTGGGACACAAGTCATTTGCTGCTTCCATCATACACTATTTGAAGAAGTTGCCGTCAGTAAACGGTTTTCCTCGTTCTGCCATCTTATGCACTATTTTGTAACTTGTACGAGTGACAGATTTATTTTCAGCAAACTTTCTCGTGAAGAGATTTCTTTGTGTTTCTAAACCACGTTTCATGGACTCATATTTCTCAGAGCGTAACTTCCAAGAAAACTTTGAATATGTTGATAGATGTTTTGTTTTGTAGTAACGCCGAAGATTGTAGTCTTTCAAAACGGCAACACTTTCGCTGCATTTTACACATCTGGTTTTCTGGTCCTTTGTTTCCACAAAGAAGTATTTACAACCCATTCTTCATTGAAAAATCGACTCGGCGTCCACTTTTCTTTTCTTTTCTTAATAACCATAATGAAGGGTGAAGTACACGGGATGCAAAAATAAAAAAGACATTACATTAGAAACATAATTAAAATCCTATTGAAACACACAAAAGCAGAGGACTAGGGGTTACTGGTGAAGCTACGGCTCACCAAAGGTACATATAAAGTGAATAGGTAGCATAGTTAATAGAATATATCTCATAATAAGGATTGTACAATATATAAATATGGGAGGCCTAAATAAACAGCCTAGAGCAGAGTTTTTCAACCGGGGTTCCGCGTTTGGCAGCCAGGGGTTCCACCGAAACAGACTGAAATCGCCTAAATGCAACAGTTCTGCCAAAATGGTTTATTACATAAAGTAGGACAGACACCTGGATTACCGCATAGAGTTCCTTAAGCAACGTAAACATTTGCGTAAGGATCTGCTCCAGCAGAAAGGTTGAAAAACACTGGTCTAGAGACCATCTTGATTAACACCTTGACCGGGGAATTCTTCTGAGCTGGGGACATTTTCGTAATAACACGAGGCTTCTATGGCATTTTTTATGCTATGTTTACCACTTTATTGCCTCTATTCGCACATGTAGTTCACTTACCTATCACTGTCAAACAAAGAAAATCCTTGTTACATACCTATAAAATGGATGACTGGCAAAAAGAAGTAAACATTTCTGGAGCATCGGATCTGTGTTGACAGCCAGACGCGTCTGCGGGAGGGAAAGATCTCTCTCTCTCTCTCTCTCTCTCTCTCTCTCTCTCTCTCTCTCTCTCTCTCTCTCTCTCTCTCTCTCTCTTCCCCCCCCCCCCACCCCTCCGTCCTCTTCTTTTCCCAACATGCACCAGCGTAGAGCGACTATAGTGCCATTGTTCTTCAGTGTTGGTTGACGAGACTCCTCGTTCTCCTCTGTTGCTTTGTGTTTCTGGCCGTGCCAATTCTTACTCCCGAGTTTCTCATTCTGGACAACGATGTAGATTCACTAAATTAGCCACGGTTTATTCTGGTTTAGTCGTGGTTTATTCCGACTTAGCTATGGAAGATGGTCGATTGGGTATTACCCTCAAATGGGCGGAAATGTGGTTTCGACTGCCGAGATAGGTTCAGTGGCTAGTGACGGAGCTACTGAGATAGGTTCAGCGAGAAGTGATGGCATCTACTTAGATAGGTTCAGCAGATATTGACGGGGCTACTGAGATAGGTTCAGCGAGAAGTGATGGTATCTACTTGGATAGGTTCAGCGGCTAGTGATGGCATCTACTTAGACAGGTTCAGCGGTTAGTGACGGCGTCTACTTAGATAGGTTCAGCGGCTAGTGACGGCATCTACTTAGATAGGTTCAGCGGCTAGTGACGGCGTCTACTTAGATAGGTTCAGCGGCTAGTGACGGCGTCTGCTTAGATAGGTTCAGTGGCTAGTGACGGCATCTACTTAGGTTCAGCGGTTAGTGACGGCGTCTACTTAGGTTCAGCGGCTAGTGACGGCGTCTACTTAGATAGGTTCAGCGGCTAGTGACGGCATCTACTTAGATAGGTTCAGCGGTTAGTGACGGCGTCTACTTAGGTTCAGCGGCTAGTGACGGCGTCTACTTAGATAGGTTCAGCGGCTAGTGACGGCATCTACTTAGATAGGTTCAGCGGCTAGTGATGGCATCTACTTAGACAGGTTCAGCGGCTAGTGACGGCGTCTGCTTAGATAGGTTCAGTGGCTAGTGACGGCATCTACTTAGATAGGTTCATCGGCTAGTGACGGCGTCTACTTAGATAGGTTCAGCGGTTAGTGACGGCGTCTACTTAGGTTCAGCGGCTAGTGACGGCGTCTACTTAGATAGGTTCAGCGGCTAATGACGGCATCTTCTTAGATAGGTTCAGCGGCTAGTGACGGCGTATACTTCGATAGATTCAGCGGTTAGTGACGGCGTCTACTTAGGTTCAGCGGCTAGTGACGGCGTCTACTTAGATAGGTTCAGCGGCTAGTGACGGCATCTACTTAGATAGGTTCAGCGGCTAATGACGGCGTCTACTTAGACAGGTTCAGCGGCTAGTGACGGCATCTACTTAGGTTCAACGGCTAGAGACGGCATCTACTTAGGTTCAGCGGCTAGTGACGGCGTCTACTTCGGTTCAGCGGCTAGTGACGGCGTCTACTTAGATACGTTCAGCGGCTAGTGACGGCATCTACTTAGATAGGTTGAACGGCTAATGACGGCGTCTACTTAGACAGGTTCAGCGGCTAGTGACGGCATCTACTTAGGTTCAGCGGCTAGAGACGGCATCTACTTAGGTTCAGCGGCTAGTGACGGCATCCACTTAGATAGGTTCAGCGGCTAGTGACGGCATCTACTTAGATAGGTTCAACGGCTAGTGACGGCATCTACTTAGGTTCAGCGAGAAGTGACGGCATCTACTTAGATAGTTTCAGCGGCTAGTGA
The DNA here is from genome assembly GCA_014155875.1 of Cepaea nemoralis. NCBI lineage: Eukaryota > Metazoa > Mollusca > Gastropoda > Stylommatophora > Helicidae > Cepaea > Cepaea nemoralis. The sequence goes on along the minus strand of JACEFZ010003425.1, from coordinate 90,477 downwards.
CGGCATCTACTTAGGTTCAGCGGCTAGTGACGGCGTCTACTTAGGTTCAGCGGCTAGTGACGGCATCCACTTAGATAGGTTCAGCGGATAGTGACGGCATCTACTTAGGTTCAGCGGCTAGTGACGGCATCCACTTAGATAGGTTCAGCGGCTAGTGACGGCATCTACTTAGGTTCAGCGGCTAGAGACGGCATCTACTTAGGTTCAGCGGCTAGTGACGGCATCCACTTAGATAGGTTCAGCGGCTAGTGACGGCATCTACTTAGGTTCAGCGGCTAGTGACGGCGTCTACTTCGGTTCAGCGGCTAGTGACGGCGTCTACTTAGATAGGTTCAGCGGCTAGTGACGGCATCTACTTAGATAGGTTCAACGGCTAATGACGGCGTCTACTTAGACAGGTTCAGCGGCTAGTGACGGCATCTACTTAGGTTCAGCGGCTAGAGACGGCATCTACTTAGGTTCAGCGGCTAGTGACGGCATCCACTTAGATAGGTTCAGCGGCTAGTGACGGCATCTACTTAGATAGGTTCAACGGCTAGTGACGGCATCTACTTAGGTTCAGCGAGAAGTGACGGCATCTACTTAGATAGTTTCAGCGGCTAGTGACGGCATCTACTTAGGTTCAGCGGCTAGTGACGGCGTCTACTTAGGTTCAGCGGCTAGTGACGGCATCCACTTAGATAGGTTCAGCGGATAGTGACGGCATCTACTTAGGTTCAGCGGCTAGTGACGGCATCCACTTAGATAGGTTCAGCGGCTAGTGACGGCATCTACTTAGGTTCAGCGGCTAGAGACGGCATCTACTTAGGTTCAGCGGCTAGTGACAGCGTCTACTTAGATAGGTTCAGCGGCTAATGACGGCGTCTACTTAGACAGGTTCAGCGGCTAGTGACGGCATCTACTTAGGTTCAGCGGCTAGAGACGGCATCTACTTAGGTTCAGCGGGTAGTGACGGCATCTACTTAGATAGGTTCAGCGGCTGGAGACGGCATCTACTTAGATTCAGCGGCTAGTGACGGAGTCTACTGAGATAGAAGTTAGTGACCGCATCTGCCATTGCAATTGCCTAAACAATGGTTGTCTATATTTATATAGTTATAAATTATGGACCATCCTTGAAGATTAAGGGATAGAAGGTCAATTACCAGAAATCTTCACGGCCATGTATCACTCGAGACAAAGTGCAGTAGGAACACAAAAGGGTATATCGGGTAAGGTTTAGGTCAATACAGGAGTATGATGGGATTGCCCCATCCCCTCCTCCCACCGTCCCCACAACTCCCACACCCTCTCCACCTCATCCCTTTTCTGCTATTTAACATCTACATAGATATAATATCCAAAGACGCCAGCCTTGACAAAACCGATTCAGAAAATTTTATTTCTGACAAAATAACAGATCCACCCGCAATAAATAAGTGTTTATTTGCAGACGATCAGTGCCTATTGTGCAGCGACGAAAGTAGATTACAAAACGATTTCAAGAAGCTGAGTTAAGCATGCAGCAGATACTATATGAACATAAATACAACCAAAACGGATGCAGTGGAAGTTAGCAGATCTCCTGGTCCCATAGATGCACAGATAACTTAATAGTGGACCTGCGAAGCAAGTTAACCGATTAAGTGCTATGGGGTTATTAAGCGACTTTCCCTATCTGCCAGGGGCTTCTATATCGCCGAATCGTCATTGCATTAATATACAACATGCCTGACACCATATTAACAACTTGTATGGTCATAACTGTAACACACCCCTGCTTCAAATATTTCGTGTGTTGTGTGTGTGTGTGTGTGTGTGTGTGTGGTGTGTGGGTGGGTGGGTGGGTGGGGTTTTTTTTTGCCATGGAAATCATGGTAACGTCAGAGCGTAAGCCGAAATACCACGAGACGGGAAAGGACTTGGGATGGCGCGAAATAAGCAAACATTACGATAAACAAGACAATCCAGATACAATAATTTATAATTGAAAATAGTAAATTTAAGACAAATAGCAGCCTGTAGGTCTCCGCGCGTGTGAATATCTCCTATTATTCTAAACATAATGTTTACATTTAAATTGTATCAGAACGTCTCGTGTTCCATACGTTATATCAAGCAAGTTCGAGTACTGTCGGCGGGCCAGATATAATGACGTTCCGGCCCGCGGGCCGTAGTTTGGTGACCCCTGGTCTAGATTAAAATATAATATAGCCCATGAAACTTCTATACTCATTCTTAGAGTCTAGATTGAAATATGATACAGCCCATCACACTTTTATCCTTATTCCCATTGTCTAGACGTATTCATATTTCCGTCACTCTTCCTGTAGACCAGAGTGAAACACACATTCTATCCTTGTTCCTGTTAGCTAAAGTGAAACACAAAATAGGTAAACTTTTCTATCCTTGTTTTCGCAGATTAGAGTGAAACACAAAATGAGCAAATTAAGTTCTGTCTTTATAATATGTAGATAGAAAGACAAAACAAGTAAATTCTCTTTCTATCCTTGATCCCGTAGATTAGAATGAAACAGAAAACAAGTAAATTCCCCCTCTATCCTTGTCCCATTAGATTAAAGTGAAGCAGAAAACAAGTAAATTCTCCTTCGATCCTTGTTCCCGCAGACAAGAGGAAAACATAAAACATGTAAATTCTCCTTCTGTCCCTATTCTTTTAAACGGGGTAGAAACTCAGATTCTCTCACCATATTTACAAATTCCCTCATCCCATTTTTACATATGCCTTAAAAGCCTTCAGGATTATTTTATTTTGTGGCGCACTTTTTTATGAGTAGAAATACGGAATACACATTAACTTTCAGTTCGATAAGGGAATTTTAGCGGGGTATTACCAGAACGTGTCGCTAGCCGGGTACACGAATACTTTGATTGATTTATTTCGTGTCATCCTCTGGGTTATTGTTTTGTTAATTGAAGCGTACATGTACCGACTGCCACTAGCTGGCACTAGCCATGGCGCGGTAAGATCAGGGATGGACGACTGCTGCTACTTCATTGTTGTCATGAAAAGGTAAAGGTAATCCCATTACAGAGACTGTCGTAAAGGCCAGGAATGTCTTCACGTATGCTTCATTCATCATATGCCATGCCGATTAGCGTGGGGGTTCATGATTTGCCATCTCACTTGATCACCAGAGCCGTGGATCAGCTCGGTGTTCTTGTCTCGACCATACCACGTTGCCAAGTCATGGAGGTATTTACTTCCCTGCCTTCCCCTTGTTCTCTTCCCCTCAATCTTTCCAGTTGTTACCAAGTTCTTCACTTTATTTCTTCCCATAACGTGACCAACATCTTTGACTGTCTACGTCTAATGTCTCTAATCGGTGTACGATTTTCAGTTTCTTGTAGGACTTGGTCATTGGTTTTCTGTCTGTCTAAGCGTATGGTGTTCTTTGCATTTTCCTCAGAAACCACATTTCCACAGCCATCAGCTGTTTACAGCTGGCTTGTTCATTGTCCACGCCTCACATCCACACAAGTACAAGCTCTATATATACTAGCTGACGACATCACTGATGTAATGAGACCAGGACCCTTCACCACCCTCTTTCCTTACACCCCAGTTCCTCCAAAATGAAACATTCTGTAACCGGTTCACGAGGATGTCTCAAGGCCAGAGCCCGTACTGGTGTAGGTATATCCATAACCTGCCACTACTGGACGTTACAGGGGGTTTCTGTAATGCAGTGGCTAGGCCAGCTTGCCAGCTGGCCCTCGATCACACACTCCAATCTCCATCGCAGCTGGATGTATTTTCCCCATTGATGTGGGCTGCCAGTTCCATCTAGCCTAAAATGGCTGTGTACCAGAAAATGTTTAGGAAGTAAAGGCGGCATGGGTTTTATTGACAAGATCAACTATTGAATGCCCATAGGTCTAAACTTATTGGGCTAGCACAGATCCAATATACCAGGGAGGCTCTCTGGCGAAGTGGTCAAGCCATTTGACCCGTACTCCGAAGGTTGTGGGTTCGATTCCGGGCCGTGTCCTTCGGTTTACGAGTTAAATGTTTCGGAGACTCCTGTGGGTCGTCGTTAACAGCTACGAAGTTCGTGCTTTGTGCGACGCTTTCCATGCTGCGGAAAGAGACCGAGCCATATGGGATAAAACCCGGTGCAATGAAGTCGACCCTGTCGACTTTATTTTTTTTTTTTAAGATCCAATATACCAAATACTCCTGAAAATGAAGTTGTTTAGGTTATTTTTTTAAACTGCAGATTGCTCACTGACCCTGTTTGTAGAAGCCTGTCCTACTACCAGGTGCGTCCACCTGTTGGCGTCTGTTGTGGCGAAGTGTTCTTTAGCTATAAAGATTACCGGAGATTATATTGCACACATGCGGTGGTCATTGAGATAAAGCGTGTTAGTTGGTGGGGCAGCAAACTATATCAACTACTTCAAGACACTGTGACGTGGCTATCGGCGGCTAAAAGAAACCACATATACACCTGCCCTGCTGCCTTGCAAGGTCTGTCTATTTAGACAAATGCTGTTGGAGTTAAACCATGCACAAGCCGATGGAAGGCAAGGAGAAACCGCTGTTGTAATTAACCCTTGTAAGACAAGCTTCTGAACAAATTGGTTCTAGTTAGCGACGTTAATGGACGCTAAATGGAATCACCCACTTCCGGTAGGAAGCATCATGTGTTACAGGTGGTACCACCCAACGGTCATCGTACTGATGAAATGTTAAGGGAAGGGATCTTTTCCCGTGCATTGAATCGTGTCTGGTATATGGTGTTAGCCGCATATTTGTATTGACCTATCCTATTGACCTGATTTGCTGGTCAAAGGAGGTACCGATTGTGGGTCATTGGAGAGTGAATCTGAAACATATAATATGCGATACACACGATAATTGTTGCATACCCTTTGCCGAGCGTGACAACTATCCCCAAGTTGAGTATTTAATGGCTATTTTACGTTTGTCATTGCTTTCTGAGCGAGAACTTAACGTTTAAGTCCAACTGATCGAAGTAGTGGATTAACCCCGAATCCATCAGCGAACCGGAAGTTTAATAGCTAGAGCGTTCTTATTCCGTGCGCCACGTCTACCGCTAGTTGCATACAATAGATTGTTTCCGGCTGACGTTAATTCCCATGAACATGCACAATGCCGGCACGTCCTGCAATTGTCCTCTCAGCTAGTGCCATCTAAGGCAACTCTTCCAGCTCCTTGTCTGTCAAATATCTTCTTATGTTGGGATGCTTATCGTCAGAAGCTGAAACCAAAAACAAAATGAAAGATAATGCAATGCATAGTGAAAGACAATCAAGACACACCATGTGACAGTTATGGACAGTGGTCCGACGACAAGTTGCAGCTGAAGCACAAATCAGATGCGGCCCGCCGGCTGGCCGGCCGGCAGCATGGAGAAGCTTCGTTAATGTGAGCAACGCATGACAACATGACCCCGGGTCAGGTCTTGGGGGAAAACATGGCTGGCAGTGATAAAAGCCATAGACAGAACATCTATTTTATGTGGCAGGGGGAGGAGGATGATCCATAAAAAGGGAGTTAATCGGAGAGAAAGATGGGACGAAGGAGAAACAAGACTCTTTATTGGGGGGAGGGGGGGGATATAATATGGTTAGACGCTTAGTATGAAGCTCGTAAAAGACATACTGCAGGACAACAATGGGAGCACGGGACATAGCAGTGAATAGGAGATATGTACACAATATTGCTGAGGACCTATGCTACATTGGGGGATACTTGGAAAGAAATAACAGGATGAGAAGGAGAGGATGAACGAAGAAGGACGGGGGAAGAAAAAGTGGGAAAGAGGAAAGAGGAGACTAGGAAGGAGGATGAGGGAAGGAGGTCAGGAGAAAGAGGAAGGAAAGTGGAGAAAGGTACGATGCAGGAAGAAAGAGGAATTGGAGGGGAGGGATAGGAAGGAAGGAAATGATATGAAGGAAGGAAGAAGTCACCGACGCAACAACGGCTAAAGGGGGGGGGGGGGGGGAAGAGGAGGAAGAAGAAAGACGGCGAAGAAGGAGAGAGAAGGAGAGCAACACAGTATGGACATTACATTAAGAGAAGGAAAAAGACACCTTTATATTATTTAAGGAAGGAATTCTGCAAACACTTGAAATTCATACTTGATTACCAGATGGAACAGCGAAACACGTAGAACCATTCAGACTTCGATGATCATCAAGACAAGCCATATTGTCGTTCTCACCGTGTTCCGTTTATTGCGTTGTGGATTATCATTATTGCATTCTGGGCATGTCCATAGGAGCTGAGATCTCCTCCGTAATAAGAGCACACAGTTTATAACAACTAGCTGTACCAGTTGGAAGTTAACAGCTCAGTTTATGACGACTAGCTGTACCAGTTGAAAGTTGATAATAACAGCACCAGTTTACGATGACTAGCTGTGCCAGTTGAAAGACGATAACAGCACCAGTCTATGCCGACTTAGCTGTACCAGTTGGAAGCTAAGAGCTCAGTTTATGGCGACTAGCTATACCAGCTGAAAGTTGATAATAACAGCACCAGTTTATGACGACAAGCTGTGCCAGTTAAAAGCTGATAATAACAGCACCAGTTTATGACAACTAGCTACACCAGCTGAACGTTGATAATAACAGCACCTGTTTATGACTACTAGCTATACCAGGTGAAAGTTGATAATAACAGCACCAGTTTATGACGACTAGCTGTACCAGCTGAAAGTTGATAATAACAGCACCAGTTTATGACGACTAGCTGTACCAGTTGAAAGTTGATAATAACAGCACCAGTTTATGATGACTAGCTGTACCAGCTGAAAGTTGATAACAGCACCAGTTTATGACGACTAGCTGTGCCAGTTAAAAGCTGATAATAACAGCACCAGTTTATGACGACTAGCTGTGTCAGCTGAACGTTGATAATAACAGCACCTGTTTATGACGACTAGCTATACCAGGTGAAAGTTGATAATAACAGCACCAGTTTATGACGACTAGCTGTACCAGCTGAAAGTTGATAATAACAGCACCAGTTTATGACGACTAGCTGTGTCACTTGAAAGTTGATAATAACAGCACCAGTTTATGACGACTAGCTGTACCAGCTGAAAGTTGATAACAGCACGAGTTTATGACGACTAGCTGTGCCAGTTAAAAGCTGATAATAACAGCACCAGTTTATGATGACTAGCTGTACCAGCTGAAAGTTGATAATAACAGCGCCAGTTTATAACGACTAGCTGTGTCAGTTGAAAGTTGATAATAACAGCACCAGTTTATGACGACTAGCTGTACCAGTTGAAAGCTGATAATAACAGCACCAGTTTATGACGACTAGCTGTGCCAGTTAAAAGCTGATAATAACAACACTAGTTTATAACGACTAGCTGTACCAGTTGAAAGTTGATAATAACAGCACCAGTTTATGACGACTAGCTGTGTCAGTTGAAAGTTGATAATAACAGCACCAGTTTATGACGACTAGCTGTACCAGTTGAAAGTTGATAATAACAGCACCATTTTATGACGACTAGCTGTGTCAGTTGAAAGTTGATAATAACAGCACCAGTTTATGACGACTAGCTGTACCAGTTGAAAGTTGATAATAACAGTATCAGTTTATAACGACTAGCTGTACCAGTTGAAAGTTGATAATAACAGCACCAGTTTATGACGACTAGCTGTACCAGCTGAAAGTTGATAATAACAGCACCAGTTTATGACGACTAGCTGTGCCAGTTAAAAGCTGATAATAACAGCACCAGTTTATGACGACTAGCTGTACCAGTTGAAAGTTGATAATAACAGCACCAGTTTATAACGACTAGCTGTACCAGTTGAAAGTTGATAATAACAGCACCAGTTTATGACGACTAGCTGTACCAGCTGAAAGTTGATAATAACAGCACCAGTTTATGACGACTAGCTGTGTCAGTTGAAAGTTGATAATAACAGCACCAGTTTATGACGACTAGCTGTACCAGTTGAAAGTTTATAATAACAGCACCAGTTTATGACGACTAGCTGTACCAGTTGAAAGTTGATAATAACAGCACCAGTTTATGACGACTAGCTGTGTCAGTTGAAAGTTGATAATAACAGCACCAGTTTATGACGACTAGCTGTGTCAGATGAAAGTTGATAATAACAGCACCAGTTTATGACGACTAGCTGTGTCAGTTGAAAGTTGATAATAACAGCACCAGTTTATGACGACTAGCTATACTAGCTGAAAGTTGATAATAACAGCACCAGTTTATGACGACTAGCTGTACCAGTTGAAAGTTGTTAATAACAGCACCAGTTTATGACGACTAGCTATACTAGTTGAAAGTTGATAATAACAGCACCCGTTTATGACGACTAGCTGTGTCAGTTTAAAGTTGATAATAACAGCACCAGTTTATGACAACTAGTTGTACCAGTTGAAAGTTGATAATAACAGCACCAGTTTATGGCGAATAGCTGTGCCAGTTGGAAGTTGATTACTCACCGAGTATAGCTCTTGGGAAGTCGCGGCAGTGACGACCTAGCAGCCTTGCCGGCCACCATATGTCATGTGTTCGAATCCCTGTCGATGCCGGAATGTTTTCAGTGACCTTGGCTCCAAGGTCGACTTAGCCTAAACGGATATAACGAATTTCCTGGGAAGTAAAGGCGATCGGAAGGATACTGATCGGACAATCTTGACCACATTATCTTGGTCACATCATCTTGGTCACATCATCTTGGCCACATCATCTTGGTAACATCATCTTGGTAACATCTTGACCACATCATCTTGGTCAATTCATCTCAGTAACATCTTGGCATAATCATCTTGACCACACTTTCTTGAGTACATCGCCCTGACCACACCGTCTTGAGTACGTCATCCATCGAGTGCCTACTGATCTATGAAATCTTTAGCTAGCACCAAACACCCAATTCGCCTCATGTCTCATGCTCTTGGAGTGTCGCATTATCCGGGTTTGTATCCACCAACCCAGAATGGTGCATTCGAACCACTATTGTTGATTTATTTATTTGAACATTCTTGTTTGGGCATGTCTCTGTAAGTGCATTCTGTCAGCTCCAGTCGGTGCTTGGCCTTCCGTCATGGTAGCAGAACCAGCACACTATCTATTTGTTGATGTTCGAGGAATAGTTAGGCGTATTCACAGATGGGTCGTTTGTTAAAGCCACCAGCAAGAAGCATGTGAGGCCCTAATATAATACTTAGCTGGTTCAGTAGCGCACACCTGCAGGTGTGATGTAGTTACGACACTAAATTGACAACACCGAAGAGAGCAGTTCTTCATCTTTGACTTTACAGGACCTGACCATTACCATCCTCGCCGACTCACCGTCTACTGTTAGTTACAGTGGCAACGTGTAGCCCTGAAGACAGCATTGTAATACCATATTGTCAGAACAAGAGAAATGATGCTGGATTGGCCGAGACGGTGGCACGGAGGAATATCGTCAGCAGAGTTGATCCAGAACACAAAGGACCGAGATCTGTGGAGAGCCATGAACGCCTACGCCAACTGACAAGGCACTTGATGATGATAATAATAATGAAGACTAGATTGTCACTTATTACAACATTAAGGTAATGATAATAATCATAATACTAAAACTAATGATAACCATCTTTATAATAATAATAAGGCGCTCAGCTGATTATTCAAACATATATGATAATGAAACATAAAAGAAATAGTTATTAAGGGTTAAGACAGATATAAACAAGTACAATGGCATATCTTGTTACTGTCCCATCATAGTCACTCGACGGATAGTTACGAATAAAGAAAACTGGCTGAATATATGATTACTGAAGATACGGAGACAAAGACAATCCAGTTCTGACCCTAAGGGCCTATGACAAGAAAATACCCAGCACATGATTCTCCGATGCACATCACGTCATACATCACTCCCCTTCTTCCGAAGTCGGAGAGAATCTGCCTACACGGCGAGGAACCACCAGTCTGCACACCAATAAGCCAGACATGGGACAACGGAAACTCACGCAAACCTCAGTCCGGTATGACATCACACTGATGTGGACAACAGGATGTCTTCATCCGACATACAAAACTTCACACTGGAGTTCACCGCCAGCAAACGCAAGCAAGCATCACTCCCCAACTCACCATATACCTACACGGATTTCAACCACCCCCTTAACGCTCATCCTCAAAAGATATCGAACTTTGAATGTGTCGCTATTGCACATATTAGGAACTTGTTGCTTCCCCTGAAGCCAGATAGAAATTATAACACGTTATGATGATTCGTTGATGAACACCCGCATATATCGCAATGTCAATGCTCAGTGAACCGATATTTACATTATAATACTTGATCATTTGATTGTCTAACACAGTGTTTCCCAACGTGGGCCCCACGCCCCACAGGGGGGCAATTCGATTGTTAAAGGGGGATGGGGGGGGGGGGGCTATTCGAAAATGGAAGAAATCGGCTGGATATAACAAAACGGGGAGACTTGAGACTGAAGTTAACTAAATTGAAACATGACATAAAATCTCTTCGCAGCAAGCATCAAGCGCAAGGATCTCAATAAATGTAAATAATTACTAATAATTAAAATAATATAGAAAAATCTTTCATTAAAATTATTTTGTACTTGAATTTCAGTTCTCCATTATATGTTTTGAAAATTTACTTACTGTGTGTGCTCAATAATTTCCTAGTGATTTCTTCCTAAAACCTATCGGTCCTTTGGCTAGGACAGGGTACATTTGCTGCTCCCCCCCCCCCCCAGTAGTGCGCCTGGTCTGGTCGGGGGCCGGGATGATCAAATAAATACCCATCACATATCTTCACCTTAGATGTGAGCCTGGTGGACCACTGTGGGCAATAGTTCACAGTGAGACTAAGGGTCCACATAAAAAAGGGGGTAACCGAAAAAAAAAAACATTCACCCAACACGCGACACACAGGGACGCGGGAACCCGGGGGGGGTGGGGGGGGGGGGGGCTCTAGCCCCTCTGGAACCGCGAGCCCTTCTAAAAAATGCAAGTTTCTTTAGTGAACCATTTCAATTTTTGAGTATTAAAAATGATGCATATGTTGGGGGTGGTGGAGGGGGGCCATAAGAATTTTAGAAAGGCTTAGGTGGGGCATAGCACAAAAAGGTTGGGAAACACTGGTTTAACAGGATTAGTCCAAACCCACTTTTTTGTTTCACACTGAATCTATTTAAAACAAGTTGATAACAGCACCAGTTTATGACGACAGCTGTGCCAGTTAAAAGCTGATAATAACAGCACCAGTTTATGACGACTAGCTGTGTCAGCTGAACGTTGATAATAACAGCACATGTTATGACGACTAGCTATACTAGGTGAAAGTTGATAATAACAGCACAGTTTATGACGACTAGCTGTGTACCAGCTGAAAGTTGATAATAACAGCACCAGTTTATGACGACTAGCTGTGCCACTTGAAAGTTTATAATAACAGCACCAGTTTATGACGACTAGCGTACCAGCTGAAAGTTGATAACAGCCGAGTTTATGACGATAGCTGTGCCAGTTAAAAGCTGATAATAACAGCACCAGTTTATGATGACTAGCTGTACCAGCTGAAAGTTGATAATAACAGCACCAGTTTATGACGACTAGCTATACCAGTTGAAAGTTGATATAACAGCACAGTTTATGACGACTAGCTATACTAGCTGAAAGTTGATAATAACAGCACCAGTTTATGACGACTAGCGTGTACCAGCTGAAAAGTGATAATAAAGCACCAGTTTATGAAGACTAGCTGTGTCATTGAAAGTTGATAATAACAGCACCAGTTATGACGACTAGCTGTGTAAGTTGAAAGTTGATAATAACAGCACCAGTTTATGACGACTACTGTACCAGCTGAAAGTGATAATAACAGCACCAGTTTTATAACGACTAGCTGTGTCAGTTGAAGTTGATAATAACAGCACCAGTTTATGACGACTAGCTGTACCAGTTGAAAGTTGATAATAACAGCACATCAGTTATGACGACTAGCTGTACAGTTAAAGTTGATAATAACAGCACTAGTTTATAACGACTAGCTGTACCAGCTGAAAGTTGATAATAACAGCACCAGTTTATGACGACTAGCTGTGTCAGTTGAAAGTTGATAATAACAGCACCAGTTTATGACGACTAGCTGTACCAGTTGAAAGTTGATAATAACAGCACCATTTTATGACGACTAGCTGTGTCAGTTGAAAGTTGATAATAACAGCACCAGTTTATGACGACTAGCTGTACCAGCTGAAAGTTTATAATAACGCACCAGTTTATGAACGACTAGCTGTACCAGTTGAAAGTTGATAATAACAGCAACCAGTTTATATGACGACTAGCTGTACCAGCTGAAAGTTTATAATAACAGCACCAGTTTATGACGACTAGCTGTGTCAGTTGAAAGTTGATAATAACAGCACCAGTTTATGACGACTAGCTGTACCAGTTAAAGTTGATGAATACCAGCACCAGTTTATGACGACTAGCTGTACCATTGACAGTTGATAATAACAGCACCAGTTTATGACGATAGCTGTTTCCAGTTGAAAGTGATAATAACAGCACCAGTTTTATGACGACTAGCTATACTAGTTGAAAGTTGATAATAACAGCACCAGTTTATGACGACTAGCTGTACCAGTTGAAAGTTGAAATAACGCACCAGTTTATGACGACTAGCTATGTCAGTTGAAAGTTGATAATAACAGCACCAGTTTATGACGACTAGCTGTACAGCTGAAAGTTGATAATAACAGCACCAGTTTATGACGACTAGCTGTACCAGTTGAAGTGTATAAATAACAGCACCAGTTTATGGGATAGCTGTACCAGTTTGAAAGTTGATAATAACACCCATTTATGATGACTAGCTGTGTCAGTTGACAGTTGGATAATAACAGCACCAGTTTTATTACGAATAGCTGTGCATTGTGAAATTTGATAATAACAGCAAGCCCAGTTTATGACCTAGCTGTCAGCTGAAAAGTTGATATAACAGCACCAGTTGATTACGACTAGCTGTATCCATCTGAAGTTGTAATAACAGCACGCAGTTTTACGACTAGCTGGGGTCAGTTGAAAGTTGATAATAACAGCACCAGTTTATGACGACTAGCTGTACCAGTTGAAAGTTGATAATAACAGGCACCAGTTTATGACGACTAGCTGTGACAAGTTAACAAGCTGATTAACACACTAGTTATAACGACTAGCGTACATTGAAAGTTGATATAACAGCAAACAGTTTTTGACGACTAGCTGTGTCAGTTGAAAGTTTATAATCAGCACAGTTTTATGACGACTAGCTGTACCATTTGAAAGTTGATATAACCAGCACCAGTTTATGACGGCTAGCTGTGTCAGTTGAAAGTTGATAATAAAGCACCTTTATGACGACGAGCTGTACCAGTTGAAAGTTGATAATACAGCCCATTTATAACGACTAGCTGTACCAGTTGAAATTATAATAATGCACCAGTTTATGACGACTAGCTGTACCAGCTGAAGTTGATAATAACAGCACCAGTTTATGAGACTAGCTGTGCCACTTGAAAGTGATAATAACAGCACCAGTTTATGACGACAGATGTACCAGTTGAAAGTTTATATAAAGCACAGTTTATGACGACTAGCCTGTACAATTAAAGTTGATCAATAACAGCACCAGTTTATGACGAGCTAGCTGTGTCAGTTGAAAGTTGATAATAACCGCAACCATTTATGACACTCGTTGTGTCAGATGAAGTTTGATAATAACGCACCAGTTTTTATGACGACTAGCTGTGTCATGTTGAAAGTTGAGAATAACAGCACCAGTGTTTGACGACTATCTATCTAGCTGAAAGTTGATAATAACAGCACCATTTATGACGAATAGCTGTACCAGTGTTCAAAGTTGATAATAACAGCACCATTTATGACGACTAGCGGTAGCCAGTTTAAAGTTGATATAACAGCACCACCAGTTTAATGACGACAGTCTATACTATTGAAGTTGATAATACAGCACAGTTTATGACGACTAGTGTGTCAGTTTAAAGTTTGATATTACACAGCACAGTTTATGACAACTAGGTGACCAGTTTGAAAAGTTTTATAATAACAGCACCAGTTTATGGCGAGGAGCTGTTGCCAGTTGGAAAGTTTGATTACTCACGCGAGTATAGCTCTTGGGGAAGTATACCAGTGTACAGGAACTCGCAAGACATGTTGTTTTTGTTGATATAAAGTTTATTTGCACATGATGACAATCGGCTTCTCGTCTCGTCAAAAAGACTGATGGTAACCTCCTCTCAAGTCAAAGGCCGGATCTTAACTGCCCTTGCCAACCCAATACGTCACGATTGAGCATCTCTCTCCCTTTCACTCTCGATGCTCAATCGTGCTGTATCTGTTTCCCACTAGATTCTAATAATACCCCAGTACTCTCCTTACTGTTACACCTCCCCATGTTGAATAAAGAATTTTCCTTATAAAGGAAAACTCTTTACTCCTAATCCCCATACTCTATTCCCTCTTTTTCCTCAAATCTTCCCTAAAATCAGCTCAAGTTTGAGTAAATAATATATTTTTTTACTCTTCTCCCAGTTATATGGTCAGCTAGTAACCCCCCCCCCCCCCCCATATACTTCTTCTTCGAACTTTCTTTGTATAATACCTCGTACCACGTATGGTAACTCTGTTAATCCAAACAGTCCTTCTCTCCTTTCTATTTCCCCAAAACTATATAGCTATCCACTATATATTTCTACTTTTCTGGTTCTTTCTTGGCTCCTCCTGTTTCCTGTATCAAATATACATATTATAAGAACAGCTCATAAATTCTTTATCGAAATTTTTGAACTTATAAAATTTCTCACTCTTCCAAAACCCAGGACGTACAAAAACAATGTAGTTAGAAAAAGTAAAGAAGCGGTGCGCACCTAGTAAGAAGCATAAAGAATGAATACACGACATGACCACATGTACATACAGCAATGCACATTTAAGACACTCACCCTTTACCTCCCTTGCCAATAAAAAAATTTTGTAAAATAATTTTTTAAAACACCTTATGAAATATATCTTTGTTCGTTATAAAACAATTTGGCATAAGTTTTCATAAACCTTATATATTCCCCATTGACATTGCCAACCACAATTCTGTTCCTCTTTCGTTATCTCACCTTTTACCATGAGCCCATGTTCATACTTTATGAACACCTTTAATATAATTAACGCTGGTATTTCACAGCACCTATATCTTGCCCCCGTACCTCCCATACTCATATACTGCCATTTACAGTCTTCCCCCTACCTTATATCAGTGGGACAAAGTAGTTTTTTATCAACTCTTTTCTGAACGAAAAACCTTAAGCAAAACCTCATCTATTTAAAACTTAAACTTCCTTAACTAACTTTATAATCATATAACTCAATATACCAAACCATTCATGTAATCGAAATAAAATGAACACAACCCCCAAACTAATCTAAAGAAAAAAAACACATTTTTAAAATGACATAACATGCATGTTATCAAATCAGAATAAAACATTCTATTACTACCTATCACTATTGGACACTTTTACGGCCCAATAGTTTTTATCAACTCAAATGCTAGGAACACAATCACCCTATTCTAAATCAATTAATCAAACAACAACAATCATTTTTCAAGACCAAATCAAGAAAAAAAACTTATAATGAGGGACTAAAACTTAGGCTCAATAAAACAACCAAACAGTAGCCATCATTTTCCAGTACCAACTCAAGCATAAAAACATATTATATATGACTCATGACTCAAACAATTATAACTACGTATAGTGACCCACCAACATTGGCCTCTCATACTAAGTAAAATAACGCATATCTATTTATACAGGTCATTCCAGTATTTCTATGACCGAGAAAACTAAACATTTCACTGTCCATCTGTATATCTGTTAACTACAGACTAAATAGAATCACATCTGTTCTATCTACATAAACAAATCAGTAACCAACATTTACCTATACCATTTTTTTATCTCCATAATCTTTACTCCTAACAGCACATAACATCCGGAATAAGTAAGCACTGTAAACTACATTGTACCAATACCTCAAGACCACTTCCACCGTTTCGTATACTTCTTCAAGCATCCCTTTCACTTCTAAATCCTGAAACATATAACTTGCCATCTGCAGTACTTTCAAATATCTATCTCCTACGTTTCCACTTCTTCAACAACTCCAAGTTTCTTTGAATAAGTGCTAATTCTACCTCAATATCTTCTTCTTCGTACAACCTATTAGTTTCCTCCATACTACTACTAGACTCTGACTTTTCATCCATTTCTTCTTCTTCGTCTGTATGTCTCTCTTTAGCTGCCGCTAATCTCTTCCGTTCAACATCCCACCTAATTTGTCGATCACTATTTCTTAAGGATCTTTCTAGTAGAGGCATATCTTCTCCGCTTGTTGAATAATCCCTAATTCTCCTCTGTCTTTTCACTTCTTTATCTCTTTGATTGTCCATTCTTCTTTTCGTTGCTTGTCTAGTATTTTTAAATGGAGCACCTAGTTTCTTCTTCCATACTATCATAATGAGTTTCATTCACCTTTTCTTCTTCTATTGTTTTCGGAATTGTCTGTTCCTGAGTATCTTCGTAACTTGGATTTGCTAGCAACTGATTTTGTTCTGGTTCTTTTCTAAGACCTGGGGTTACTGTAGCTCCTCTGACAACTTGTTCATCCAAATATTTTGTGTCTGAATAATAATTATTATTATAATTATTATTTTCTATCTCATCTTCATCTCTTCTTAAGTGTTCAACGTGTGCCCTTGCTATATGTGCTGTGACCTGGTTCTTTATAATATACGATACATTACCTAGTTTTTCCTAAAACGTAATACCCTGGAATCCAACGAGCATCAAACTTAGAGTTTCTTCTATGCTTCTTGTAATAAACTCTATCACCTACCTTAAACTCCTGTAATTTTGTATTTACATTTTTGTACTTTTTCTGTCTTTCCCTAGCTTTAATTATATTATTCCTTAATCTTACGTGTGCTTTATGCATTTCCTGTATTATAATCTCTTGGAATTCTTCACCCATATATTTCCGTCTAGGTTTTAATAGATTATCTATAGGTAGTATTGGTTCTCTCCCGTGTATTAAATAAAATGGTGAAAAACCCGTGCTCTCATTTTGATTTGTACGAATAGCGCTAAGGGCAGGTCCCAAAAATAGATCCCAATCTTTTTCATGTTCATCAATAATCTTTGCTATAATGTCGTATAACGTCCGATGTTGACGTTCGTTTCTAGCATTTGAAGAAGGTCTATAATATGAGGTCTTTATATGTTTTATATTTAAATCTTTTAGTAACTTTTCGAATTTTTTATTTACAAACTCTCTACCATTATCTGTAAGTATACTTTGTGGGCAACTAAACCTTGGTACGAACTCTTGTAAAAAAATATTAATGATAGTATCTGCGCTCTTATCTGGGATTGCATAAACTTCCGGCCAAAGACTGTAGACGTCTACTATATGAATTAAATACACATTTCCTGACAATGTTCTAGGGTGTGGACCCGATATATCTAAACTAATCTTTTGCATTGGGAACTGAGGAATATCTGTGTCTTGTAAGGGACACTTTATTGTTTTCATGTTCCTTAATCTGCATTTTTCACACGTATCTACATATTTGCATGTAGATTTAAACAAGTTTGGCCAATAATATTTACTTGTAAGTGCTTTCACCAATTTGTCTCTACCGAGATGTCCATTTTCATCGTGATATGCTTTTAAAAGTTCATTTTCTAAATGCTTTGGAATATATTTCCTTAGCTGTTCGTTCCTTTCACACATATAGTATAACTGTCCATCCTCTTGTAAAACCAAATAATTCCTTTTATATTTGTTATCTTCTGTTTCTCGTAATTTTTCTTTTATTTGTATGACTTTTGGGTCCAACTCTTGCTCTTCTTTCATATTAAATTGTGCTAACTGTAGGTCTTCTTCCCTATGTTCAGACTCTTGATCCGATGGTAGACTATCAAATTCTTCTCCTATTTATTATAGCAGAATCTAAGATATTTACTTGCCAATTTCGGTCGTCTATCTCTGGTTCAGCTTCATCCTCTGTATCTCCTGATGACTGTGGATATGGAATTCTAGACAATAAATCAGCGCATGTGTTAATCCTACCTGGGATGTACTCAATTTTCGTGTTGTACCCCTGTAGATTCAATGCCCAAGTCTGTATTTTCCTGTTCTGCACTGGAGCTTCTAAAAAAGACTTTAAAGGCATATGGTCAGTTCTAATAACAAAATTTGCGTTATGTAAGTAGTAATTTAGTTTTTGAAGAGCGTAATGAATTGCATAAGCCTCCTTCTCAATAGGTCGTCCATTTTCTTTGTGATCTGCTAAGCTTATGCGACAAGAAGTAGATAGGCCTTTCATTTTTAACCCCTGGTATTCCAGACTCTTTTCCTTCATATGGTTGCACCAAACATGCTCCTACTGCATTGTCCGAAGCATCTGTGTACAGTATTAACTGTTTGTTTAAGTCTGGATGCGTCAACAGTGGTACCAGTGTTAAGCTGTTTTTTAAATACTCGAACGCTTTTTGACACTCATCATCCCATTTAAACCTAGCGTATTTGCCTGTTAAGTTTGTAATAGGTTCAGCTATCTTTGAAAACGCTGGGACAAACCGCCTATAATACGCACATGTTCCTATAAAAGCGCGTACTTCCTTAACGTTAGTTGGAGCAGGTAACTCTTTAATAACCTTTATCTTGTCCTGGTCTGGTTTTATACCTTCTCTATTTATAATATACCCCAAATATTTTGTTTCTGTCTTTAAAAATTGGCATTTACTAAGCTTTAACTTCACATCATGCTTTCTTAACCTGTCAAATACTAGTCTAATATGTTTCAAATGATCTTTCACATCTCCAGTAGTAAAAATCAGAATATCATCAATATAGGCAAGAGCGAACTTTTGCATACCTTCTAAAACTTCATTTATTAAGAGCATATAGTGAGAGGGTGCAGTTTTGACGCCAAAAGGCATTCGTAAGAATTCGTAAGAGCCCATATGAGTACAAAAGGCACTTTTCTTTTGCGCGTCTCTTGACATCGGAATACACCAGAATCCTGACCTTGCGTCCAGCGTCGTGAAATATGTAGAGCCATTAAGCAGCCCCAAAATATCATCAATTACTGGCAGTGGGTATGCTACATTCTTGGTGATTTTGTTCAACGCCCTATAATCGCAACAGAAGCGACTCGAACCATCGGGTTTGGCCACTATGACGACCGGAGATGACCATTCTGACTTCGATCTTGTTATTATTCCTGCTTTCAACATCTCTTCTATCGCCTTTTCCACGATTTCTCTATTTCTTAATGGAGTTCTATATGGTTTTAAACTTATTGGTGGATGATCTCCTGTGTCTATTTCCATTGTAACTGTTTGCGTCTTTCCCAATTCTAAATCATTAACCGCAAACACATCCTGATTTTGCTTTATAAGTTGTTCTAACACTTCCTTATTTTCTGGCGGAGCTTTTAACTGTGACAACAATTCTTGTTCCCTTGTTATTTTGTCTAGTGAATGTATTTGGGCTTTATTTCCTCTGGATGGATGGATCAATTCATCCATTCTGACGTTCCCTCTTCTTCTGCGTCCGCGTCTGTCATTTCCCCTTTCACTAGAAGTTTCTGAATAACTTGTTCCCGACATTTCTGCTCTATCCGTTGCCAATATGTCACTAATGTTATGATCTAGTTTGGCTATCACACATCCTCTGTATAATTTGATTTCTCTACCTGTGTTGTTGATAACCATCACTGGAAAGGTTAAGTGTTTATCCAACGCTATTATTCCATCCGGAACTTCCAAACCAGGCTCATCAATTATTTCCTCTTGTAACTCAGTGATTCTGACTGTGTTTCCTTCCACATAATATGGGTTTCTCTTCAGCTTCGCTTGTATCAAATTAACCGACTGTGGTTTTAACGTCGTTGTCATTTTAACTCTAACTAGTGCTGATATATGCATGTCTTCTTCCATATCTATATAGACGTCCCTAAATTTTAATTTATGTAAATCATAGAAAAGTCTTACTCCATTTTTTATTAAAATATCTCTTCCTATTAACATGTTTCTATTTAAACCCTTCACTACATGAAAAAGGTGTCTTATGTTGATCCCTCCTAACTTAAAATTTATCATTGTTTGTCCAATTACTTGTAAATTCTGTCCAGTAACAGAGTGTAAATTATTATGACTCTTAAATACTCTACAATTTCTTACTATTTTGTATAGAAAACTTTCTTTTACTACACTAACCTGAGCTCCCGAATCAATTAATGTACGAACTCTATACTTTCCTATTTCTATTATACAAGAGCTATAATCTGTTTTATCTTCTATAAATTTCTTGACTTCATCTAGTTGAAAATATTCTCTGTTCGACCTATTATACCTGTTATTAACATATTCTCTAACCCTTGGGACCTTATTATTTACCCTCCTATCATAGGTCCTGTCTAATAGGTAGGGCGCCGATTTTCCTGTGTTCTTGTACCTGTAAAATTCCTGTGTCCATCTACCACATTCCTACTCACCCTATTATTGTCATGTCTACCCTGTGTATTCGACTGGACACGCCTGTTATTACAAAAACGAGAAACATGTCCCCGTTGACCACAAACCCAACAGACAATATTTGTACTATTTGTGTTGACTACTGTTTCTCTTGTAGGGTATCTCATATTTCTTCTTTCCTCGTTATCATATCTATTTCTACCTTGTAACGTCTGTATTCCTCCTCTCCTATTCCATCCGAATCTTGTTTGTCCTATTTCCATAGGTTCCTCAACTCTGTCGTCTCGATTACTTCCCACTTCTCGTCCTGTTCTTAATCTAAACCTACGTCTCAAATTTTCCTCTTGTACCGCGATATCCACCGCTTGTGATAACCTCTCAGGGTTTTCCCTCATCAACTTAAGTTTCAAACCATCGGATTTTATGCCATCTACAAAAATCCCTACTAACATCCTTTCCACCTCCTCTCCTCGTACATTCTGTCCTAAGAATGCTTCTTCAGCCAGGTTAATCAATCTATCGCTGAACAATTGTACCGTCTCTCCGTTATTTTGTTTAGCCTGCCTCAACACCGAAAATGCATGTTGTGGATCCGTTATTTCTGCATATTTCCTTGCTAGGTCTTCTTTGAATTGTTCCCATGTCTCATCTACTCTAGCCTCTAACTTTCTTCTTATATGATCCGAAACCGGTTCCGTTGCCGTCTGATAAGCCAGTCTCATTTTTTCTTCATCTGTTGCTGAGATTAAATAGGCATATTTTTCTATGGAAGTGACCCATTTCTTAAAGTCTCTGGCCTGTCCACTAAACTTCACAATTTCTGTTGCCATCCCTTGTTGTTTAATCACCATATTAAGTCGGCCTACTGCTGTTCCCACGCCTGTCAAAACCTGTGCTAAGGTGTCCTGTTCCGCCATGCTGAAATATACTGAAACAAAGCAAGCAAAGAACCACACAATTTCAACTTCTTAATTTAAGGAATACACTCACTTGTTTCGTAAAACTACAGTTAGTTTCTAGGTTTGGGAACCACACAATTTCAACTTCTTAATTTAAGGAATACACTCACTTGTTTTGTAAAACTACAGTTAGTTTCTAGGTTTGGGAACCACACAATTTTACCCTGATGTTGTTTCCTGACTCAAGCACGTACTTTCTTCGACTCGGCGTCAGATTTCGTTCGATCACCAGGAGCCTGTGTCAGCTGAAAATCAGTCGCGGAGTTCAGGTAGCAGAGTTCAGGTAATCTGTCTCTTCCCCCAGGTAATTTCGTCACTTCTCTAGGGATGCCGGGATAAACTTCAACCCCTGGTCGGGTCCCATCTGAGATTTCTAGCCTTTGTTTTCACCCCGGGTGGGGTACATCATCGACGTCTTGAGATAGCGACAACGTATGTGGCGGCTTGAAAATAGCAAAACTCAGGCTATGGTAAGCCCTTTGGAAACTCTAAAGTTCAGACAACGGCTATGTTGAGCCTCTTGAGGTATACATTTGCGAAGCAGCGGTTATGACAAGCCTCTGGAGTTGTACTATGCAAAGCGACGGCTCTACCAAGCCTCTTGAGTTGTACAATGAAAAGCAACGGCTATATCAAGCCTCTTGAGTTGTACTATGCAAAGCGACGGCTCTACCAAGCCTCTTGAGTTGTACAATGAAAAAGCAACGGCTATATCAAGCCTCTTGAGTTGTACTATGCAAAGCGACGGCTCTACCAAGCCTCTTGAGTTGTACAATGAAAAGCAACGTTATATCAAGCCTCTTGAGTTGTACCTATGCAAAGCGACGGCTCTACCAAGCCTCTTGAGTTGTACAATGAAAAGCAACGGCTATATCAAGCCTCTTGAGTTGTACAATGAAAAGCAACGGCTATATCAAGCCTCTTGAGTTGTAAATTTGTTATCTCAAGTCTCTGTAACAGCCTTACAGAGGACCACCCCTGGGCGGGCTTTCGGCCTCTGTATTTGCAGATTACTGAATTTTACTGGGCATCACTTCACTGGTTGTTCCACCACGTGCCGAAACTGTTTCTAGGAGTCATTTGACCGGAGCATGGAACAATAACAAGCGGCTTCCCGACCTTGACAAAAACCTCGAACAGACAGTAGCTCCTTTTAAAAACTGGTTCGAGAAAACGTCTGTTTCTAAATACCTTTTTTAGGCAGTCTGGTCTGGATCCTTTGATGGTTTACTAGTACTTCGGATTGCGTCCGCGACGGCCAAATCCAGTATCGTGGTTAAGCGGCACCATTTCGAGTCCTATACCAGTGTACAGGAACTCGCAAGACATGTTGTTTTTGTTGATATAAAGTTTATTTGCACATGATGACAATCGGCTTCTCGTCTCGTCAAAAAGACTGATGTTAACCTCCTCTCAAGTCAAAGGCCGGATCTTAACTGTCCTTGCCAACCCAATACGTCACGATTGAGCATCTCTCTCCCTTTCACTCTCGATGCTCAATCGTGCTGTATCTGTTTCCCACTAGATTCTAATAATACCCCAGTACTCCTCCCTTACTGTTACAGAAGTCGCGGCAGTGACGACCTAGCAGCCTTGCCGGCCACCATATGTCATGTGTTCTAATCCCTGTCGATGCCGGAATGTTTTCAGTGACCTTGGCTCCAAGGTCGACTTAGCCTAAAACGGATATAACGAATTTCCTGGGAAGTAAAGGCGATCGGAAGGATACTGATCGGACAATCTTGACCACATTATCTTGGTCACATCATCTTGGTCACATCATCTTGGCCACATCATCTTGGTAACATCATCTTGGTAACATCTTGGCCACATCATCTTGGCCAATTCATCTCAGTAACATCTTGGCCATAATCATCTTGACCACACTTTCTTGGGTACATCGCCCTGACCACACCGTCTTGAGTACGTCATCCATCGAGTGCCTACTGATCTATGAAATCTTTAGCTAGCACCAAACACCCAATTCGCCTCATGTCTCATGCTCTTGGAGTGTCGCATTATCCGGGTTTGTATCCACCAACCCAGAATGGTGCATTCGAACCACTATTGTTGATTTATTTATTTGAACATTCTTGTTTGGGCATGTCTCTGTAAGTGCATTCTGTCAGCTCCAGTCGGTGCTTGGCCCTCCGTCATGGTAGCAGAACCAGCACACTATCTATTTGTTGATGTCCGAGGAATAGTTAGGCGTATTCACAGATGGATCGTTTGTTAAAGCCACCAGCAAAGAAGCATGTGAGGCCCTAATATAATACTTAGCTGGTTCAGTAGCGCACACCTGCTGGTGTGATGTAGTTACGACACTAAATTGACAACACCGAAGAGAGCAGTTCTTCATCTTTGACTTTACAGGACCTGACCATTACCATCCTCGCCGACTCACCGTCTACTGTTAGTTACAGTGGCAACGTGTAGCCCTGAAGATAGCATTGTAATACCATATTGTCAGAACAAGATAAATGATGCTGGATTGGCCGAGACGGTGGCACGGAGGAATATCGTCAGCAGAGTTGATCAAGAACACAAAGGACCGAGATCTGTGGAGAGCCATGAACGCCTACGCCAACTGACAAGGCACTTGATGATGATAATAATAATGAAGACTAGATTGTCACTTATTACAACATTAAGGTAATGATAATAATCATAATACTAAAACTAATGATAACCATCTTCATAATAATAATAAGGCGCTCAGCTGATTATTCAAACATATATGATAATGAAACATAAAAGAAATAGTTATTAAGGGTTAAGACAGATATAAACAAGTACAATGGCATATCTTGTTACTGTCCCATCATAGTCACTCGACGGATAGTTACGAATAAAGAAAACTGGCTGAATATATTATTACTGAAGATACGGAGACAAAGACAACCCAGTTCTGACCCTAAGGGCCTATGACAAGAAAATACCCAGCACATGATTCTCCGATGCACATCACGTCATACATCACTCCCCTTCTTCCGAAGTCGGAGAGAATCTGCCTACACGGCGAGGAACCACCAGTCTGCACACCAATAAGCCAGACATGGGACAACGGAAACTCACGCAAACCTCAGTCCGGTATGACATCACACTGATGTTGGACAACAGGATGTCTTCATCCGACATACAAAACTTCACACTGGAGTTCACCGCCAGCAAACGCAAGCAAGCATCACTCCCCAACTCACCATATACCTACACGGATTTCAACCACCCCCTTAACGCTCATCCTCAAAAGATATCGAACTTTGAATGTGTCGCTACTGCACATATTAGGAACTTGTTGCTTCCCCTGAAGCCAGATAGCAATTATAACACGTTATGATGATTCGTTGATGAACACCCGCATATATCGCAATGTCAATGCTCAGTGAACCGATATTTATATTATAATACTTGATCATTTGATTGTCTAACACAGTGTTTCCCAACGTGGGGCCCACGCCCCACAGGGGGGCAATTCGATTGTTAAAGGGGGAGGGGGGGGGGGGGTGCAATTCGAAAATGGAAGAAATCTGCTGAATATAACAAAACGGGGAGACTTGAGACTGAAGCTAACTAAATTGGAACATGACATAAAATCTCTTTGCAGCAAGCATCAAGCGCAAGGATCTCACTAAATTTAAATAATTACTAATAATTAAAATAATATAGAAAAATCTTTCATTAAAATTATTTTGTACTTGAATTTCAGTTCTGCATTATATGTTTTGAAAATTTACTTACTGTGTTTGCTAAATAATTTCCTAGTGATTTCTTCCTAAAACCTATCGGTCCTATGGCTAGGATCGGGTACATTTGCTGCTTCCCCCCCCCCCCCCCCCAAGTAGTGCGCCTGATCTGGTCGGGGGCCGGGATGATCAAATAAATACCCATCACATATATTCACCTTAAATGTGGGCCTGGTGGACCACTGTGGGCAATAGCTCAGTGAGACTAAGGGTCCACACAAAAAAAAGGGGGAGGCGGAGAACCAGCTTGTCTGGGGTAACCGAAAAAAAAACATTCACCCAACACAACCGACACACAGGGACGCGGGACCCGGGGGGAGGGGGGGCGGCTCTGGCCCCTCTGGGAACCGTGAGCCCTTCTAAAAAAATGCAAGTTTCTTTAGTGAACATTTCAATTTTTGAATATTAAAATGATGCATATGTTGGGGGTGGTGGGGGGGGGGGCATAAGAATTTTAGAAAGGCTTAGGTGGGGCATAGCACAAAAAAGGTTGGGAAACACTGATCTAACAGGGTTAGTCCAAACCCACTTATTGTTTGACACTGAATCTGTTAAAACAAGTAGAGAGAGAGAGAGAGAGAGAGAGAGAGAGAGAGAGAGAGAGAGAGAGAGAGAGAGAGAGAGAGAGAGAGGAGAGAGAGAGAGAGAGAGAGAGGAGAGAGAAATAAGGGGGTGGCAAGAGAGACGATCTGTTATATACAGTCGAAAGTCCATACGTGATTAGACAATTAACCAGAAATAGAGTGACACTTTTTGGCGCATTCATCCCAAATCTATAGGAAATTGAGGTTGCATATGCCAATAAAATAAGAATGGCATCATTGGTCAAGAGATGACACCAAACCTAATGACGTCTCCGAACAACAAAACTATTGAAACTAATAGGCACATTGTTATTGCTTGAACGTACTCATCTAATATGATGATACCACCATTAGTCAGATTTGACACCAAGGACGACACCAACCCTAGTCATGTTTCAAGACAAAAGAAACATAGAAAGACTTGGGTGGTTCATCCTCCAAAAGCTATCGCATGTGCCTTAAGCGGAGCTCAGCAAGAACGGACACCATGCGTCGAGCGAAAGGGCACAAGCTGGCCTTATTAAGAATTACGGTAGGAATACAGACCCTATAAGCGTGCACTATCGATCTCTGCGACTTTACCACTTTTAAGTAAGAAGTGTCAGAATTGGGACATTCCGGAATTGAAAAACCTCAACACGAATCGCCAAACGATCACGTGTCTGGAGTAATAATGAGCGTCTGACTGACCCAGAGAGTAAGACCAGAATGAAAGTGTGGCTGATCTAGGGAGTAAGACCAGAAAGAAAGTGAGGCTGATCCAGAGAGTAAGACCAGAGCATCTGTGAGGCTTATCTAGAGAGTCAGACAAGAATGAAAGTGAGGCTGATCCAGAGAGTAAGACCAGAATGAAAGTGAGGCTGATCTAGAGAGTAAAACCAGAACAACAGTGAGGCTGATCCAGAGAGTAAGACAAAAATGAAAGTGAGGCTGATCCAGAGAGTAAGACCTGAACAACAGTGAGGCTGATCCAGAGAGTAAGACAAAAATGAAAGTGAGGCTGATCCAGAGAGTAAGACCTGAACAACAGTGAGGCTGATCCAGAGTAAGACCAGACCAACAGTGAGGCTGATCCAGAGAGTAAGACCAGACCAACAGTGAGGCTGATCCAGAGAGTAAGACCAGAATAAAATTGAGGCTGATACAGAGAGTAAGACCAGAATGAAAGTGAGGCTGATCCAGAGAGTAAGACCAGAATGAAAGTGAGGCTGATCCAGAGAGTAAGACCAGAAAAACAGTGAGGCTGATCCAGGGAGTAAGACCAGAAAAACAGAGGCTGATCCAGAGAGTAAGACCAGAACAACAATGAGGCTGATCTAGAGAATAAGACCAAAATGAAAGTGTGGCTGATCCAGAGAGTAATACCAGAATAACTGTGTGGTTGATCTAGAGAGTAAGACACGAATAAATGTGGGACTGATCCTAAGATTTGTTAAAACAAAAAAACAACAACAAACATATATTGGAAACAACAAGCTGCCATAAATATTGATAATGAAGTAGGTCAATATCAGCCTATTAAGAGAGGTGTGAATTAGGCATATGTAATGTCTTCAGATCTTTTTTGTTTTCCTGTACAGTGAAAATATTTTCAGAAATGTAGAAGTTATTAAAGGAATCATCGTTGGAGGAAGAGACATCAATAACATTAGATATGCGGATGATACAGTATTGATTGCAGACAATGAGCAGAATCTTCAATATTTAGTAGATGCGGTTGTTGCACACAGTGAACAACTAGGGTTTGAATTAATTTGTAAGAAGACACAGATTTTGGTCGCCACTAGGAAGAACGAAATACCTACCACAATGTAATAAACAGGTAAATGGGAATATTCTTAAGCAAATGAATCGGTGATTAGAACAAGATTCGCCGTGGCAAATGTAACCTTTTGCAAGATGGAAAACATACTGACCAATAAAAGATATCATTTGCAACGAGAAAAAGAGTGTTGAAGTGCTACGTAGAATCTGTGCTTTTGTATGGATGTGAAGCTTAGACAACGAGCAAACAGGCTGAAAAACATCTGATGGCTGTGGAAATGTGGTTTCCGAGGAAAATGCAAAGAATACCATGGACAGACAGAGAAACCAATGACCAAGTCCTTCAAGAAACAAATGAAAATCGTAAACTGATTAGAGAAATTAGACTTAGACATCAACAATTTTTGGTCACGTTATGAGACGAAATAGATTGGAGAACTTGGTGACAAATGGCATGATCGAAGTGAAGAGAACAAGGGGAGGGCAGAGAATTAAATACCTGGATGGTTGGCCACGTGGCATAGTCGAGACAAGAGCACTGATCCACGACTCTGGTGATCGAGTGAGATGGCGAAACGTGATCGCCCACGCGTATCGGCATGGCACATGATGGTGATGATCAAGAGACAAAGACCATTATGAAAGTGGGGCTCATTCAGAGAGTCAGACCGGGATCAATTTAAGGGCGTCACCACTGTTTACGGTGCGGCCAGTTGCCTACTATAGAAGAGCTATTGAGCAGATAAAACGTCATTGTGCGCTAATTGAAACAGCAGTGAGTGCAGAATGGCAAAAAGACAACGGCGGTTAAAACAATTTGGAGATGGCACGGGTGAGAGCCATGTTCAGCGCATGTAGTGCCGTTGTCATAATTGTTGTGTACCTGGCTATAGATGTTGTTTATCGAAGCACGGCAAAACTAGATGACAGTCACTGGTTTAGAGGATGTCAAATGCTATTCTTCTTATATTATGAGTGGTGTGGCGTCAGTCGTCATATTTGTCCTGTCTCCTGTCCGCGTCGGCAGTAATTTTCACTACCTCTGTTTGTCCAAGCTACCATGTCTATTGTCTAGCTCCTCTCTCCTTGTATTCCACAGGTCTTACCCTATGTCTTCCTCTATCTGTCGCCCTCTTTCCTGTTGTCACATATTCAATTAACCCTATCTCATGTGTAAATATGCTTATTTATGATACGAGTAACGAGTTCTCTTCGTGTGTCGTTTTTTTTTTTCAAGGCGTGCTCGCTGTTCGTGTTATCTATCCAAGGTATTCTCAACATTCTTCCAATGAACCACATATTTTTATTGTCCATTTAATTATTACCTACTCCGTTATATGGCCATAATTCACTTCCAGCAATCCGAACACTCTTAATGGACGGGAAATCAATATTTGTTGCCATTAACTATTACCAATCTTTTCGTTTCATTCTTGTCATTGTTAGTGTGTTAGTTAATGGGTTAATTAATTAGTTAGTTAACAAAGTTTAATTAGTTAGTTACCTAGTTAGTTGACTGGTTGGTTATTTTGTTGCATAGTTTAATTAGATAGCTACATGGTTTAATTAACTAGTTAATTAGTTGCATAGTTAGTTTAATTAGATACTTAGTTAGTTACATAGTTAGTTAATTAATACTTAGTTATATAGCTAGTTAATTAAATTAGCTAGTTAGTTAGTTGCATAGTCAGTTTAATTAGTTAGTTACATAGCATTTAGTTTAATTAGTTTGTTAGTTACATAATAGTTAGTTACATAGTTATTTCGTTACACGGTTAGGTAGTTCACATAATTCCTCACTTGTCTCCTGGTTGTCCATGATTGGCTTCCATATAACAGGATGCATTTGGATCATTCTATTTTTGGAAATACTTTAATGAAAACAAGAAGCATCATCTACCGACTCCCTCACAACTGAAAGCTTCTTCAGATGTAAACATGATGCTGGACTATGCAATCAGAATGAAAACATTGCATGTACTGGACGTTTCGATCATTTCCATATTCTCTTCTTTAGGCTCTGGCACACCTGAAGTCAGTAATAGGTTTTGATGTTCTCATTGAGACTTCGTAGGCCAGAATCGTCTGTACAAATGTAATAGCAGTTCTCAATTGTTCGTTTTCCCTATTGTCTTTAAGAATGTGTTGATTGGATCCCGTGTCTGTCAGCTTACTCTTGCCTCCCTCTATTACACCTCATCTTCCACGTTCCTTCATCCCTTCCATGGCCGACTAGTGCTATGGGCCAGATATGTGTGTGTGTATGTGTGTGCGCGCGTGCGTGCTTCGTGCGCGCGTAAGTGTGCAAATTCCCGCGTTGCATTTTAGCGCTGTTATTATCCGTTTCCGCAGTTCAATATCGATGCTATTTGATGTTAAGAAAGTGTGTTTCTCTCGAAACGCCTTGAGGCTACTGCGATCTTGTGATTTCGGTTTTATAAAGAGCATCATGTGAAGTATTTGGCCCAGATAGATAAACTTCAGTACTTGTTCAATGGATTCCCCTCGAAATTAATATTAATTTTATTAATTTTCTAGAATTCTTCGGCGATCCCTATCACCTTTGTCTTTGCCAACATTTATCTTCATGCAGAATACTTTAAGTGTGTCACTGATTTTAGTAAGCTGTTGAAATTATTATTCTGTTCCTTATTTGACGGCTAGGCCATTTGCAAACTTGATTGCATTTATTCACACACTATTTATGTGAATGCCCATGCGATGTTTTCTACTCGATTCATATGGTGATACTAAACACGGTTAATTCGGTCCTATTCTGAATGGGAGCGGTCTGTTATTCCTGAGTGATAGTGTTACCATAAGGTTTTATATAAGTTAAAGATCGGTTTGGTAATTGGCTTTCGAGTTGTTCCGTCGCTGGAAACCGTTTTTTTTTTAAATGCCTGTTCGTAATATATAAAGCAACTGGCGGTCTGTTTTATTTAATCATATAAAAATAAGTTGCACGTCTTGTTGCAGGGCGTTGCTTTAATCACAAGGCGGATTATCTAAGCAAGTTTACGGTTAGTAGTTTGCCATTGCTTTCTGAAAGAGAAGTCAACATTTATGTTCAAATGGACGGTTTGTGGAATCGCCCAACTACCCTGCCGTAAGGACACAGGATGTTTAAACGCGAACATCTTAAACCTCTTGGCCATGCTGACCCCTTAATCAGTCATACTATGCATAAATAGATCAATATCTCTGTAGAGAGTCTTAAACCTCTTGGCCATGCAGACCTCTTATATAGTCATACCACGCTTAAAAAGATCAATATCTCTTTAGAGAGTCTTAAACCTCTTGGCCATGCTGACCTCTTATATAGTCATACCACGCTTAAAAAGATCAATATCTCTGTAGAGAATTGTGGGTTTGCGGAGCCATTACTCCAGCCAATCAGGGAATAAGAAGAATCAAAATATGTCAAATCCAGGCAAACTGTGATAGAAGGGTCCATGCAATAATTCTATTCCTTATAACCCACTTCGTGTGGCGTTTGTGACCATGTCTGTCCACGGCCATCTGTCTCTTGCGCTTATAATCATTTCTGATATCGTCGTTCCTCCATGCTATGATGTCAAACTGTCCAGTATCTTCTCTCTTGGTCTCCCCCCCCCCTCCTTTCCAACTTCCCGTTGTAACGACACACTTCTCTTCTCATGACATGCTCATAGAATATGAACATTATCCTACAGATGCGAGTGACCAGTTTTCTTACGGAATAATTACCTAATGTTAACGGCAGATAATGCAAAGATCAGCCTCTCACACCAGCGGGTGCGTGTATTTCGTATTTGAGTAGTCAAATGTCAAGTACAAATCCGCATCCGAATGTATCGGTAGCTATTTCTCAATCTACAGCTGCAGGTCGGCATGGCCGAATGGATAAGAACGTGCGTTCTTAAACATCCGGTGTCCTAATGCCGATATAAGGGGTTCAACCCCTACATCAGTTGGACTAAACTGTTGACTTCTCGTTCTTGACTTGAGGACGTAAATTACATGTAGCTCTGAAGTTGGAGTGGTTTCGCCTGATTGCGAGGGAAACTGGTAATAGGTAAAGTTAATCCACACGCAAACTTCAGGTCAGTGCTGCTAGAAGTAGTATGTATGAACTACGCTTGAGTTCAAAGTGAGAGAGAGAGAGAAACAAAGAGAGACAAGAATCTACAGCTGCTAGACAAACATCGGCTTCCACTGACTTGGAGATTGATGAGGCAAATTAACACGCCATGTTTATCTAAGCACATACAAATAAAGTTGACAGTTTTGTCATGCGACAAATTCGCTTGAAAAATTATTATGTGTGATTGTCATAGGATGGCGTGTTTCGGAAGCTGAACACAAGTTCTTCATGCCAGACTGAAAGGCATCGTTCATAGTTCTTTAAATGTATCGTTTTAATTAATAATTGAACGCTGCTATCCTCCCCTCCCATAGCTATACATTAGACCAGTGGTTCTTAACCGGTGGGGAATTCCCCCCCCCCCCCTTGGGGGGGGGGGGGAATTTTGGGGTTTCCAGGGGGGAATGAAGATTATTTCAAGATCGCGTTAATACAAGAACCGATTACTTGATCTTGTTTTTCCTTTCATACTTTACGCTTCTGTACGCATCACCCTTCTGAAATTCATTTTATAACGTAAGTAGATCCGCAAATCACATTTTATGTACATGTCTAGACTTGTTTTAGTATGTGCTATTAAATTTAGCTTCAATTATTACGTATACTGTGTAGGGGCAGGGGGAAATTTTTAGGGAGGAAATACAAAAGGGGGGGGGGGGGGAATGACGTTCTAAAAATATGGTAAGGGGGGGGGGGGAATGATGTCCTAAAAATATGGTGAGGGGGGGGAATGACGTCCTAAAAATATGGTGAAGGGGGGAACGGACCAAAAAAGGTTGAGAACCACTGCATTAGACAAAGAATGGTAGGTTGACTTTCGTGTGGCGCGGCTATGTTACATACGCACACACGCGTGGGTGTAATTAAAAAACAGCAATTTTACAACTAACTATTTTTACAATAGTGAGAACCAGAAATGTTGTGTGCGATTTATTGATTTGATTTAACTTTATTTTTAAACGGTCACAAATTGGGCACACAGGCTCGTCTTACATTCGGCCCTTCCAATCACTCATCTTTCGTTCATCAGTAGTGCATGATACATTCACACATAAAAAAACAAAAAAAACATTGTCAAACCAATGTTGTAAACATAAACTATGCATATTAAAAAGGCGTGACGTATCAAGTCCAAGAGCAACATTATCTCATGGAAACCCCTACCTCTAAAATAGTCACTGGATTTTGTTCTGGAGGTAAGGAAAAGTCGGCAAGTAAGGAAACTGGTCTAGTAATCGTATAAAGCAGCGACATAGTGATGTATAGGTTAAAGTTTCAACACTTAAAATGTGAGTTCCCCTCGGCAGCAATTACAGTATATTTACTGTAAAATAGTACATTCGACCTATTTACACGTCCATCGTTATTCTGTGACAGTTTCGTATATTTGTCTTGCACTATGTGGAAGGGATCACCGTTTCTCAGCCATTAAGCATGCGTTTCAAGGCCAGATAGGTTGTCTGGGTTGCTCTGCATCCGTGATTGTTTAGTGAGCCATTGGTATTGTCTTTTAATCGGTTCATATTGTTTCTCTGGCTCTTTGTCCAGATTGATTTTGGTTGTATGCTCTAATCGGCAGTGTGTCAGGTTTCTTACTATAAGATGTTCAAACCACTGTATTGACTGGCTTTCAATTAAACCCACGGACTGTGTTACACGTATACTCTTTCAAATGACAGTTTCACACTGAAAGATGCTGATGTTGACAGCGATGTCCTATAAAGGATATGCGAACAAAAAAAAAAGCAATCTGCTTCATAATCCCCATACCATGTATATTTAATTATCTCCATTGCCTGTCTAGTTCATAATCTCTATTCCCTGTATAATTTATTATCTCTATTTCCCGTCTTTTTCATTACCTCTATTCCCGGTATGCTTCATTATCTCTATTATCTGTCTATTTCCTAATCTCTATTTCATGTTTACTTCGAAATCTTTTATCCATTCCCTGTCTTTTTTGAAATATCTATTTTCTGTCTGCTTCATAATCTCTATTCCCTGTACACTTTCTTACCTCTATTCTCTGTCTACTTCAACATCTAATCTCTATTTCATGTCCTGCTTCAAAATCTAATCTATATTCCCCGTCCACGTCATTATTATTATTCTTTATACGTTTCATAATCTACATGTTTGCAATTTGCTGTCTAGTTTCTGTAACTTCTGCCACTGTTCACGAACTGAAGTCAGAATGGCTTGTTTAAAACCTTATTCTGCTAGCATTAATCATTAATGAGAACACGTCCGAGCTAATGCGACAGCAACCACATCACATACATTTGTATGCACTTTTAGTTTACATCAACCCCCCCCCCCCCTTCCCTCCCCCTCCCCACTCTCCAGTAACAGAAGTAGACTCTCCTGCTGTCAATAAGAGAGTCTGGGGTAGATTGTGCTGATATAAAAGCTGGCCTGACAAGCCAATTTTTCTCTTGTATTTACGTTCAACCGTTCATTAATTATGAACAGACACACGCGGAAGTATCTCCAGTGCTGAGACTGGCTGTCATTACAATTCCTAACGTATACACTAGGACATTGTTTTCACAATGTGTTTTATACAACTTGTCTCTCTGGCATCGCCGAGATGTATGTCAGCCGGTTGTGTTGTCAACCTCTGGCTGGCCAGCCGCCATACACCTTTAACTGTTTACTCGTTGGTTGATTGCGAATTCTCTGAAAGACTTTGTTATTCCGATACATTGGCGTTCAGGGAGACTATGTCTGAATAGGACTTGCATCTATTCGGATGAGGTTGGTGCAGAAATTGTCCCGTCGACCTGGTACCGTGAGGTTGGTGCAGAAATGATCCTGCCGACCCGTTACCGTGAGGTTGGTGCAGAAATTGTCCCGTCGACCCAGTACCGTGAGGTTGGTGCAGAAATGGTCCTGCCGCCCGGTACCGTGAGGTTGGTGCAGAAATGGTCCCGCCGACCCAGTACCGAAGTACCATCTCCGCGGAGGCTGTGGTGCAGACCTATCCTTCCCCTCTCCTAGTCCAGAAATCAGCTGGGTGTGCATAATGGGTGTAGGCACTTGATAGCTGCTGTTTGTCTAGTGTCTGCCGCTTCCACTCACGATGAACTGTAGTTGTCGAGGCGGACTTTTGTGTTGGCTTTCTGGCAGCAGCCCTATATTTCCTGTGCGTGCTGTTGGTTTGTCAGTACTGCTGCCTGTTCCACTTTTCACATGCGACAGTGAGAAGCATATTGTGTGATATTCACTGGCACAGGAAAGGAGTATTACGGGGGGACCCTTTGCCGTGAAGTTGGAACAACGACTAGCTAACTAAGCTTTAACTATGTATGTGCAGATACGTATTAAGATGTCACCAGAACAGGAGTCAGAACAATACACACGGACTGGATGGGATAAAGCCTACATTGGTAATATTTCGTAAACAGGCTATAGAGATTTCATTGCCGAAGACTCCAACAAGTGCCCAAGAGCATGACACTTCTTAACGACAGGAAGCAGACATTATAGGACACAATGTACAACAATAATACATGCTAGGTACACCAGGCTCTGAAGCTTTGACCTCTAAGAGGCGACTGCTCCTGGCTGGTGGAACAAGAGCACTCCAAGTCAAGACTAGCTTGCAGTGATCTTCTCTTGTACACGTGGCACTCCGCCATAAATCTACCATGGTGGCTACTAAAATCCTATTCTTGGTCAGAATAAGTGGCTGTTTTCCAGTGACTGCCGAGTTAATTATACAGCAACTCTGAATGTGTATTTCTGTTTACATTTTACAATACTCTTCTTATTCTGTTGTTCCCTATCTGTCACTGGGACATAGGCTCTCGCCAACTCACTTCAAGATCCCCCCATACCCCCCCCCCCCATCCCCCAGCCTGTTTGTAGCAATCCCATGAAGCTCTGTCGATGTTGTTCCCGTGTAGTTCATTTATGTTCCCACTTCTCCTCTCCTCCAGTCTTTAGGTCTTCTCTATTTCTGTTAATACTTCCCGTCTCCTCCAGTCTTTTGGTCTTCTCTATTTCTGTTAATACTTCCCGTCTCCTCCAGTCTTTAGGTCTTCTCTATTTCTGTTAATACTTCCCGTCTCCTCCAGTCTTTAGCTCTTCTCTATTTCTGTTCCCCTGTGAGTTCCAAACTAAGGCATTCCTAGTTATAATATTATCGAGTTTCCTCTATGTATGACCTATCCAGCGCTAGTTATACAGTTCTCGAGTTTCTTCTATATATGACCTATCCAGTGCCAGTTGTACCATTCTCGAGTTTCTTCTATGTATGACCTATCCAGCGCCACTTGCACCATTCTCGAGTTTTTTCTATGTATGACCTATCGAGCGCCAGTTATACTATCTCGAGTTTCTTCTATGAATGACCTACCCAGCGCTAGTTGCACCATTCTCGAGTTTCTTCTATGTATGACCTATCCGGCCCAGTTATACTATCTAGAGTTTCTTCATTGTATGACATATCTAGCGCCAGTTATACTATCTCGAGTTTTTTCAATGTATGACCTATCTAGCGCCAGTTATACTCTCTCGAGTTTCTTCTATGTATGACCTATCCAGCGCCAGTTATTTGTTTGTTTTATTCTTATTATATATGTCTTTCCTGTGATAATTTTTAAACCTAGTTGTTGTGATATACAACATGGTGTTATTAGTTTCTCCTGCATCACATTTTGTGTGTGAGACAGGAGAGCAATGTCGTCAGCATAGTCCAGGTCATCGAGTTGCCTTGTCAAAGGGAGTCATTGAATACCATTTCTGACAGTGCATGTTGGTGTCTTCATAATCCAGTATGTAATCAGTAAGAATAGTAAGGGTGACAAGGGACATCCCAGCATCACTCCTGTTCTTATCTTTAATGTCTCCGTTCCATTATGGGGAACCCTGCCCTTCACGTCACTATATGTTGACTTTACCAACTTAATGAAATTATATGTTGATCCGTAATGTGTCATCTATTTCCAAAGAGGTTCCCTAATGTTGCCATGAAAGTATTCTCGTAATCCACAAATGCAATATACAGTGGTGAGTTCATTTGGATGTTTTGTACCATTATTAAGCGCAGTGTTACTGTCTGATCAATGCAGGATCTATCTGGTCGAAACCCGACCAATTCATCCCTTAGTTGTTTGTCAATGACACTTCGTAATCTCTCCAGAACGATCCTGCTTAGTATCTGCTTAATATCTTCCCAGAAACTGACAGTAATAGTAATCCTCCTTGGCAGATTCACCAGATTTTTTGTCGGTATTCTTCCTTTTCCCTGATTCTGCTACATAATCCGTGCAGTAATTCAATTGAGGTGTTTCCGTTAGCTTTAATGTCCTCTGCTGGGATGCCATCTGGACCAGCAGCTTTCCTATAGTTTGATCGCTTTGCTAATCAATTCCTTGGATGCTTTCTCGCAGTTTATATCCAGCTCCTCTTCTACAGGCTAGATATCTGGAGGGTCTTCTGTGACTGGTCTATTTAGGAGTTCTTCAAAGTCTGCTTTGTAACTTCATTATTGGCTTCTGTGTATTTTTCCGCAAGTTAACTAGTGTGGCTCTAGTCGTGTTGTAGTTTAAATCTGTTATTTTATTTTGTTCTTCTAATTTGTAAGGGCTTTAGTGTCCAGAAGTAGTCACTGGCCTACTGACTGTTGCAGAAGTTGGTACTTTTTAATGGCTGCGACTATAAATTGTTCTTTGGCTTCATTATTTCTGAGATAAACTACATTGTATTGATGTCCATATTTATATGATGTTATGTATCAAGACCTTTAAGTATGACAGTTCAGGGCAAGATGTGGTGAGTAAAATAAGGCGTGACAATCGCAGGAATCATCATGGCAGGGGAAAAAAGCTGGGAACAGTCACCTTAGTGGAATTGTGGGGTGGAAAAGGCCTGGATGGATAAGCGTGGTGCTGTAAGGAAATGGCAAAACCTTTCTAGTCTTATTGTGCACTTGGAAAGAGAGATGGACACCAAAGTTAGCTATTAAAAAAAAAAAAAAAACTGGTTAAAGTGGTTAAAGATGACAAATGGGCAGAGTTGTGTCAAAGAATAAGCACAGACAAGTCACCGAAATTGTTCTGGCGATTGCATAAATGTATGAATGGGGTAGTCAAGCATAAGATGTTCCTGACTTCCAAAGTACTGACGTTATCTGGCAGAGTCGGGCGAGAATAAAGGTAAAGCCCTTTTCGAACGCTATCTAGAGCAGAGCAATCAGACAGACATGAGAGGCCAAAATTTTGTCAAAGCGGTTACCTCAGATAGGTAGTGTAAGGCCCAAAACATTGCATGCAGCTGAAGACACAATGACAGTGAAAGAGATCAGGGTTGTGTTTCGACGAACAAGAAACAGCGCACCAGGGCCAGACGGTATAAGGTATGACAACATCAGTATGTGTACCGACAACGAGCTGGAGGAGAACTAGCAGATATGTATAACAACAGCACAGGGGGTGCTAGCATAAAGAAGGAGTGGTTACACAGCTGCCCTCGCTGAAGCCTGGCAAAGACCACACAAAAATTCAGGGATACCTGGTAATAACCATGCAAAATACAATAGGCACGCTGCTGGAGAAGTTAATTGCCAGAAAAATATCAAGCCAGATAGAGAGGCAAGGTTGTTTCCCACCTACCTTAGGAGGGTACCGTCCATGCAGAGAAACCTAGACCAACAGAGCTGGTTTTTCCCATGATGTCTATGAAGTTTTCCACTCAGGCATTGAAACATGTGTTGCGGAGATTGATCTTGAGGATGAGCACAATAGAGTACCATTGGATTTGTTAATGTTTCAGCGTTTTGAACTCAAGATAAGTCCATCCCTTCTTAGTTGGATCACCTCAGCTCTCTTCCAACGGAAAGTAGTTTTTTTAAGTGCGGCAGTTGGACTTCTGAACCAACAACAATATATCCGGACTTTCCACAGAGATCACCTTTGTCTCCGGTGCTTTTCAACGCCTACACTGTGAGAATTACCAGCGTGCAGATCACTGGAACGGGGAGGGACGGATGGAAGGACGGACGGACGGACAGACGGACGGAGGGGGGGGGACGGAGGAGAGACGGACGGACGGACGGGTGGGTAGAGCCGATATTGGTGACCTTATGCGTGAGTACGCCAAGTCACATAAGTTGCTGACAGGGTCACGACGTACCATAACAGGTAGCTATATCAGGGAAAAGATCATGTTTGCCACGCCATTGTTAAAATGGTATATGACGCATGGGCTAGAATATGTTTGCATATCCTTTACAGGGCATCGCTGTCAACATCAGCATCTTTCAGCTGATTGTATTTTTTGACAAGATTACGCTCAGTAGTTTGCCATTGATTTCTGAGCGGCCGGCTCACACACCCCGTAAGTTACCGACGCGATTCTAACCACTGCTGATTCTCACCGTCGTCACATTACTTACGAGAGCATACGAGATTACGGAGAAAAGTCGCTAATCTCTAGGCCAGGAAGGCTATGGGCTAGAAGTCACCTAAATATACCTAATCATTGAGTATATGCCCGTTAGCTGCTTCCAAAAGTTTGGGGATAAGGTATCTGATGCCAAACGTGAAGGTGACAGTAATGTTGCCTCTGCCGTTAAGGCAGAAACAATGACGTTGTTAGGGAATGCGGCTTACGGCAAAACCTTAACGAATAAGGCCAAACATTCAGATGTTTCCTACTGTAAGGCTGAAGACACGACGAAATTAGTGAACAATCCCCTATTTAAGAAAATGACTTCACTAACCAACGATGTTTTTAGGGTAGAAAAAACAAAAAAGACAACAGTCTGGGATCTCCTTTTACAGATAGTTTTTTTTTCGTTTGTCAATATGCCAAATTGAGGATGCTAGCTTTTTATTATGACTTTTTAGATACATTTATAGGCAGGAAGGATTTCCAATTGTGTGAGATGGACACTACTTAGCCCTTAGCGCCCCGACTCTAATAGAAGCCGTTAGACCTGGGCGTCAGAAAGAATATGATAGAGTATATAATCAGTGGTTCCCAGCTGAAGTCTGTCCTGCTCATATAGTTAGTAATAGTACATATAAGGATTGCCAGACTAACAAAGTTTATGAAAAGAGAATACCTGGTCTTTTCTAACTAGAACACGAAGGGGATGGAATGGTATCCTTATGTAGCAAAACGCATCATTGTTTTGGTGAATATAATAAAACAAGTACCAAAGGGCTGACAAAACAACACAACACCACATTAAATAAAGACACCTTTTTAGAAGTACTCAACACCCAGACAGCGACTGGAGGGACGAACATAGGATTCAAGACACAAGGCACATCTACCTTCACATACACACAACACATAATTTCTCTATCTTATTTCTACATAAAACGTCAAGTACACGCAGATAATGTCACTACATCACCACTAGACATATAACACTCCCTTGTCCTCCTGTTAGTGTAAATATGTAACTTACTGTGTAAATACCTTTTTTTTTTAAATTTACTTTTTCTACATTTTGCTGTCTAAATGGTGGCCAATTACGCTTGCTGTGATCTATTACACATTTTTAGTGTGGTGTGCTAAACATACGTGTACTGTGATAACCTTTTTAATCTGGTGGTACAGAGACATGTCTATATCATTGATGAAAAATAAAAGACTAAATGTCTGTGAATATGTTTTGTCACTGTATGTTACATTTTTCACTGGTCTTTCTTTGAATGGTATATGTCAGGGGTCTCCAAACTTTTTTCACGGCGGGCCGGATAACTGACAAAATGGCGAGCGCGGGTCGGATACTCATTCTGTACAATACTTGCGCCGCCTCCGTGGCGAAGGTCTTACGGATGCGGTTTGTAATCCCGTATACACGCGTTCGAAACACAGCTGCGTGCGATTTGGCATCGGACCTGTGTTGACAGCCAGACACATCTGGGGGAGAGAGAAAGGTGAGAATGTGTGCGTGTGTGTGTGTGTGTAAGTGTGTGTGTGTGTGTCATTGAAACCATGGTAACATCAGAGCGTAGGCGGCGCTACCACGAACCGGGGACGGTTTTGGGATGGTGAGAAATTAGCAAACATTACAATAAACTTTATATATATATATATATATATATATACACACACACACACACACACACACACACACACACACACACACACACACACACACACACACACACACAATAATTTATCATTGAAAATAGTAAATTTAAGACACATAGCTGCCAGGAGGTCTCCGTACGTGTGAAGATCTCCTATTATTCTAAGCATACTATTTGCATTTTAATTGTATCACAACGTCTTGTGTTCCATACGTTATATCAAGCAAGTTCGAGTACCATCGGCGTGCCGGATGAAATGACTTCGCGGGCCGGATCCGGCCTGCGGGCCGTCGTTTGGTTGCTCCTGGTATATGTGATGGGGGGAAAATATTGAATGTACTTTACCAATAAAAGGGCTCAGTTGAATGTATTTTGTACACGAAAATTTCCCACATTGGTTTTGATGAAAATAAAAGTTATGAAACGAAATTTTTTTGTTTGTTGGTTTTTTTTTTCAGTGGTATGATTGATTTGTTTTCGTCTTTCTTGTTTTTATGTCGTCTTTCTTGTCTGTCATGTTGACTTGTATGGATATTTTGACCTGGCCATGCGGGTGTGGGTGTAATGAACAGGCTGATAGGCTAGCAGGGAATGCACCTCTTGGTGGTAGATTGCTTATGGACAAGGGAGAGGTGGTCATGCGCCTGTGGGACCAGGTGGAGAAGGCGGAGGAACAGATTGAGGACCCATATGTGGAAATAATGAGATTGCGGGGGATCGGCAGGGGTTCTGGAGGGAAGACCAGGAGAACTTTTAATCAGATAGCGGTGGGAACAATTAGTAGTGTGACTCTTCGCTGGCTGTTGAACGAGGAGACGGAGCACGTATGGGAATGTCCTGAGTGCAGTGATGTCGGTCCTTAACTCAACTCATCTCAACTCATGTTGACTGCTGCGCGAGCTTGTTTTTTCATGTTGATTGTGGCGCCAAGCTGTGGAACAACTGATACACACAATGGCACACACGAACAAAAGTCAAAATACGCAAGTACAAAGATACAAAGAGCTGCAAAGTGCAACACATAGACACCATATAGACTTTAAATTTAAAAAAAACAAGACAACGTAAAATTTGTCTTTTCTTCTATTTTATTTACAACCATATACACATTGTTTCTTCACATCATTGTCTGGGTCTTGGAGTATAGTGGGCTATGCTTGTTAGGCTGTCATGTGAATTTGGTAGACAAACCTCTGGCTGTCGGGTACACATCTGGGGTGCATCAGACATCTGGGGTACATCAAACATCTGACTGGGTTGAGTAGTATTCTGATGATCTGCTGTGTGTAAATTATGAGGCATAATCTATTAGCACTTGTCTGGTCTTGGAGATGTCAATTATCTCGTCGTGTTCGGCGTAGACGATGACTTGTAATAGATCTAGGGTGGGTGCATTTATCTTAAATTCAAGTGTTAAAGGTCCCTTCCTCGGCATCTCAAACTGGTCTCCATCCAGCAAACTGGGACTCAGATCAAAGGCATACAACATATAGCCATACTTGAATTGACTATAGTCAGTTGAGTTGTCGGCGTCTTTGCCCACTAGATCCATGGCTAGGTTAGTACCTAAATAGGCTCGTGCGTATTGATTACGCTCAAAGTCCATGGTAAACGGTTTGCTGGTGGCAGATCGGCCGTCGACGGTTACGTTCGGCTATGTAAGACCATATTTTGAAAATTATACGGGTTATAGTTGTAGGAACCTTTAAAAGCTGATGATGTAATTAGCCCAATCACAATGCGAGTGGGTGTTTGACTCATAAACAGATTGTCTTGCATGTGAGATAGCATATCCTGAGTAATAGCTAATATTTTTAGCACTACACGCTTGATCGGGAATTTCGCGTTGGCTCTCATCAAGGCTTTCTCAAGGGCGAGAGCGAAGGCCGGATTTAGTTTGGCTTTATGAACCACCAGCGTGGCATACGTTATAATGGATGAATTACCAAGCGCCCCGTCGGGGGCGAAGAGGTTAAAGGTGGCTTTTGATGGAGTCAGCAAAATGTACACACCCACACCGTTTATCATGTAGCGGTCTTGCACAAAAATGTCGGCGTGTAGTCGACACATCATATCTATTTCTTGACTCTCACTAGCTAGTCGACGTCGTATTCTTAGTCCTGTGTTGTTATCGCCTTGCATGTCATCGAGAAATTTAGACGTATCATAGTAATTGAGGGCGGCTGAGAGGTGACTCTTTTTGGCTTCATCTCCATGATTCAACGTTGCTTCCAAGTAGACTCTATACCAGGGGTGGCCAACCTTTTCAGCAGGCGGGTCAAATTTAAGAAATAATATTTCCTACCGGCCCCGCACCTATTACTTTTATTTTGGGTTAATTAAAGTAAGCAAACATGCATGCTACAGCTTCGACCACATCGTCGCTTCCCAGTTGGTGAGATCGTGGTCAAACGCTTGCCTGGTTAAAAAAAGAAAAAAGAAATAGGTATATATATATATATATTATTTTTTTTTTTTTGGAAGAAAAAACATAACTGAGAATCAAACATAATTATTAGACAATATAAAAATATTTACAAGTGAGACATCTGACTTTGTCTTGCAGAACTAAGTGCATCAAACTTTATCTCGACTGATGTTGTCGCTACACGCAAACAGTTTTCCAAATTAACATCAGTAATTCGTGCTCTAACTTGTGATTTGATGTGCTTCATGCGACTAAAAGGCTTTTCACGCGCTGTTTCCAAATAGCGAAACCATCGACAGAGCATGTTTGTAAAATGCAGGATATTTATCCTTGTCCAAATGCATTTTATCGACCAAGAAGAAGCATTTGATAGAGTAGATAGAAACAAGCTGTGGGAAATCCTTAAACAATATGGAGTGAGTATACATCTAACAAATCTATGTAGCAGCTTATACAACAACAGTGAATGCATAGTGAGAGCAACTGGAGGACACTCAGAACCCTTCACCATAAGATCTGGAGTACGACAAGGTTGTGTCCTGTCCCATCTCTTGTTCATAACATATATAGACAACATATGTAAAGAAGCCAGCCAAACAGAAACCGCAAGAATACCGCATGACGAGAACACAGAAGAAGAACCACCAGCAAATCTAACCATTAGAGAACTCCTGTTTGCGGGCGACCAAGCACTAATAGCAAAATCAGAAGCTGAATTACAAGACCACATGAGTAGTCTAAACGAAATGTGTAGGGAACATAACATGAAAATTAGCACAAGCAAAACAGAGGTAATGACTATAACTAAAGAAGAAAAGACAACAACATTTCACCTAAACGAACATCCCTTGAAATAAGTAAAGAGTTTCAAGTACCTAGGAAGTATAATATCATCAAATGGCAGATCAGAAGATGAGATTGAAAATAGATACAATAAGGAAAACCAACTCATTGGACAAATGGCACCAATACTAAAGAACAAACATGTATCAGTAACTACCAAGAAAGCACTTTATAACACAATCTTCCAACCAACTGTGTGCTAGCCATGCCAAACCTGGACAATGACAGAAAAAGAGAAAAGAAAATTCACAAGAACAGAAATGAGATTCCTGAGAAGAATACTCAATGTATCAAGAAGAGATCAGATCAGAAATGAAGAAATCAGGACTAAAGTAGGGGGGAGGGGGGGGGGGGGTTTACAGCAGCACTAGATTTTATTAGAAAGCAGCAAGTCAAATGGTTTGGCCATGCAAGTAGGTTACCATTCAACA
Organism: Cepaea nemoralis; assembly: GCA_014155875.1. Taxonomy (NCBI): domain Eukaryota; kingdom Metazoa; phylum Mollusca; class Gastropoda; order Stylommatophora; family Helicidae; genus Cepaea; species Cepaea nemoralis. The sequence goes on along the minus strand of JACEFZ010003425.1, from coordinate 45,959 downwards.
GCATACCGTAAAAAGCAATGATGTACAGACCAGATGGAAACAGAGGAAGAAGCCGACTACGTAAAAGTTGGACGGAGAGAATAACAGAGTCAATGGGAATATCGATACATGAAGTCCATAATCGGGCACTCTCAGGATGTTTATACTTCACGTCGACACCGCAAAGTACAAGAGGAACATAATGAGAGGAGATGAGACATGCGTTTTATAGAATTCTTCCATATCAACGTGATGGAATTTCTCTTATAACTGTGTATCACAACACATTTCACAATGTTCCATTTGTAATATTCCTGGTAATAAATTCACGTCTACCGCGAATGGCGTTGCAAATGCACAAAAAAGTACTTGATGTTTGTTTTAAATCCTGAAATCGGTTTTCAAATTCGAGATCTAAGTCAGATATCAAAGAAGCGTATGTATCCGCCGCCTCCTGTGTGACGTCTGGTTGCAATGACAATGTAGGAAAGTGAGTAAAGTTGTTTGTCCTCAGCTGTTGTTCTCAAAGACGGAGTTTCATTTGAAATGCAGAAATATGATCATAAAACTTATTTATTAATTGCTCTTTCCCTTGTAAACGAGTATTAACATAATTTAGGTGGCTAGTTATATCGACCAGAAATGCAAAGTCGCAAACTCACTCTTTGTCTTCAAACTCTGGGATACTTTTTGATTTGCTTGCAAAGAATGATTGTATTTCTTGCTGCATATCACACTCTTTTCAACATTTTGGCATGGTTCAGCCATCTTACTTCTGCATAAAATGTAACGTCATTATAATCAGAGTCCAAAGACTTCAGGCATTCTTGGAACTGACGGTGATTCAACCCGTTCGACTTAATGAAGATCACTATTTTGACGACCAACTTTCACAACATGGTCCATTTTGAGGGACTTCGAACATAAACTCTCCTGATGAATAATGCAATGAAAATTTAGCATTGAAGTATTATCGACTTTGGAGGCCTCATTTTCAATCAATTTTACCTAACCTTCGTGTTTCCTAACTATTGTTGGAGCACTATCCCTTGTTAAGCCCGATAAGATGTTAAGATGTAACGGAAACCGATTCAATGTCGATGTAACTGCCTCTAACAAATCTCTTGGCTTAGTATTGTCCTTTAGTGGATACAGTAAAGCTAATTCTTCTTTTTTTTTTTTAAATGGACATCAACACCCCAGACAAAAATTGCCTGTTGGGCAGTATCTGCCATATCTGTGCTTTCATCCAATGCCAGAACATAAAATATAAACTCGGATGCTCGACTTTTCAAATTATCTTCAATATGTTTTCCAATGTCGTTCACAAGCCTAGTAATAGTCTGACGAGACAGACTTATTTATGAGAAATCCTTCTTCTTTTCTGGACACTGAATTTCAAAGACGCTCTCCAAACATTCCTTAACCATTTCACTATCTGAATATGGCTTCGATGTTGTTTGTTTTTGCTAGTATCATGGCTACTGCATAACTAGATTTTTACATAGCATGGTGACTCTGAACCCGCTTTAGTAAATATCTTTTGTTGTGCAGAATTATTTTTTTTAAAGTCATTTACTTGGTCTTGTCGAAATTCCCATTGTACTTATCAAACTTATTTGCATGTTTAATCTCGTAGCTCCTTTTGATGTTATACTCTTTCAAAAGATAAAAAGATTAGTTACATATCAAACATGTGGGCTTTGCTTTAATTTCCACGAAAAAATAGTTTATAGTCCACCTGTCTCTTGAACACTTCTTAATTCTTCTGTGATTCTTCTCTTCTTTGGTCCAAAGTCTTTACTAGTTGACGCCGCGGTAGTTCGTTTTTAACTGAAAAAATAAAACACCACGGGTAATACTAATTAATAATAATTTATTTATTTAAATTACATAAATAACACGTTTCATGGTTTACTTACCTATAGAATCGATATGGTAGACATGATACTTGGTTAAAGTAGTTTGAACTCTTATTATAAATATGATAAATATGTATTTTAACGTCGATCGCAAAATCTCCCCAGACGCAGTGGCGATAATAGAACGAAACTACAGAATAACACGGAACTTCGTCAAGCTGGATTGAACGTAGTTATGAGTATGAGCCCGATAGCGTTGCGAGCTCTCCGAGGACGCCTAAGACCACAGAACATATATATCAGAAGTTGAAGTCTCATATTAAATTTTGTCAATACCTAGCGTCGGACCAAAAAAAAAAAGCTAAGTAACCTTGTGTGTCAAATAGCGGGATATTTGAAATAGCTAAAATCTGTAAATTTTTACCGAAAATGCGGGATATTTAAAATAGTTCATAACCAATGAATGCTTTCAAAAATGCGAGATATGTCAAATTTATCTTAGCTATAATTTTAAAATAATGATACGAATGACTCATGATGTAATGCTCTTTACCACCACCTCTCCTGGGTCATTCTTGTAAGACTATTTCGATGCGGTACACTTGTTTATCACCCACCAATTGGATCTCTTCTCGGTAATATGACCCTTGAATTTCCTCCACTGAATCGTCTTTTAGCACATACGTCACCGGGCTGGTCTGGTTTATACGACTGACGGTAAACAGTTCTCATATCTATGATGTCATTTTTAAAAGGTTGTTTGGGTGGAGCCAGTCTGACTCGGTCCCTGGCTGTAAAATGGACCTTCTTGATGTACCTTTCTTCTGATACAGGTTATTCCACACCTCTTCTTGATTCGTATAGTTGACTTTCATGGGCGCCATGCGAATACTTCTGTGATACGAACCAATGGAGTTTCGGATCAGCTTATCTATAACGTCGAAGTAGCGAATGTTATTGGTCTTGGTGAAATAGCACCACATTTTTTTTTTCTTTAAAGACAGATTGAATCTTTCCATTATCGCGGCTTTCACATATTTATTCTCGGTCGTAAAGAAATGTACACCTCGATTTCTCAGACATTTTAAGAAGGTCCGATTGACAAATTTCGACATTTTATCGATCTGAAAATTTAACGGTTGTTTAGCAGCAAGTATTTTACACACGGCCTCCACTAGCTTTTCCCCAGTTTTCTTCTTGATCGGAATGGCCCAAGCATATTTTCTAAACACATCTAGACACATCACTTGGTACGACATCCCCTCGTTGTATCTTTGTAATTGTCTCATATCTATCAAGTCGGCTTGAAATTGTTGATTTATACCACCGATTATGGTGATTCGTCTCTGTAAACGATGACGGATCGGTTTATATAAAGTATACTGTCCTGATGCGTAATCAAACCTCTGTTTTCTTCAGTTTAGTATTTCGTTTTAAGGCGGCGGCCCCACCGTAGGCTCAGGGTTTCTGAGAGTCGTAGTAGTACTTTCTTATTTGCGCGGCCATTTTTCCCATTTGGGTGTAGGTATCTTACTCTTCTTCTTGGTTCGCCTGAGTTTGTATGCTGGTGTTGTTTCGACTACTTGACCTTTAGCCGGTGTTGCCTCACTTGTTTGACTTTTAGCTGGCGTTGGTTGAAGAGGTGCTGGTTGAATGGGTGCCTTGACTACTGGTGCCGATGAAAGGCTGACTTCGTTCCTTGATATTACGATGCCTAAAGGTTTGTGTCTGCACTGATTGAATCGATTCAGATACTGCAATGTTTGCTGATACACACGGGCTTTGTCCCGCGGTGGAAGATCTTCGGTTTCCGTGACTTGTTGCATTTGATGATCCAAATGACGATCCAAGTCACGGAGGTTATCTGTTAGTATGCCGGGTAGTACATAGGGTTTTTCCAGCATCCGGGGGTCGATTGGGATCATTTTCTTCATTACAAACCCACGACGCCTTTCAACACGCTTAGAATGTGGAAGGGGGGGGGGGGGCTAATAATGCAGCCATGAAACCACCTTGTTGCAAGATTTGTTTCCTTTTCTTGATAGATAATCTCTTACGCGTAAACGCTTTCAGACTGTTTTGTGCCGCTGCAGACGCCTCTTCTGAGCCGGTGTCAGTAGAATATTACATTTTAACACATTGTGACAGCACTCGCAAATCGATTATACGAGGTCCAGGGACACTGTTTTAATTACGGCTTTCACATTAGACGGCTTCCGCTCGCCCAGAAAGCGCAGCATGGCCCCGTGACGTTTCACTCGGTTGGGCATATTATTGAGGGACGTAGACGACTTGACACTGATCGGAAAAGATAGAGCTTCGTAAGCGGAGCTGATCCGGTGTTTCCCGTCGAAGGTAAAAAAGCAAATACCCGTGTGGAGCCCCTTAAAACTGTCTTGGATATATGAGACGCGACCTGGGTACATCAGTGTGGCTAGATTGGTATTTTGATACCCGTTACGAGGGTTCTTAACACCACTAGGTAATATGAATTCAAACTGATGGTCCTTTGTTCTTTATTCTTACTAAAGAGATTCTGGACTATATACATGACTCAGAGGTTGCGTTGATGACTACCATTAGTAAAGAGTTTAGTCACCCTATCATCTGTCTTGGACATTAAGTCATCTATTACCACTAGCCGGCGTCTATCGCCTGTACATTTTTCCATATCAGACAGGCCTTTGTTAAACTTAATACCCTTCATAGTCTCATACATGGATTGTCATTCTCTGTAGCACCATATAACCTCCTCTGGAATAGGCTCGATCATGTATTGCAGTTGGGCCAGAAACTTTTGCACTAAGACGGATTTTCCACTTCCCGTTGGTCCCGCAATCAAAGCCGTAAAAGGATGTTTCCACCTAGGATCCATAACTACTAATAAACACCTGCCTATCTATGTCACGTATTTTATTGGGCTCAAACCCGCGCCGCCTTGCTTCTGGCCGCCCGCACCCGGCTTCCGACCCGTTATGCGACTTTGGTATCCGCCCCGACCGCCGGTACGGTTTGCACCGCACCCGTACCCACCCCTTCGAACACACAAATGCACACCCGCCTGTCATACACCCATGGACCGGAAGTACCAAATACCGCGAGATTTGAAAATCTAGGTCACCGTAGGTCCGTTTTTGCAAAATCACGCGAAGGTCGATATAACTCGCATATAAGGAATTTACTTGCAGCGGACCTTCGAACGGATATAAAATGCTACCCGTTTCCACCATTACAAACTACTACTTTGTCAACAAAAGAAAACAACTCGTTTGCCATGTGTCGAATCTGCCTACGTTATATCGTTGCATTGTCATCTTCCCCTAATTGTTTAGCTATTTTCCATTATAAATCCTAACTTTCATTTTGCATCCACCACATAAAAACAACGGGGCACTTTTCTGCCTTTCATACAATGGACCCGTTTCGTATGTAATTGTTTGAATCAATTTTGCCTGAAGCTTTGTCCAGCTTGATGGTTATGCACTGGGTTTGAACTTCACATCAGCAAGATCCGATAGCCAGCTATCGATTGTGCATTCCCTACTGACATGTTCAATGTCACACGTTAACTTTCCTTTTTGAGGAAGATACATAATAGTAATAATTATTGTTAAATTTCCTTCCACGCGACAGTGAGGGATTTATTGATAGACTAGCGGCAACAGAATGTGTTGGGATTGGAGGAGATTATGCAGATAAATAGTTTCTGACAATTGTAGTCCAGGATGCAGTTTTTTTCTCTGTATGATCAGTTTGTTGGTAAATAAGTGAATGACTGTGCTAATGTGTTGTGTCTTGGGAGATGTAGTTGTTTTCGTTTTTAGCTCTACCAACCGGCGCGTCTCGTTACAGAAAGAGATGTCGGGTTTTCGTGTCTATTCCCATTGTCCTTTACCAAATCCAACTATGCATCTTTTGGTGTTTACGTGATTCTTGTCAATCATCGCGTCTAGACAGTGAATGATTGTGTGTCTGTCATAGCCAGGGTTTCGTTTCATTGCTCTGCTCCTGTCCCATCAGTGGTTGCTTTAACTCGTTGCAAAAGTTGTTATTTTCAAGTAATAAGCTCTTAGATCTTCCATTGGATAAAAGATGTTATAACAAGTGTAATCAAGTTTGTGGACGCGACAGTTGGCTGGAACACGACCACTTCAGTTAAGAATGTGGAAACCAATAAACTTGTGCTGACTTGCGTGGTACTAAAAAAGTTACCACATGATCTAATATTAGGTGTCGAAAACGCGAGTTCCTGCTGTCGGGTGACATCGACAACGAACAAACACACAATGTGACTCGGGAGCTCGACAAAAGAAAATCCACGAGCGCGCGCGTACATACACATACACACATGCACATACACACATATACATACATACATACATACATGCATGCGTGCGTGCGTGCGTGCGTGCGTGCGTCTGTCCGTCCGTCCGTCCGTCCGTCCGTCCGTGCGTGCGTGCGTGCGTGCGTGCGTACGTGTTCGTTGAGAAAGACTTTGGTGAAAGGTCCGCTTGTATATGCATGTGTACTTCCATTTCTGGAGTCTCTATGATATGTTTATTATTAACAATTAGGGACAATGGATTAGGATTGATAAATATCACAGAGACAGATAGCTTATGACAGAAAAGTCCACAGTGCTGTTTTCCGTGCATGTTTACCCAACCACCACATCCTAACAAATGAGACAATGAAGCTCTATTCCGTGTCTTTATGTAATATGTCCTGACTGATATATTTCTATTCTTTTCCAAACGTTCACAACTGGACAGATTTATTCTGCATGGATTGTCAGTTTCTCCATTTTCTGCGGTCTGGTCTTGTTGCAATTACCAATAAGCCGTGTGTTCAGCTTAGTTATGTATCTGCCATTGATTTTCTTCTGCTTGATTGCTATAGTCATGTTGTATATTGACATATGTAGACTTGTGTCGCACTGCTGGACCTCGTCATCTGATGAGATCAATAAGGAAGAATCATTTTCATTGGTTTGTAAAACTAGAGCAGCTGTGAAAAACTTGCTCAATTCAAAAGAATGACATTGATAGCGTTAAGAAAGTATTTGAAATTAATCTTTGTACAAACAAAGAGGAAAAGTGAGTACGAAGGAACAGGCCAGACTACAGGAATATTGAAGGCTGTAGGCACACCAGGTCCTAAATATTTATTCACGGAAGCGTCACATGCAATTTCCAAAGGTAAAACCACCAGTTAGGTCTCTGGTACTTCTGAGCAAGCAATAGTAAATTTGCACAGGGCTCTTCTCTAGTCATTTTACAGTATCGTAGGTCAAAGCTTTTACTAGTAGTGTCCTCTTTTTTGGACAATGGATTGGACTCTGTGGACAATGGATCTAAAATCTAAGATCTTCTTAGGCCTAATCCAAGCCAGTTGTTATCTTCCCCTGAACCATGACCAGATGACATAATATGTCCATCTACACATGTGAAGTTGCAGCGCCGGTCATACTTGCACACTCCACCCTTTGAAAGTTTGGAGAGGGAAAGGCGGGTTTTGTAATTTCGAAGAATGACTAGAACACCAAAGACAAACGTAATATAGATGGCAGAAGATAATTCATAAAAAGAATAGGTTACTCGCATCAGAGGAAGACAGTCCACATTCTTTAGGAACATCGTGACGTCTTGACAACGGGAAAGTTGGAAGGATAGAGAGACAGGGGACGACCGAAAGAGAAGATGCTAGACAACTTGACATCATGGTATAAAAGGTCATCGGTATAAGAAATGACTGACAGCCTACGAGATAGAAGGCTGTGGACAGACCTGATCACCAACACCACTCGGCATGGGCTATGGACTTACCTGATTACCAACGTCACACGGCATGGACTATCAGAAGAAGAAAGCAACCGAACCAGAGTTACAATAATTTAAGTATGTTTGCTGAAAATATATAGTATATCACACTCATATTAATGTGTTTTTTAGACTACCAGCCCGGTGCGCTGACGGTCATGTACGGGTTTATTCCCTGCACCGGTCTGTTACATTTAAACGTTAACTTCTCGTTGAGAACGCAATGGCAAACTACTGAACGTAAAATTGCCTAGCAAATTAACCTGGGGTTGGGGTTCGACCGCAACAGTTTGTTTTATAGACCACAAGAAAATCGACACCGTCAACAGCTTAGATGTAAATGAAGTCAAAGCATAAGCAACGAAGGAGTAATGCCGAGGTGTGTTGCCACAGCAATTACTCATTATATACAGACATAAAAATAGGAGTTACTCGCATTCTTCACACGTTTTGGGATAACCCACGATGACAGTTGACATCAAGTTACTCCCCTTCTTGACAAGTATTGGATAACACATGATGAACAGAAGTTGACATCAAGTTACTCGTATTCTTGACACGTTTTGGATAACCCATGATAACAGAAGTTGACATCAAGTTCCTCGCATTCTTGACAGGTATTGGATAACCCATGATGACAGAAGTTGACATAAAGTTACTTGGATTCTTGACACGTATTGGATACCCAATGATGACAGAAGTTGACATCAAGTTACTTGCATTCTTGGCACGTATTGGATAACCCATGATGACAGAAGTTGACATCAAGTTACTCGCATTCTTGACAAGTATTGGATAACCCATGATGACAGAAGTTGACATCAAGTTACTTGCATTTTTGACACCTTTTGGATAACCCATGATGACAGAAGTTGACATCAAGTTACTCACATTTTTGACACCTTTTGGATAACCCATGATGACAGAAGTTGACATTAAGTTACTCGCATTCTTGACAAGTATTGGATAACCCATGATGACAGAAGTTGAAATCAAGTTACTTGCATTTTTGACACGTTTTGAATAACCCATGATGACAGAAGTTGACATCAAGTTACTCACATTCTTGACACCTTTTTGATAACCCATGATGACAGAAGTTGACAACAAGTTACTCGCATTCTTGACACGTATTGGATAACCCATGATGACAGAAGTTGACATCAAGTTACTCACATTCGTGACACGTTTTGAATAACCCATGATGACAGAAGTTGACATCACGTTACTTGCATTCTTGACACGTATTGGATAACCCATGATGACAGAAGTTGACATCAAGTTACTCGCATTCTTGACAAGTATTGGATAACCCATGATGACAGAAGTTGACATCAAGTTACTTGCATTTTTGACACCTTTTGGATAACCCATGATGACAGAAGTTGACATCAAGTTACTCACATTTTTGACACCTTTTGGATAACCCATGATGACAGAAGTTGACATTAAGTTACTCGCATTCTTGACAAGTATTGGATAACCCATGATGACAGAAGTTGACATCAAGTTACTTGCATTTTTGACACCTTTTGGATAACTCATGATGACAGAAGTTGCCATCAAGTTACTCACATTCTTGACACCTTTTTGATAACCCATGATGACAGAAGTTGACAACAAGTTACTCGCATTCTTGACACGTATTGGATAACCCATGATGACAGAAGTTGACATCAAGTTACTCACATTAGTGACACGTTTTGAATAACCCATGATGACAGAAGTTGACATCAAGTTACTTGCATTCTTGACACGTATTGGATAACCCATGATGACAGAAGTTGACATCAAGTTACTTGCATTCTTGACAAGTATTGGAATAAACCACGATGATAGAAGTTGACATCAGGTTACTCGTATTCTTAACACGTATTGAAATAACCCACGATGACCGAAGTTGAAGATAAACCCAAATGTGCACCAATCTTTATTGTGTGGGCGGCACTTCATCTATTGATTCTTCCATAATTGTTGGTTTGGCTGAAAGAAAGAAAGAAGGTTATTTTTGGCATCCTTTTTTCGCTTGGTTTAGTAGATCTTCTTATTCTTATTGACCATTGTGTGTGGCGTTGGTGGTCATGTTTGTCCACAGCCTTCTGTCTCATGTAGTAGCAGTCATCTTTCATACATATGTCCTTCCATGCCATGATGTAAAACTGTCCAGCATCATCTCTCTTGGTCTCCCACTGCCTCTTCCACCATACTGCATGCCCCTAAACCTAGGATAGACTTATATAAAAGCTTAGCATACTCTGTCACTCAGTTGTGGAACAATCTTCCACAAGAAATCAAAGACACCACCAAGCATTATACATACAGTCGCAACCTGTTTGAACATTATCTCAGTACAGACTACATGCCCCCCCCCCCCTAAAAATAATAATGTTAAATTATTTCAAACGACTAGTTAATAAACATTCCCATATGTATGGCACGTTACACCTTCCCTGGTATTTATCATGCCCATGGTAAACATTGCCGCAGTGAGTCATGTATTATTGATTATTTTTCATGCGTATTACTGATTATTGTTCTTTTGTTGTCTAAAATTAACTTCATATGTGATGTTGAATGAAATAATGTATGAGTAGAATTAGAGAAGAAGGGCAGAATATCAGACGGGCCTGCATGCCCAATTCTTAATCCTTTGAAAATAAAGATTGTTCATTCGTTCGTTCGTTCGTTCGTTCGTTCGTTTGTTCCAGCTTTCCTGTTGCCGCGAAGTACTCCGACTTTCCCCTTCTCATGACATGCCCGAGGTATGTGGACTGACCTTTAGTAATGGGATTCGCCAGTTCTCATTGTGAGTTACAACTTCTGACAAGAGACCTGTCCAGATCTGTTAGCAGGTCTAGATACATTTTATTTTCCATGAAATGGTTACATCATCTGAAAAGACATTGTTTTCATCTTGAGTCTGGCAAGGCTTGATTTCGTTCGATTGTTACAACGGCTGTCAGTGTGTATTGAAACATCTCTCATGAGTGCAAGAAACTATTACTTTATTTTCCTATCAAACCAGTGCTTGCACATCCGTGAATGTGAATGAACATATGATTCTTAAAATAAGGAGAAATGAGAGAGAGAGAGAGAGAGAGAGAGAGAGAGAGAGAGAGAGAGAGAGAGAGAGAGAGAGAGAGAGAGAGAGAGAGAGTGAGTGTGTGTGTGTGTGTCTATGTCGGGTTGGTATACAAGTGGAACAGTTTATATCAAATTATTAGTACAAGATAACTAACACTACCATAGTTTGTACATGTAGGTGTAGACAGATGCTAGATATAAGGTTGGGAGGTTCAGTTGGGGCAGTCGTGCAGGGAGGAAGGCAAGCATGTACTAAAACCACTTATCTTAACTCTGGTAGATATTTACACGGAGGCAGGCAAGCAGTCAGTAAAGCCACTTTTCTCAATGTTGAGATAACTATTTCTACGGAGACAGACAGGCAGGCAATAAAACCACATATCTTAATATTGGTAAATATTTACAGGGCGACAGGCAGTCAGTAAAGCTACTTATCTCAATAGTGGGAAATATGTACAGGGAGGTAGGCAGTCAGTAAAGCCACTTATCTCAATAGTGGGAAATATGTACAGGGAGGTAGGCAGTCAGTAAAGCCACTTATTTCGACTGGTAGATATGTATAGCAGAAGTGTTCCACACCATGGTGAACACAAACATATTATCCGAAATTGTGAAATGATAAAGCAGTTTTCGTGTAGGGAGTTAGGGCGGGGATCTTTCTGTTCTGTCCTGGAGTGACATTAAATGAAATGGAGTGAAATGTTGACATGGGAGTAAAGGCAACAAATGTGAAACTTCGGTAGATACAGAATCTTATTTATGTAAGAAGGGAAAGGGAAAAGGTGGATGGTTTTATTGGTAGATAGGTATTAGTTAATTAGCCACGTAGGCGGATAGGCAGACAGACGAAGCAAAACTACCTCTATAAATTGTTCAATGGTGATTTCCACACGACGAGTAAGCGCTCGCTGCTGCGCGGTCGTGTTGTTTTGATATTCTCAAGATGTCCGTGCTTGCAAATGGGAGGTGACAGAGACAGACAATAACATCAGCAGATGTGTTCAAGGATGGGAGAGGCCGTGGTGTCTGTGCTGGGGTAGACATAGCCTTAGTGGAGCGGTTAGAATTGTGAAGATACTTGTATATAGGGGAGGGGGAGGGAGGGAGGGGGGGCAAGAAGACGTGGAACAGAAGAAAACAGCAAATATCGTCTTACAACATGATTTAGTTGGGGATCTTAATTTATTGTATTGGTAAACAGTAAACATCTCATTTACACACCCAAGCCGCTTTGGGCATATGCTGCCAGACTTATACTTGTATAGCTTTTATAGGACCAACCGACACTCGGTGGCTGATGTGGGCAGCAAGACGCCAACACCGTTCCGGGACTGGGGTATTCCATGAATAAACAATGTAAGAGACCATTGTAGCTGTTGATATATGGTTATTAAGATGAATAAATCATGTGAGGGCACCAGTTTTGCCTTCGAGCGGTGGTTTTGGGAGGAATGTAAAACATAGATTGTACACAGACTGAGACTGACGGAGACATTGCTAAATGGTGTCAAGGTCAGAGAGTTATAGTACTTCGGCCATAGACAGAGACTACTTCTTGTTAAAGAATGTGTTGGAAGGAAGCGTGACGGGGAAGAGTCTAAAAGAAAGACAATGTTACATGCCGGTAGAAAAGCTCAAATTATAAACTTGATGAGTGTAAGAGGAAGACAATGTTACACGTAGGTAGACAAGATTAAGTAATGGACTGGACGAGTGTAAGAGGAAGACAATGTTTACATGTGAGTAGACAAAAGGCTGCCTTTGCCACGGCGATTCTTGTTCTAATCTGTACACGGCACCTTCTATCAGATATTATGATTGTTTAGATATAATTGTACCGATGTATATTATGTGGAGGGGAGAGAATTACAATGGCACCTGGTACTATGCTGACGTTCATGCAACAGGCACCCTGCGGTGTGCGGATCAATATTTGTTTTCAGGCCGAGTAAACACTTGCTTTGATCTACCAGTCGCTGTGAGTTTAACCAAGAGCCACTCACTGCGCCAGAATATCCGCCGGTGTCTACAAGATAAATGGCCGCCGTGGTGCATTTCGTGGAAGCAACAGACAGCTGTAGCGGTCCTAGAGTCGGGAATGAACAGAAATCTGGAGTTAGAAACAGCAGCAAACAGCTGCAGCGGTCCTTGAGTCGGGTATGAACAGAGAGCTGGAGATAGAAACAGCAGCAAACAGCTGCAGCAGTCCCTGAGTCGGGAGTAAACAGAGAGCTGGAGATAGAAACAGCAGCAAACAGCTGCAGCGGTCCCTGAGTCGGGAGTAAACAGAGAGCTGGAGATAGAAACAGCAGCAAACAGCTGCAGCGGTCCTAGAGTCGGGAGTAAACAGAGAGCTGGAGATAGAAACAGCAGCAAACAGCTGCAGCGGTCCTTGAGTCGGGAGTAAACAGAGAGCTGGAGTTAGAAACAGCAGCAAACAGCTGCAGTGGTCCTTGAGTCGGGAGTAAACAGAGAGCTGGAGTTAGAAACAGCAGCAAACAGCTGCAGCGGTACTAGTGTTGGGAATGAACAGAGAGCTGGAGTTAGAAACAGCAGCAAACAGCTGCAGCGGTCCTTGAGTCGGGAGTAAACAGAGAGCTGGAGTTAGAAACAGCAGCAAACAGCTGCAGCGGTACTAGTGTTGGGAATGAACAGAGAGCTGGAGTTAGAAACAGCAGCAAACAGCTGCAGCGGTCCTTGAGTCGGGAGTAAACAGAGAGCTGGAGTTAGAAACAGCAGCAAACAGCTGCAGTGGTCCTTGAGTCGGGAGTAAACAGAGAGCTGGAGTTAGAAACAGCAGCAAACAGCTGCAGCGGTCCTTGAGTCGGGAGTAAACAGAGAGCTGGAGTTAGAAACAGCAGCAAACAGCTGCAGCGGTCCTTGAGTCGGGAGTAAACAGAGAGCTGGAGTTAGAAACAGCAGCAAACAGCTGCAGCGGTCCTTGAGTCGGGAGTAAACAGAGAGCTGGAGTTAGAAACAGCAGCAAACAGCTGCAGCGGTCCTAGTGTTGGGAATGAACAGAGAGCTGGTGGTAGAAACAGTTGTGAAGTTCATCACATTTCTGGTCAGACCAGAAGTCACGACGTGAGCTACGGTAGCATGAGAGATTAGACGTTCGCCTGCCGGTCCGCTGGTCATGGGTTTGAATCCGATTGATAAAATGACCTGACCTACAATGGGAACCAGGAAATGTCTAGCGAAGAAACGGCGGTCGGCGTGATCCTGACACATCATCCACCGAGTGTCAGTTGTTCTATACAATTGCGGGTCTTGCACCACATGGCCTATGCGCATTAAGGCTTGTAGAAGGGTTATGTACGTGCTTTAGTTGAAAGGCACTAGACTTAGTTTAGTTTAGTTTAGTCGACGAATCAACATCACGGCACACGGGTGTAACCCATACGTGCTCCGTTCTACTCCTAACTCAAGCCTGGGTATGGAGAATATCAGCTCAGTGCACGAACTCCGTAGAACCGGCGAGGATACTGAAATACTTTGGGTAGAATTTTAACTCGAAATTTTGCCCGTGCAGCGCCGTTATGCTACTCTTTTTCGATTTCCAACTGCCAAGGGATGTTTTACGTGCGCAACAATACACACGGGCGTCCGATCTCACTACCCAAAGACAAGGACAAATTGTGTTACTAGAAGTCCATATGAAAAAATCCCGGCCCTCACCGAGGCTTGAACGAGGGGCCTCCAGCACTCGAAGCGGACACCATACCTCGAGACCACTAAGGCACTAGACTTATAACAAACAATCACGATGGAAAAGTCCAGACAGGCGAGTAGGATGTAGGCATTAATACACGTATGAAGACATATCGGGAGGTGGACGAAAGGCTACTACTGTGTATATATGTAAAGGTAGTCCCATAGCAAATACTGCCGTTGGGAAGTGAGGGGTTAAGTCTTCACGTATTCTAGTTCAGTTCCCTTCATCGTGGCCGTTCCTTCTCAGTCTATTCTAAGAAAATTGGGACAGTTGTCTTGTTCCTATTTTTATGAGGTTGGGTCGATCCCGGATCCATGCTGGCCGGAACAATATAGTCCTGCCTCTCCTGGAGATTGAACCAGCGCCGCTGTCTTGGTTGACAAACGCACAAACCACCCTGCCACCGTGAGCTGTCTGTATATATAAGGAGTGAAAAATAGAATATAAAGGTAGTATCCAATGAATCATATTGGTAATTTCTATTCCTTCATCCATTTGAGCCTATTTGTTTCTTTCCTAAAACTATTTCGTGAAATAGGTTCTGTAATACCTAGTATATATTCATAAGTGTTGCATCTTTTAAATTATGGTTTTGCTATTTCCATCTTAACTACATTCTCTTTATTTACTATTACATCCATTTCCATCTTCTTCAGTTGTATAACAGTATTGTTAACGAGTAATTCGAGTGTGACGAAGTGTTGCCTGGTGTATGAATGTTAATGTTGAATGATCTCATACGTTGTTGTTGTTGTTGTTGTTATTGTTGTTATTGTTATTGTTGTTGTTGTTGTTGTTGTTGTTGTTGTTGTTGTTGTTGTTGTTGTTGCGAACCTCCTAATAAATTATTTCTTTGCTGTAAACACGGTTTCCGTGGTTCAATGTGCCAGCGGATCCTTTCTTTCAGTGCCTTCAACTCTTTAGTCCTGGTCTTTCTAATCATCGAGAGAAATAAACTGGCAGGTATTGACTGGCAACCATTAAAGGGAAACGAAAGAAATAACAATCAGAGGACACAACGGAAATGATTTATTTATCTCAGTGAATGCCAGTCAATACCTGTGGAATTGTTTCTCATGACCTTAGATGACCTGTTGGCGACTGGTAACTGGCATTTGTGTTCCCTACTTTATTGAACGATCATGCTGTATTTTAATATGTGATTTTCATCATGTGCTTTATCTCTCTCTCCATCTCTCTCTCTCTCTCTCTCTCTCTCTCTCTCTCTCTCTCTCTCTCTCTCTCTCTCTCTTCTCTCTTTCTCTCTCTCTCCCTCTCCCTCTCCGCCATATCAATGACTCAGTTTATAACAAAGGTGAAGATCAATAATACTTTTGATGATTCATTCATTCATTCAGTAGCATGTCCTTTGCAGAACCTCGCTCCCATAACAACCTTTCAGAAAACCTCTCGATCATAAGCAAGATGCCCCGCGTCCGATACATCCATCTGGTGATCATCCACCACATCCTGCACCCATCTTCTCTTTGGTCTTCCTCTTCCTCTCTTCCCAGGCATGTACCCTTCCATTATTGTTCTCTCCAAACTTTCGTGACGCTCCAAGTGACAAGAATATTTCAATCTTCTTTGTTTTATCATCTTTAATAGCCAACCTTCTTAAATATTCAGCTCTTGAAGTATGGATGCATTTGTTCTTTTCTTTATCCAAGATATTCTTAGAACTCGTCTATAACATTTATATTCAAAGGCGTTTATGCGCTGTTCAGCTTGTTTAGTAAGTGTCCATGTCTCACAGGCGTATGTTGCAATGGGAAAGATGCATGCTCTTAAACATATAATTTGTGTAGTTCTGTCTGTCCCACTCCATAATTTATTCAGTTGTTTTAGTCTTTGAAGAGCAATTGATAGTCGCCATTTAATTTCTTTCATTGTGTCATTGTTGTTGGTAATCAATAACCCAAGATATTCAAAATTTTCCACTTTTGATGATAAACATTATAAAAATGATATTGGTCCCTGTGGCATAACGCAACCACCATTATTCATTTACCAACTCCTGCCGCAAAAAGAGGAAACAACATTAAAAGAAATTGACTTCACAACCGCAAATGGAGACTAGGACTTAAAACTTAACATCGAAACTGGAACTGAACAAGTGACAAATGACGTGGATTCTTAGAAAGATTGCATCAGACAAAGCTCGGAAGACCATTGGACGAAAAGGGACATGTGACCCGCTTTCGCGCCAAAGCATAATTAGCATATGTTACTATTTCATCAGAAATGTTAATAAGCCCGCACTCTTTTCGCGCCAAAGCATAATTAGCATATGTTACTATTTCATCAGAAATGTTAATAAGCCCGCACTCTTTTCTGAAACTCGCCTCATGAACAGATGTGAGAAGATTGTGTGACCAAAAGTTTCAATGGGCAAGGCAGAATGTCTGGATCCTAGTGATCTTGGTGGCTACATACCAACAACCACCCAACACATCAGCAAACTAACCACCTAAATCAGACCTGAAAGAGGGAAGCCGAGAGAAAGAGATGAACCACAAGTGAGATGGAAGATGACTTGGCTATGAGCAGAGTATGGGGAGGCCTTCAGAGGAGCTATACGGGCAGATCTGAAGTGGATCCATCAGTCAATGGACCCTGGCTTACCTAATCTTCCAGTCACCAGGTTACCTTTCTAAATTGGTAGACACCACACCCAATTTCAGGAAACTGATAATTAATTGTTGATTCATTACCATCACACTTAATATGTACAACATCAAAATGTTTACTATGTTTCACACTTGTTGTCATCTCATATATTGATGCTTGATTGATTGTCTGGGACTATGGTCCAATGTGCAACTTTTCTAATATTTTGTGTAAATCACAATAGAGATGTATGTACTGACCAGAAGGCTCAGGCCAGTCAATAAATGATTAACATGAATTGACCTTCTGTTAATTTGTCAGTTCAAACCTATCTGTGAGTCAACAACTTCTTTGTACATCATGTTGTCAGAATCTAAGGTGATTGAATATGTGTTTGATTGTTTAAAGATAAATTAACTCATAATGACTTACTGAATGGGGAAATAAAAAGACTCTCGATCTATCAACTGCTCAACATCCATGTTTTCTTCATCTAAATCAGGCTGAGAAACTTCTCCAGACTTTCCTCAGATTTGATAACCAATAAGGGGGCTCCAGAGCTAAAGAATCCTTGGAGAAGGGGCAGAATCCCAGTTAGTAATCATTATTCTCACCAGGGCCATAATCTATATCTCCTAGACATACTTAATAGAACGAGGCCTGCAGATAACTCAAGGTTCATATTCTGGGGTTATTGAAGATAGAAGAGGATGGGGCTCTACTTCTTTTGTTAGAGATGGGGCATGCACTACAGTGATCTCCCACTCCTTTCAAAATATATGACAGTCCCATATAACTGTCAGGTTTGTTCGAGTTTTACGTAAGCTTGATTCATACATTTGAGACCCGTTGTGCTAATCATGTTCCGAGTACGCGTTATATTCACATTTCCTATGTGTCGGTGCAGAAGGACGATAGAACTGGCTGGTGACAGACACCCTTCAGCTGTGGCTCGTGGTACAATTGTTCCTTCAGAGAACCCATGTCGTCATCTGGAGGCCACAGGTTCTAATCCCGGAGCACACATGTCATTCAATCCTTATGTCGTCTTGTGTGTCATGTGATTTCTACTCCTGTTCCATACTTACTGTGAATGACGATCATTGCATGTGATATTAGTTCTAGTGTTTATGATCGACTTTGTTCCCCTATAGGTAAACCCACGGGTACTCAGTCTCCTGTCACACATATTAAATGGGTGTCAGGGAGAATGACTGTGATATTTGTGTTTCAGATTCAGAACTGCACGCGACAGCCACAAAGTTCGGTAATTAGTGTACGAGATTTGAATAATTCTGGCTCTCATAAACGTGGTAGACCCCCAGCATCCCGCTCTTAACCCAAAAATGCTCATTCTGCTGTTTCTTTACTTACTAAATCTGATGGTCATGACCTAAACACACGCTGTACCAAACAACTCACTATACGTTCTGTGGCTACTTCTAATATCTATTCTGTTCTTAACTACTACCCTATTTTGCTGCTGCTCCTAATCGGCTCTGCCCTGGTGATTAACTCATTGTGTCACAGCGTTCTGATCTTCTATAGGCTCAAACGCTCAGTAATTTAAAGCAACAACTACTCAGGATATAACGATTTAAATCTTAACAGCAAATGGAAACAAGGGGTTAACTATCCTCACATTTTCAATACCTAAACAGATGCCATCTCCGTGGCAAACGCGGTACTGACGCAGGTCGTAATCCCGCATACCGCGTTCGAAACACAGCTGCGGGCGATTTGACAGCAGACAGCCTTGCGTTGGTATTTTATTAAAATGGTATGGGTGCCGGTTGTTCAGAAAGTAGTGGCAAACTATTGAACGTAAACTTGCCAAGAAATCACAAACAGCAAACAATGCTGTAGATGACTGCGACGTCCTGTAAAGATTATGCAACTAACATCAAGCTGAACACTCATGCGCTAGAGGTTGCAGACAGCCTAAAGCCGTCTTGATCCGGCATGCGACGCCACTGGATATGTGTGAACGTTTGTAGTATTGGTTTCTCCTGTGCCAGTGGCTGACAGACTGGACGAATGAGTTGTCTGTATGGCGGGAAATTGTAGTCAAACTCAATTTGTACATGTCGTAAATAATCATCCTTCCATACTGCTCCACACTTGAGAAGTAGATCGGGAGAGAATCATTTCAAAATTGAACAATTGTTCCACACCTTCTAGTATATAGGACGGAAACAATTGCTCTGCACTTTACAGCAGATCAGGGTGGAACATTTAGTAGTTCACACTTCACTGTAGATTGTAAAAGATAACCGTTCACGTCGTAGAATAGATTGTGAATGAACACTTGGCAACACACATCGTAGTAGATTTGATAGAACACTTGATCCACACCTTCTAGTAGATTTGATAGAACACTTGATCCACACCTCATAGTAGATTTGAGAAAACATTTGTTCCAGACCCCGAAGTAGATTAGAGAGAACATTGTTCCACACCTAAGAGTAGATACAAGAGAACACCTGATCCACACCTCCGATGAAAGACATCACATACATTTGCCAAGGACGAACGAACGAACGAACGAACGAACGAACGAACGAACGAACGAACGGACTTTATTTTAAAAGGGTAACAAATTAAGCACGCAGACCCGTCTTACATTCGGCCGTTCTAATCACTCATCTTTCGTTCATCAATAGTGCATAGGAAAAACAATGTCAAATGAATTTTGTAAACATAAACAATGCATATTACCATGTTATGAGACACATCCACCACCCACCCACACATCCCCCATTCACCCACACATCCCCCACCAACCACACACACACACATCCCAGGCACTCATAATACCCCCACCCATCCACCACATCCCACACCTACACATCTCCCCAGCCACACACACTCCCACCAACCACACATCCCATCCACCCACACCTCAAGCACACATACGTTCCCCAACCCACACATCCCAGACCCACACACATCTCCCCACCCACTCACATATCTTCCACCCGTCCCATTACCAACCAACAATCACCCACCCACATATCCTCCTCCAACCAACACACCTCCAACCACTCAGCCAAACACGACATCCCTCAACCACACATCCCCCATGCACACACACATCTCCCCATCATCTCACATATCCCACACCTACCAACACACAAATTCCGCACCCACCCACATAATCTCCCATCTCCCCCAGCCCACTCACAGATCCAGAGCCCACCCATACAAACATCCCCCACCATCTCCTAACATACACACACTCACCCACCCACATATCCTCTACCCATCCCACACATCCTCCATCCACACATCCTCCATCCACCCATCCCGCAATCAAACATCCCTTAACCACACATCCCTTAACCACACACCCTTATCTATAAACCCACCCACCCATACTCTACCCACCCACCCATTCCCCAGCCATACATTCCTTAACTACACACCCCTACCCATATACACACACATCCCACCCACACACACATCTCCCCATCCATACACACATGTTTATGGACATGTTTAGATATTTTAAGGACACGTTTATGAGCAGTCAAAAAGCCAGATTTATGACGGACTGACATTGTCAAGAAAAGACTCGGCATTTGTGGGTCTAAATAATCCCGCGGGACCTAAGTAGCCAGTGTCGTTAGTAATATTGTCTTTAAAATGAACACTAGTTGTTGACTTCTAAATTCACGTTAGTGAAATTGTCTTCTAAATTAACACTAGTTGTTGGCTTCTAAATTCACGTTAATGATTGTCTTCTAAATTAACACTAATGACATTGTCTTCTAAATTCACACTACTTGTTTGCTTCTAAATTCATGTTAGTGATATTGTCTTCTAAATGAACACTAAGTGATATTGTCTTCTAAATCAGTCAGAAGGCCACCAAAACCTGTTCACGACGACTACCACGTTATAGAAAGACCAGAACAAGTCATTATTCTGCGCCCCAGAACAGGACATAATACATTACGTAACCACATGTATACAACATTCAAGACTGGTGACTCAGCCATGTGCACATGTGGTTTGGCGTCACAGACAGCAAAGCACATACTCCAAGACTACCCAAACTACAACATGTCTAGGGAAACCTTCTGGCCTAGAGAAACAACAGTGGAAGATAAACTCTATGGACAGCTGAGTGAACTAAGAAAGACTGTTGGATTCATACAAGAGACAACATTGCAGTTATAGACATATTTCAAGCGAACGAAAGAAGAAGTAGTCTTCTAAATCAGTTAGTGATATTGTTATCTAAATTCACATTAGTAGTATAAGTCCTCTTGTAAACTCACTTTAGTGATTGTCTTCTAAACCAGGAGTCTCCGTAGCGAAGTGGTCAAACAGTCTGCTTCGTTCTCCGAAGGTTGTGGGTTTGATTCCGTGCTACGTCTTTCGGTTCATAAGTGCATTTTTCTCGGAGACGCCTGGGGGTCGTCGCTGGAGCTACGGAGTTCGTGCTCTGTGCGACGCTTTTGACAGGTCGACTTGCGGAAAGAAACCGAGCCATATGGGATAAAACCAGGTGCAATGAAGTCGATCCTCTGAACTTTTAAGACCTTTAAGACTTGTCTTCTATATTAACACTAGTGATATTGTCTTTTAAATCCACTAGTGATTTTGTTTTCTAAATTCACACCTGTTGTGAGACTCAATAACCCAGTGTGACAAACACAGTGTTACCGCAACGACTTGTACCCTTGGTGTCAGTGTTCTTTTAAGGCTTACACATGTTGTTTTTAATCATTTGTATGTATTCATCGTAGTTAAGCGGTTAGGTATGGTTCTCATGGTTTGGGCAGCAAAGATTACAACTACATGGATTATGTGTTGTAAAGGGTCTGTGTGTGTGTCTTCTCTTATTTCTTTCTGCTTAGATGTCTGTCTTTTCTCTTCGAGTATTCTCAGTCTACCTTTTCTCTCTCCTACGAAATCGAAAAGTCAGCTAACACTGACACAGAAGACGAGAGAAACTAATCCCGCACACTGAACCAACACAACTATAACCAGAGCTAATACAGCAAGTTGAACGAGGTGGAAAGTTTTTTTACTTCTACAAATTGGAATCAGAATTAACCTCTCTCTCTCTCTCTCTCTCTCTCTCTCTCTCTCTCTCTCTCTCTCTCTCACACACACACACACACACACACACACACACACACACACACACACACACACACACACACACACTCACTCTCACACATTCCTAAATCAAAATCTATTTTAATAGCAACCAGGCAAAGACTTCACACTCTACACAGAGAACTCTCCAGGTGCACATTGGTAACATGCTTGTAGGAATTGTAACCGAGCACAAAGAAATCTAACCTTTAATTTTAATGTTCACGCTCCCGTTAAACACATGGGGGTGGGAGGGGGGTATACCAACTTGCCAAAATTAAATATTTCCTTGATGAAAACACAAGAAAAATATTATATACTTGTTAGATACACACACATATTGACTATTGCTCCGTAATATGGGATGAATGCTGTGACATTTTGTTACCTAACGTGCAACTTGCAAGATTTAGAATTAATACTTCCAATACTTAGAGAACTTAACATCAGCACATTTTCCAGACGACATAATAATGTGGGCAAATGTACTCGCCTATATTATGTTAGTCAAGACTAACAATGCACAGTATTTTCTTTAGCCAGGCTGCACCCAATGCATGTGTGTTTTACTTCATGAGAAGGGAATTCTCCAAGACTATCAAAATATACTAGCCCAGTTTGTAGACAACGCGGGGCCTGATTGCCGAGTTTGGAATGCAAAAGGGGTTAAGTGGAGATGCCCTAAACAACAGGAGGATATTATTATCTTACCTGGGAGGCTAAATATAACTGTGCAAGAAATCTGTTTATGACACTTAAAGAGTTAGGCGGATATTTGCTTTACGGAATCAATTAGTTTGGACACTCCTACATTGTTATTAAACAATTTAATCTCCCTAAAAGAGGAGGGGGAAGGGTTATTCTGTTTCATATAGGCTGGAGACGAGGCTGTAATGTTGAACCGCACTGTGTGGTGAATTCAGACAAGATGGTTTTGTGTTTCAGTGGATATTATACAGACTAGTTCTTTCTCACTGTTAACACAGGAAAGGGACGTTTGTAGTGATATCCCTGTCTTGTGGAAAGGATGTAAGCAGTTGTAATTAATAATTATTTCTCTATGTGGAAATAGAGTATCATTCGGTATATAAGAATAACACTCTTGTCTTGGTCATAACTAATCTGAAGAAATATAGTTTCTCTTTTTATGTGACTAGCCTTTGTGGTCGTCATTTGTGTTTGCTTTCATTTTGAATTACCAAAATAATCTTTCTTTACGATTACCTAGGGTTTCTTTTGTATATGGCAAAACATGCAGGCTTGTATATGATGTGTGTGTGTGTGTGTGTGTGTGTGTGTGTGTGTGTGTGTGTGTGTGTGTGAATGATAAACAGTCATAATTATAGCAGACCTAAGGCCTGAAGGGTAAGTGATTGCCAATAAATTTATGACGATGGCCCTATGAGCTGGAGCTACGGCAATAGACTAGACCAATTGGTGGTTAAATGTACTATTGAGAATGAGGCTCGGTGCAAGAAAGGGATGAGGCGTGTCTTGCGGGCGTGAATTGATGCTTGCCTATGTCATGTGGGGTGTGTGGATGAGACACAGCTCAAGTCATGAGAGGCACAACACACAACGGAAGAGGTATAGGACCTATTGTGGCTATTGAGGTCTTAAATCACTTTTCTAAACTTTTTTGTGAGGATGAGTACATTTGTGTGTACGTATTGTTGACAGATGATGATGGGTGGTGGTCAGTTGATACATGTGGGTTTCCTAAGACTGGAAACATCTCTGGCCTGAGTGGTGCAATTCTCAGTGAATGAGGAGAGACTTCGCCTTTCTTTGGCCATGAGGAGCTTAGGACCTTCAATCTGTATTTGCCTCAAGACTGCCAGTTCCACTCAAGAAGCTAGCTAAGTGGCATGCAAAACCCATGTAACCCAAATACTCTTTTGTAACCAGAGGCCAACAACAGTAGAAGCACCTAATTCACACAGTTAACCTTCCACAAAGGACCAAAACCAATAGATAACCAGCCATTGTTAAAATATAACGCAAGGCATAGCGAATGACACTGCCGCTCAGTTGTTGAACAATCTTCTGTAAGATATCTAAGTCACCAACAATCCTTATACATAAAGTCGCAACCTGTGAACACTGTCTAAGTACACACGCACGCACGCACGCACGCACGCACGCACGCACCACCCACCCACACACACACACACACACACACACACAACACACACACACACACACACACACTTCTTCTTCTTCAGCATTCCGAGCCATTGAGGTTCTTTGCTGCAAATACAATCTGTCTCCATTCGTCTCTCTGGTGGACCTTCTCTTGCCAGTCGTTGATTCCAAGTGCTTGTAGGTCTGTATGTATATTATCTCTCCACCGCCTTCTTGGTCTACCTCGGGGTCTACGGTCATTTATTTCCTGAGTGTAAGCGAGTTTTGTTTCCCTATTATCTTCCATTCTTTCTATATGCCCCAGCCATTGTAGTCTATTAGCCTTCATGATACCAGTGATTAGCGGGGACTTAAACAAATCATAAATGTCTTTGTTACTTCTTCTTTTCCACTCTCCACTTTGTGTATCCCTAATGAGTCCAAAGATGCGTCTTAAAATTTTGTTCTCAAAGGTTTGTAACAAGGCTTCGTCTCCTTTCGTTGTACTCCAGGTTTCAGAGCCATACAGCACAACTGGTCTGATCAGTGTTTTGTATATTGTGATTTTGGTGTTACACACACACACTTTTCCAAAAAAGAAGCAAAAACCAAAATAATAATAATAATAATAATAATAATAATCTCAAATGACAACTAGTATAATAAGCATTACCGTATGTGAATTACGTTACAACCACCTTAGGTAATTATAATTGCCATATCAAAAATTAGTATGATTAAATATTGCACATGTTCCATGCGTTTTAATTTAATGCATATTATTCTGTTGTTGACTACAATTAGTTTCATAAGTGATATATGAATGAAATAATGTATCGGGCAAATAAATCAGACAGGCAGAATGTCAGACGGCCTGCGTGCCCAATAAAGTTAGTCAATAAAGTTTGATCTCTCTCTCTCTCTCTCTCTCTCTCTCTCTCTCTCTCTCTCTCTCTCTCTCTCTCTCTCTCTCTCTCTCTCTCTCTCTCTCTCTCTCTCATTCTCTCTTGGTTATTTCTGCCCTAATATATACGTCTGCCCTAATATATACGACTATCTTCTCTCTCTCTCTCTCTCTCTCTCTCTCTCTCTCTCTCTCTCTCTCTCTCTCTCTCTCATTCTCTCTTGGTTATTACGACTATCTTCTCTCTCTCTCTCTCTCTCTCTCTCTCTCTCTCTCTCTCTCTCTCTCTCTCTCTCTCTCTCTCTCTTCTACCCGACTATACACTATCCTTGTCTACACTCGCTCCACTGTCTCATTTATATATGGATCTTTATAGCTCCTAACCTGCTCAGTGGCGAAGAGGTTACGGACGCAGTTCGTCACCCCGCATACGCCCGTTTGAAACACAGCTGTGGACGATTTATGAGCAGATCGCCTTACGCGCCTGAATGCTATGTCCTGCAAAGGACATGCTACTAACTTTATTTAGCTCCGAAACTATCTTGCTCATTCCTCGCCATTTTCTCTCTTTCTTTCTCCCTGGCTTTTATCGCCCCGTTTCTGTTCGCTCCATCACCATCTGATTCCATCTTCTTCACTTGCAATTTCATCAACGACAATGTAACCAAAAGGAAAAACTGGATTTGCTATGTTTTTGTTTTCCATTATGACATAACCCAAACATTATTTTGCCTTATCCTTCATTCATCTTCGGCGCTCCCTTCCCTCTCCGCTGTGGACTAACAGCTCTTGTGATAACAAATGGCAGCAAACCAAACTGCTGAATTATTAAATGCTCTCCGCTCTTATATTCTGACTAGAAGCCCAGCCACGCAGCCCGTTGGGACGCGATTCTAAGACTGGCTTCATGTCTGCTTGCCAACCAGCGCATTCGTTCACCTGACCACACCAATAGCTGCTTGTTTTCCCTGTGGTTTTGTTGTTGTGTGTTTTGTTTTTGTTTGGGGAGGGGTATTGCTTGTCAGGTTATTAGCAGCCTGCCCCAGGACAGTTCTTGGGAAGTAGAGGTGGCCGGCGTAATAATAGCCACCAAAAAATATGGGGTTGGTACCATTACACCTCAGGGAATGAAAAGAGATCTTTGGCTTTATACACAGCATATTATTGCCATTAAAATATGTTCTTCTCTCTCTTTCTCTCTCACGCGCTCCCCCTCTCTCACACAAGCTCTCTCTCTCTCTCTCTCTCTCTCTCTCTCTCTTCTCTCTCTCTCTCTCTCTCTCTCTCTCTCTCTCTCTATGCGAGTTTCCCCACATGTCTCTAGGTCTCTCTCGCTCACTCTCGCGACGTTTGCCTCTCTCACGCTCTCTCTCTCTCTCTCTCTCTCTCTCTCTCTCTCTGTCTCTCTCTGCCAGTCTCCCGCTGTTTCTGTCGCTCGCTCGCTCGCTTGCTTTCTCTCTCTGTCTTTGTCTCTCTTATTCTCTCTCTCTTTCTCTCTCTCTCTCTCTCTCTCTCTCTCTCTCTCTCTCTCTCTCTCTCTCTCTCTCTCTCTCTCTCTTACTCGCGCTTTCTCTCGCTGTCACAAAACGGCCAGTAAGCCCTGTTCTCGCGTCTTATTCTGATACGGGGAAACTCCGTGCTATTTTTAGCCGGGGAATATCCCTTATGTAAACATTCTCACGACTTCCAGAAGTTTAGAGTTAAAGGTTTCTTTTGCACCCGGAGGGAACTGAACTTACGGAGTCCGTTTTTCACGTGGTTGGGGGTTGTAGACTCCAAGAAAGTTAAGTTGCACGGTAAGTTGAACTTCTCCGCTTCCCCGAGAAGTAGAACGAGAGGGAAGTCTGCGCATTCAACCGGTTACAGATGCGTTCACTTCTGACCTGTATAGAAGGGAGTCAAAGATCCCCGACAGTTAACCATGGCCAGTTCTAAAGGTGGTTTTAATTAAATAAGGTGAAATTGGTTTCTATGATTTCCTGGAAGTGGTGGAGTGAATTATACAATTGACGATGCAAGCTGAGTCCGCCTTTCGTGTGTAGAAAACAGGGCAGGTCGTGCATATGTATTTATTTGCATTTCCCTTACAGGACGTTGCGGTCAACATCAACATTTTTCAGCTGCTGTTGGCGCACAAGGCAAGATTACGCTCAGTAGTTTTCCATTGCTTTCTGAGCGACCGGCTCACATATCCCGTAAGTTAACAACGTGGCGAGAACCGCTACCGATTCTCGCACAGGTTACGTTACTCAAAAGAATATACGGGATTACAGAGAAAGACGTTAACACCTAGGCCAGGGAGAATGGTCGTGCATATTAATTAGGTGTTTGTGATCGGTTGATGCGGGCAAGTCGGAGGGTATCAGATCGCGTTAAACCCATTATTAAAACGCTTTATTAGCGATGACTGATATCCGTTATCGAATAAACAAGGTCTTTACTCTCCCCCGCAACATTCCCCTCTGTTGTAGAAATATATGCATGACCTGTCTGCCTGAAGTAAATGGTTAGGTAGAATGTTCCATGGCGCAACGGCGCAGGAAATCGGTATTCTGTGGTTACGTACAGCATGCGAGATAAGGGTACAATTCTACCATTCTAGTGCAGGGGAGTGGGAAGAGAAGTTTAACAGGGTTAACATATTTTACAAGGGTGAAAACGGTGTGGGAAAGGAAGGATAATTTTTCAGCTATAACGAACGGAGAGTAATACTGTAACCCTAGCTAGGGGAAAGCCGTGAAAGAATATACAGCGATATTTCGGGAATGAGCACCTGCCTGATCGTATCTGTAATATATACTATCGGCTGATATCGAGTAAGCATCAAACGGGGCTCCAGAAGGAACAATGATACTTCCACCCTGTACTATACCCGGATTGTCTTATAATTTAGCGAACACTAATTGTGAGCAACAATGGGGTATTTTCTTTCACCACGATAGGGGAAGAGAGGGGCGAAGAACAGAGGACACCGAATGCGTTCCAAATATGCTATCTCGGATCCAAGAGGACCAGCTTAACCGTTCAATATTTCATCACGCCGCTAGGAAGGGGTAACTGAACAGGGGAGGGGTTGATATTTACCTTCTACATGTGGGCGATAGGTGTCATATAAGACGTTTCTCTTCTATCTGGGACTGCGAACCAGGGTAGAAACGAACTACGGTGACTGAATGAAGAGGGATCATCAGGAGAGACGAGTATCCCCCCTTCGGATGACCACTAAGCCTTAAGTAGAGTAACAAATTCTAATAGGGTGAATGAAGAGAGTGAGAAAGAAAGAGTATTGTATAAATGGGTTCCGGATGTCACTGTTGCTGCGACGACCGGACCTGTGCAAGCTGGAACCTAGGTCTCCCAAGACGAAGCTGATCAAGGGGCTGCCTGACAGATGGGGGTCCAGTTCACTCAAGTCTCCCCTCTCTGCAGAACAGGTCCAGGTAGAACATAGCTAATATGTCTACCAATGCTGGGGGGCTTGTCGGCCCCGTCCTTTTGTCTGTCTGGGTTGTTGGGGGTTTCTTTCCGTCTTTTTCTTCGTCGCTTCTTTTGGGGTTTGGGCTTTGGGCCTTTTGCGGTTGGGTTTTTGGGCTGCTGCCCGTCGGTTTTGCGCTTCCCCTGTTTTTGGGTTGCGCCTGGCCCGGCCTTTTGGTTTTTTTCCTTCTTCCTTCCCGGTCTGCCCCTGTCGTTCCCCCGGGTTGCTTTTCGTCGCGCTTTTTGGGTTTTGTCTTCGTCGCCCGTTGGGCTGTCGGGCTTGTCTTTTGGTCTGCGGTTGTTTCCCTGGGTTTTTTCTTCGGCTTTTGCCAACCCTTTGTTTTGGGTTGCCCCGTCGTCTTGTCTTTGGGCTGCCGTTTTCTTTTGTCCCGGGGTTTTCCCTTTTGGGCTGCTTTCGTTTTTGGGTTTTCCGTTTTCCGTCGTTTTCCTGTCTTTGGGGTCTGCTTTGTTTTCGGTTGGGTTTCCTTTTTCCTTCGTCTGCCGGTTTTCCTTTTTCGGGGGGTCCTGGTTTGGGGGGGTTGCCGCGCGCCGCTTTTCCGGCGCGGGTCCCCCGGTTGTTGTCCCTGCTGTTGTCCTTTTTTGTTTTTGCTGCTTTTTCCTTCCTTTTTTTCCTGCCCTTTTTCCTGTCTGTTTCGTTTTCTTCGTTGTTGTTTTCTTCTGGTTGTTTCCCGGGTTGTCCCTGGTCTTTTGGCGGTTGCGTCCGGGGCCGGGCTGCCCGGGGGGGGGTTTTTGCCTTTTCCCCTTTTTTTGGCCGCTTTCCCTGTTTTTGTTTCCTGCCCGCCCCCCTGTTTTGTTTCCTTCGTTTTCTGCTGTTTTTTGTCGGTTGTCGGGGGCTGTTTTGGGCCGCTGCCCTTTTGCCCTTTGTTGTTTGTCGTTTTTTCGTCTTCTTCTTTTTCCTTTTTCTTCTTCTTCTTCCTTTTTCTTTTTCTTTTTTTCTTTGTCTGTCTGTCTGTCGTCTGTCTGTTTCTGTCTGTCTGTCTGTCTGTCTTTTTCGGGTCTTTTTCTGTCTTTTTCTGTTTTTCTTTTGGTCTTCTTTTGTTTTCTTTTGTTTTCTTTGTCTTTGTTTTCTTTTGCCCCTTCTTTTGTTTTCTGTTTTTGTTGTCTGTTGTCTGCCTGTCTTTTGTCTGTCTTTTGTTTTCTGTCTGTCTGTCTTCTGCCCTGTCTGTCTGTCGGGCGGGCGGGCGGGCGGGCGGGCTGGGGGCGGGCGGGCTGGCTGTCTGTCTGTCTGTCTGTCTGTCTATCTGTCTGTCTGTCTGTCTGTCTGTCTGTCTGTCTGTCTGTCTGTCTGTCTGTCTGTCTTGTCTGTCTGTCTGTCTGTCTGTCTGTCTGTCTGTCTGTTCTGTCTGTCTGCCTGCTGTCTGTCTGTCTGTCTGTCTGTCTGTCTGTCTGTCCTGTCTGTCCTGTCTGTCCTGCTGCCTGTCTGCTGTCCTGTCCTGTCTGCCTGCTGGCTGTCTGTCTGTCCTGTCCTGTCTGTCTGTCTGTCTGTCTGTCTGTCTGTCTGTCTGTCTGTCTGTCTGTCTGTCTGTCTGTCTGTCTGTCTGTCTGTCTGTCTGTCTGTCTGTCTGTCTGTCTGTCTGTCTGTCTGTCTGTCTGTCTGTCTGTCTGTCTGTCTGTCTGTCTGTCTGTCTGTCTGTCTGTCTGTCTGTCTGTCTGTCTGTCTGTCTGTCTGTCTGTCTGTCTGTCTGTCTGTCTGTCTGTCTGTCTGTCTGTCTGTCTGTCTGTCTGTCTGTCTGTCTGTCTGTCTGTCTGTCTGTCTGTCTGTCTGTCTGTCTGTCTGTCTGTCTGTCTGTCTGTCTGTCTGTCTGTCTGTCTGTCTGTCTGTCTGTCTGTCTGTCTGTCTGTCTGTCTGTCTGTCTGTCTGTCTGTCTGTCTGTCTGTCTGTCTGTCTGTCTGTCTGTCTGTCTGTCTGTCTGTCTGTCTGTCTGTCTGTCTGTCTGTCTGTCTGTCTGTCTGTCTGTCTGTCTGTCTGTCTGTCTGTCTGTCTGTCTGTCTGTCTGTCTGTCTGTCTGTCTGTCTGTCTGTCTGTCTGTCTGTCTGTCTGTCTGTCTGTCTGTCTGTCTGTCTGTCTGTCTGTCTGTCTGTCTGTCTGTCTGTCTGTCTGTCTGTCTGTCTGTCTGTCTGTCTGTCTGTCTGTCTGTCTGTCTGTCTGTCTGTCTGTCTGTCTGTCTGTCTGTCTGTCTGTCTGTCTGTCTGTCTGTCTGTCTGTCTGTCTGTCTGTCTGTCTGTCTGTCTGTCTGTCTGTCTGTCTGTCTGTCTGTCTGTCTGTCTGTCTGTCTGTCTGTCTGTCTGTCTGTCTGTCTGTCTGTCTGTCTGTCTGTCTGTCTGTCTGTCTGTCTGTCTGTCTGTCTGTCTGTCTGTCTGTCTGTCTGTCTGTCTGTCTGTCTGTCTGTCTGTCTGTCTGTCTGTCTGTCTGTCTGTCTGTCTGTCTGTCTGTCTGTCTGTCTGTCTGTCTGTCTGTCTGTCTGTCTGTCTGTCTGTCTGTCTGTCTGTCTGTCTGTCTGTCTGTCTGTCTGTCTGTCTGTCTGTCTGTCTGTCTGTCTGTCTGTCTGTCTGTCTGTCTGTCTGTCTGTCTGTCTGTCTGTCTGTCTGTCTGTCTGTCTGTCTGTCTGTCTGTCTGTCTGTCTGTCTGTCTGTCTGTCTGTCTGTCTGTCTGTCTGTCTGTCTGTCTGTCTGTCTGTCTGTCTGTCTGTCTGTCTGTCTGTCTGTCTGTCTGTCTGTCTGTCTGTCTGTCTGTCTGTCTGTCTGTCTGTCTGTCTGTCTGTCTGTCTGTCTGTCTGTCTGTCTGTCTGTCTGTCTGTCTGTCTGTCTGTCTGTCTGTCTGTCTGTCTGTCTGTCTGTCTGTCTGTCTGTCTGTCTGTCTGTCTGTCTGTCTGTCTGTCTGTCTGTCTGTCTGTCTGTCTGTCTGTCTGTCTGTCTGTCTGTCTGTCTGTCTGTCTGTCTGTCTGTCTGTCTGTCTGTCTGTCTGTCTGTCTGTCTGTCTGTCTGTCTGTCTGTCTGTCTGTCTGTCTGTCTGTCTGTCTGTCTGTCTGTCTGTCTGTCTGTCTGTCTGTCTGTCTGTCTGTCTGTCTGTCTGTCTGTCTGTCTGTCTGTCTGTCTGTCTGTCTGTCTGTCTGTCTGTCTGTCTGTCTGTCTGTCTGTCTGTCTGTCTGTCTGTCTGTCTGTCTGTCTGTCTGTCTGTCTGTCTGTCTGTCTGTCTGTCTGTCTGTCTGTCTGTCTGTCTGTCTGTCTGTCTGTCTGTCTGTCTGTCTGTCTGTCTGTCTGTCTGTCTGTCTGTCTGTCTGTCTGTCTGTCTGTCTGTCTGTCTGTCTGTCTGTCTGTCTGTCTGTCTGTCTGTCTGTCTGTCTGTCTGTCTGTCTGTCTGTCTGTCTGTCTGTCTGTCTGTCTGTCTGTCTGTCTGTCTGTCTGTCTGTCTGTCTGTCTGTCTGTCTGTCTGTCTGTCTGTCTGTCTGTCTGTCTGTCTGTCTGTCTGTCTGTCTGTCTGTCTGTCTGTCTGTCTGTCTGTCTGTCTGTCTGTGTCTCTGTCTCTGTTTCCACCTTCAAGATATCTGTTGTGTTTATCTCTATGTGGTTGTCGTATTCACAACAAGTTGCTGACGATCAGGGAAGTATTTTCTCCAAACTGTCTGGTCTGTGTCTTCTGGTGCCCGCGGGTCTTTTACGCTTATATTAGTGTGACCTATCAACTGCCCTTTCCTCATAGGGGCCCTCACCCCTCCCCCCCTTTCCGTCCCCCTTTTCTTCTTCCTCCCCCCCTTTCCTCCTCCTTTCCCTTTCCCCGTCTTTTTCTTCCTTCTTCTTCTTCTTCTTCTTCTTCTTCTCTTCTTTCTTCTTCTTTCTTCTTTCTTCTTCTTCTTCTGTTTCCCCCTTCTTTTTCCTCCCCCTTTCCCCCCCCTTCCCGCCCCCTTTCGCCGCCGCCTTCGCCCCCCGCAGCCCCTTCCCCTTTCCTCCTCCCCCTTCCGCCCCCCTTCTTTCTTTGTCTTCGTTTTCGTCTTTTTTTTCGTTTTCCCTTCTTCTACTTCTCTTCTTCTTTTACGACATTCTAACCCCTTTTTCAGTAATTTTTAAGCTCAAAAAAATGGTCCATGACTCACATTCACATGTAGCCACGGGGAAAAAAATGCTTTTTTTGACAAGGCAATTTAAAAGTGTTGCTCCATATGGGGGGGCTGTATTGTTGCTGTATGTTTTTGGCCTTGGGCATTAGGGTTGGGCCAACCCAAAATGTGCCTACCACTGTTCCCCTTCTGCTTTGCTAAATGTCTACGCGTGACGTCTTTGAACAGCGGCTTTTTGTTTTTTGATTCTGAAAAGACATTCAAAGTCTGTGCCCTTTTGTAAATTTTCTCTTTTGGGCCCGATTATGATTCTTGGTCCGTGGACATCATTCCATGCCCCAAAAAAAGTACATTTCTTCAGAGGTAGAAAAAGGGGCCAAATACAACGGGAAAAGTTTTGAAACGAAAAAGGGCACACTATTAAGGGACACTATAAAAAAAAATAAGAGGTGGGCAGAATGCATCACGACCCTTTGTGTGACTTTTCAAGTGGCATAGGCTTTACATTCTCTATTTAGATCTCAACCCCTGGTGTTTGGTTCAATGTCTTTAAAAGACATTGCTCTATTTTTTTCGTATTGGGACCATAAATGCATCTTTCTTTTGGGTTTTACCTCTGTTGTACCGCGGGATTATTTCAGCTGGGGACAGTTGAGATTTTGTTCTCCAACACCTCTTTTTACCAAAGTAAAAAGGGTTTAGGATGAGGGTAACCCAAAAGGGACGCAGTTTGTCTCTCTCTTATAGTTTTATATAAGATTTACTCTAATTACTTGCAGTCATTTCGTTGTCAGTACCTCTGGCTGTCCAAAGTAGTCGCAACTTTTCATACCAGAAACACCCTGCGCTGACTTCAAGCTCTTGTGATTTGTTCCTTCCTACTCCAAGATTAACCGCCGTACAGCAAAGCGGGTTTCCCAGATGAATATCAGTACACCTGTTTTGTCATTGTTATCCGATTCCGATTTGAAAAAAAAACAAAAAAAACTTTCCACCTCGTTAAATTTAGCCTCATTAGCGTTGTTGAGTTTTTGTGGTTCAAAGTGGAGTTAAGTTTTTTTTCGTTTCTATGTTAGTGTTAGATGACTTATTGATTTCGCTGCTTTTGGGTGCCTATGACGACAGCGGGAGACTGACTGGTGTGTTCTCCTTTGTGTCAGTTTCTACTGCTGCCCCGTTCGTTAGTAAAGGGCTTCTGGCTCGTCTAATCTGGTTTGGGTGCAGTCCTTATTTAGGAATCTTTTTTGCTTTTTTTTTTGGGTGTTGTTTATGTGGGTCTGGGGGGGTGCGTGGGGGTGGGAGATGTGTGGGAGGTGGGGGGGTTTTTGGGTGTGGGAATGTGGGGTGTGGGTGAGGGATGTGTGTGGGTGTGGGATGTTTGGGTGGATGGGTAGGGGGTGTGTGTGTGTGGGTGGTGGTGAGGGAGTGGGTTGAATGTGGTGTTTGGGGGTGTGGGGGGTGGGTGTGGATGATGGATTTGGGGGTGTGTGTGTGGGAGGAGGATGTGTCTGGGTGGGTGGGGGTGTGTGTGGCTGGATGGAGGATGTATGTTTTTGGGGGATGAGGGTGATTGTTGATGGGGGATGTTGGGTGGGTAGGGGATGTGGGGGGATGTGTGTGGGGTGAGGGATGTGTCTTGGGGATGTTTTTGGGGGTTTTGTTGTGTGAAGGGAAGATGGGTGTGGATAAAGGATTGTGTATGGGGGGGTTTGGGGGGGTGGTTTGGGGGTGCGTGTGCGGGTGGGTGTTGATGTGTGTGAGGGGGGGGAATGTGTGTTTTGAGGGGTGGTTGGGGTGTGTGAGTTTTTTGGGGGTAGATGGGAGATGTATGTGTTTATGAGTGGGTGAGGGATTTTGGGTTTTAAAGATTTGGGGGGTAAGTACGTGTGGGGGAGGGATGTGTGAAGGGATGAGTGTTTTGGGGGGGGGAATTTTTGTGGTGTGGGTTTTGGGGGTGCGTGGATGCGAGGTTTTGTGTTTGTGAATGGGGGATGTGTTGGTGGGCAGGGATGTGTGTGAGGGATGTGTATATGGGTGGGGGGATGTGTGTGTGGGTGGGGATGTTTTGTATATGGGTAGGGGTGTGGTTAAAGGGGTGTGTGGGGGGGATGGTGGGTGGGCAGAGGATGTGGGGTGGGTGATTGTATATTTGGGTACCCGGGGGTGTGGTTAAGGGTGTGGGGGTTAAGGGATGTTTGGTTGCGGGATGAGTGGGGGGAGGATGTGTGGATGGTAAGGATATGTGGGTGGGGGAGTGTGTGTAGGTTAGGAAAATGGTGAGGGATGTTTGTATAGGTGGGCTCAGGATCTGTGAGTGGGCCCGGGGGAGATGGGGATTATGTGGGTGGGTGCTGGGAAAGTTTGGGTTTTTTTAGGTGCGGGATATGTGAGATGGGGGGAAAATGTTTTGGGGGCGTGGGGGATTTTTGGTTGAGGGATGTGCGTTTGGTGGGTGGTTTGGGTTTTGTGGGTGAAGGGGATTGGGGGGTGGCTGGGTTGTCATGTGTGGGGTTTGGGGAAAAGTATGTAGGCTTGGGGTGTGGGTGGAAAAGGATTGTTTTTGGGGGGGAGTGTGTATGGGTGGGGAGATGTGTAGGTGTGGGGATGTGGTGGATGGGTGGGGAAATGTATGTGTGTGTGGGTGTGTGTGTGTTTGTGTGTGGTTGGGTGCGGGTGTGGGGGGTGAATAGGGGATGTGTGGGTGGGTGGTGGATTTGTCTCATAAATGGTAATAGCATTTTTTATGTTTTCAAAAAATTTATTGACAATGTTTTTCCTATGCACTATTGATGAACGAAAGATGAGGGATTGGAAGGGCCGAATGTAAAACGGGCCTGCGTGCTCAATTTGTTACCCTTTGAAAAAAAAAGTCCGTCCGTTCGTTCGTTCTTCTTTTAAGTTTCTGGATGCGGCGAAATTTTAAAAAATCATAGCTTCTCTGAGGTGTCTGGGATGGTCCCGGGCCCTGTCGAGTTCCCTTTGGGCATCGTGGGTGGACGCTGGCTTGGCCCTTTCGGTTTTTTTGATCGGCCCGGGTTTGGTTTTGGGTTGGGGGGTTCTCTGTTTGGGCTTTTGGGGGGCTTCTGTTTGGTTTTTTTTGGGATAGTTTTCCCTTTTGGATTTTTAAGTTTTTTCTGCTTTTTTTGCTTGAGGAATTTCTTATGTTCCTTTTTCCAAACTGTGGGCCCTGCGCTCCCCTTTTCCTTGCTGGATTTTCTTTTCGGGCCAATTGTTTTTGGGTGGGTTTTCGGGGCTAAAACCCCTTCTTTTTTTTAAAAACCTTTGGTTTTACTTATTTTCCAAGCCCTTTTTCCTTTTCTCTCCGGGGCCCCCGTTGTGGAAACCAAAACTCCCCGGAAAAAAAGGGCAAGCCCAGGATTTTTCCATTTGCCCAACCTGGGCCCCTTTTTTTTGTAAAGGGGGTTTAATTTTTCCCCCAAACAAAAAACCAAAAAAACAAAAATTTTTTTCGGCCAAACGCAACTTGCCCCATTTTTTTATGTTGGGGGACTTACACCCTCCTTGGTATTTATAATGCCCATTTTTAAAAAACCTTTTTCCTTCGGTAGCATTTGTTTTTGTTTTTTCCCCCTGGGGGGTTTTAGTCTTTGTTGTTTAAAATTCTTATAAGTGTTTTTGAATGAAAGGTTTTTGAGAAGGGGAAAAAAAAAAGGGCAAAAGTCGACGGGGCCTTTCCGGGTTTTTTCCCCAAATTTTCCCTTTGGGGGAAATTAAAGAAATTATTAAAAAATTTTAAAAATTTAATGTGCCGGGAAGCGGGCCCGGTTGTTTTTTGGAAACAAAAGCTTTTAAATTGTTTTTACCCAGGTCGTTTTTGGGGCTGTGATTTTTCCCCTTTGGTGCCCTTTTCCCCTTTCGCTTTTAAAGTTGGGCCTTTCCCTTGGGGGTTTTTGTCTTTTGTGGGGTTTTTTGAAGTTCCCTTGGTTTTGGTTTTTTGGAAAAACCCCGGCCCGGTTTTCTCCCTTATTTCCAAGGCGCTTCCCCCTTTCTCTTGTTCCGGGTTTCCGGGTTTTTGTTTTGTTTTGGGCCCGGGAAAAACCCCCTTAAGGCTGTTGTTCGGCGATAACCGGGAGTTTTTCTGCCCGCCCCCCATTTGTTCTGCTTGGCCGGGGGTTTTAGCACTTGGGCCTTTTTTATTCTGGGATGAAAGTCCATTTTTGGCCCTTTTTGTTTACATTCTGTTATTTACATTGGGTTCCTTTGTTGGTTCCAGCAACATAGGGTCTTGGAGTACTAGTGGGTGCCTTTCAAGTTTTATAGGGAAAATTTTATTTTGCTGGCTTTTCCGTTTTGGGTTGTTTTTCGTATTTGGGTTTCCCTTTAAAAAACCCCAGGGTTTTGCTTCCTTGCCCCGGGTTTTTAAAACCCAAACGGGTTCTCTTTTTCCCCAGCCCGGAAAAAGTGTCGCCAAACACCAAATCCCAAAATTACGAAGAAAAAGGAGTTTTTTAAAAAATTTAACTGTTAAACAAAACCGGCCCAATTAAACCCAAAATTAGAAATTAAAATTTAAAATTTAAATTTTTTTATAAAATTATTTTATATTTTTAAAATTTTTCTTTTTTTCCTCTTCGCTTCCAATTGGGGGTTTTTTGTGGGGTTACGCCGGGCTTCCCTTTGTTTCCCCTTTTTGGTTGTGGGCCCTTTCTTTTCCTGGATTCCAGGCAGGGCTTTTTATTATCTTCCAAGTTTTTGGCTTCCGAAAATCATTTATTTCCGGGGTAAGGGTTTTTGTTTTTTATCTTCCACTTTCTAAATACCCGTGTCCAACCTTCTGTAAGTTTACGGGGAAAAACCCCGTTTCTTTATAAAAGTCCCCTTTTTTCTTCTTTTCCCCCTATTTGGTGTATTTCCCCAAAGGGCTGTCTTTGACTTTGTTCTGTTTGTCAACTTGTGGCTCCTTTTTGTCCCAATTTGGCCTTCAGCACAATTTGGGGTTTATGTTTATATTGTGTCTTTGTTACAAAATGGCTTTATTTTTCAAGTTGGTGTTCATGTATATTTATTTCCAATGTTTTACTTGTTTTCTATTATTTTGTTGGGCGTTAAAAGTCCCAAATATGGATGAAAAATTACAATTGGTTTCTTCAAAAAGTGGTGGGCAAATTAAAATTGGCGTTAAAAACACTATGGGGATGCCTGGGGTTAGAAAAAGTCGCCATGGCAAAAGTGGCCCTTTAGCAAGTGGGCCTATGCCAAAAAAAGGTGTCAATTTTTAAAAAAAAAGGGGGGTTAGGTCACTAGGGCCTTATTTTTTTTTATGTGGCTTGGCAAAGTCACAAGTGGCTGTCTTGGATATGTGGCTGGGTCAAAAAATCCCCAAGGGCCTGGTTTTTAAGAAAAAAATGGGCCGTCTATTGGAAAATTGGCGTCAAAATTTTTGGGCTGTTATGGAAAAATGTTTTGGGGCTTGTACAATGTTGGTCAGGGCAACCCAAGGGGCCCGGCAAGTCCTATGGTTTGGGTTTTTCATGGGCAAAAGCCGGGCTGTTTTAGTCTTATCCTTTTAAGGCCAAAAGACCCCCCTTTTGGGGGACATTATGGTGGTTTTGGGGAGTTTCCTTCTTTTAAAAGATTTTCTAGAAAGTCCGATTTTCCCTTCCCTTTTCCCCGCCCCTTATTATAAAATTTTAAATAATTTAATTTTTTTAATATTTAAAAATAACCTGTAAAAAGCCCCAAAACCCCTTATCCAAAAAGGCACAGAAGTTTGGTGGAATTTTTTTTAAAAATATTTTTCTCCATATATAGATAAACTAAAATAATATATATAAATAACCCCCCTCTAACCACCATTGAGGTTTTTGCCAACCCTCTCCCTTGTTTTTTAATTTTGGGGGGGGGGGGGGGGGGGGGGGGGGGGGGGGGGGGGGGGGGGGGGGGGGGGGGGGGGGGGGGGGGGGGGGGGGGGGGGGGGGGGGGGGGGGGGGGGGGGGGGGGGGGGGGGGGGGGGGGGGGGGGGGGGGGGGGGGGGTTTTTTTTTTTTTTTTTTTTTTTTTTTTTTTTTTTTTTTTTTTTTTTTTTTTTTTTTTTTTTTTTTTTTTTTTTTTTTTTTTTTTTTTTTTTTTTTTTTTTTTTTTTTTTTTTTTTTTTTTTTTTTTTTTTTTTTTTTTTTTTTTTTTTTTTTTTTTTTTTTTTTTTTTTTTTTTTTTTACCCAAATTTTTTAGGAAAAAAAAAAAGGGACCCTTTTGGGTTCAAGACCCCCGGCCAAAAAAAAAAAAAAAAAAAAAAACCCCCCTTTAAAAAAACCCGTTGGTTTTAAATTGGGGGGTTTAAAAAAAAACTTTTTAAAAATTTAATTTTTTTCTTTGGGGATTTCCGGCCCGTTTCCAAAATCACTCTTTTTCTGGTCTTTGTCTGTCTGCTGTTGTCTGTCTGTCTGCCCGTCTGGTCTGTTCTTTGGTTTTTGCTGTCTGTCTGTTTCTGTTCTGTTTTTTCCGTTTTCCCCCCCCCAAAGATATCTGTTGTGTTTATCTCTATGTGGTTGTCTGTATTCACAACAAGTTGCTGACGATCAGGGAAGTAGTTCTCCAACTGTCTGGTCTGTGTCTTCATGGTGCACACAAGACAGGGTCTTTTTACGCTATATATTAGTGTGACCTATCAACATGCACCATTATCTTCCTCATACGTGCCTCACTCCTCCCTCCCTTCCGTCCTCCTTCTTCTTCCTCCTCCCCCTTCCTCCTCCATTCCTTCCTACTTCTTCGTTCTTCTTCTCTTCTTCTTCTTCTTCTTCTTCTTCTTCTTCTTCTTCTTCTTCTTCTTCTTCTTCTTCTTCTTCTTCTGCTTTTCCTCCTCCTCCTCCTCCTCCGCGCCTTCGCCGCCGCCTTCGCCGCCGCCTTCGCCGCCGCAGCCTCCTTCTCCTCCTCCTCCTCCTTCGTTGTCTTCTTAGTCTTCGTCTTCGTCTTCTTTTTCGTCTTCCTCTTCTACTTCTACTTCTTCTTGGTACGACATTCTAACACCGTTTCAGTAATATTTAAGCTCAAAGAAATGGTCCATGACTCACATTCACATGTAGCCACAGGGGAAAATGCATGTTCTGACAAGTGCAATTGTACACGTGTTGCTCCATATGGTGCTGTATATGTTGCTGTATGTGTTGCTGCATATGTTGCACCAAATGTGCCTACCACTGTTCACCTCTGCATTGCTAAATGTCTACGCGTGACTGTCTTTGAACAGCGGCTAGTGTTGTTGATTCTGACAAGACATTCAAAGTCTGTGACCTTGTCAATTTCTCTATTGCCGATTATGATTCTTGGTCCGTGGACATCATTCCATGCACCAAAAAAGTACATTTCTTCAGAGGTAGTAAAAGGCCAAATACAACTGGATGTTTGAAATCGAAGAATGGCACACTATTAATGGGACACTATAATAAAAATAAGAGGTGGGCAGAATGCATCACGATCCTTGTGTGACTTGTCAAGTGGCATAGGCGTACATTCTCTATTTAGATCTCAATCCCTGGTGTTTGGTTCTATGTCATTAAAGACATTGCTCTATGTTTTCGTATTAGACCATCATGCATCTTTCTCTGGGTCTACCTCTGTTGTACCGCTGATTATTTCAGCTGTGACAGTTGAGATCTTGTTCTCCAACACCTCTCTTGACCAAAGTGAAAACGGTTAGGATGAGGGTAAGCCAAAGGACGCAGTTTGTCTCTCTCTTATAGTTTTATATAATGATTTACTCTAATTACTTGCAGTCAGTCGTTGTCAGTACCTCTGGCTGTCCAAAGTAGTCGCAACATTCATACCAGAAACATCTGCGCTGACTTCAAGCTCTTGTGATTTGTTCCTTCCTACTCCAAGATTAACCGCCGTACAGCAAAGCAGGTTCCAGATGACATATCAGTACACCTGTTCTGTCATTGTTATCCGATTCCGATTTGTAAAAAAACAAAAAAAACTTTCCACCTCGTTCAATTAGCCTCATTAGCGTTGTTGTAGTTATTGTGGTTCAAAGTGCGAGTTAAGTTTCTTTCGTCTTCTATGTTAGTGTTAGATGACTTATTGATTTCGCTGCATTTGTGCCTATGACGACAGCGGGAGACTGACTGGTGTGTTCTCCTTTGTGTCAGTTTCTTACTGCTGTCCCGTTCGTTAGTGAAGGCTTCTGGCTCGTCTAATCTGGTTTGGGTGCAGTCCTTATGAGGAATCTTTGTTTGCTTTTTTTTTGGCTGGCTTGTTTATGTGGGTCTGGGGGATGCGTGGTGGGTGGGAGATGTGTGCAGGTGGGGGTGGTTGTGGGTGTGGGAATGTGTGTGTGGGTGAGGGATGTGTGTGGGTGTGGGATGTTTGGGTGGATGGGTAGGGAGTGTGTGTGTGTGGGTGTGTGGGTGAGGGATGTGTGGTTGAATGTGTGTGTGGGGGTGTGGGGGATGGGTGTGGATGATGGATGTGGGGATGTGTGTGTGGGAGGAGGATGTGTCTGGGTGGGTGGGGGTGTGTGTGGCTGGATGGAGGATGTATGTTTGGGTGATGAGGGTGATTGTAGATGGGGGATGTGTGGGTGGGTAGGAGATGTGGGAGATGTGTGTGTGGGTGAGGGATGTGTCTTGGGGATGTGTGTGGGTGTGGTGTTGTGTGGGAGGGAAGATGGGTGTGGATAAAGGATGTGTGTATGGGTGGGTGGGGGTGTGGTTGGGTGTGGGTGTGCGGGTGGGTGTTGATGTGTGTGAGGGTGGGGATGTGTGTTTGGAGGGGTGGTTGGGGTGTGTGAGTGT
Organism: Cepaea nemoralis; assembly: GCA_014155875.1. Taxonomy (NCBI): domain Eukaryota; kingdom Metazoa; phylum Mollusca; class Gastropoda; order Stylommatophora; family Helicidae; genus Cepaea; species Cepaea nemoralis. The sequence continues at coordinate 4,450 of JACEFZ010003425.1, read as the reverse complement.
GGGTGGGTAGATGGGAGATGTATGTGTTGATGAGTGGGTGAGGGATGTGTGGGTGTTAGTGGTTGGGGGATAAGTACGTGTGTGGAGGGATGTGTGAGGGGATGAGTGTATGGGTGGGGGATGTGTGTGTGTGGGTTGGGTGTGCGTGGATGGGAGGTGTGTGTTTGTGAATGGGGGATGTGTTGGTGGGTGGGGATGTGTGTGAGGGATGTGTGTATGGGTGGGGAGATGTGTGTGTGGGTGGGGATGTGTGTATATGGGTAGGGGGTGTGGTTAAGGGATGTGTGGCTGGGGGATGGTGGGTGGGTAGAGGATGTGTGGGTGGGTGATTGTATATGGGTAAGGGTGTGTGGTTAAGGGATGTGTGGTTAAGGGATGTTTGGTTGCGGGATGAGTGGGTGGAGGATGTGTGGATGGGTAGAGGATATGTGGGTGGGTGAGTGTGTGTGGGTTAGGAGATGGTGGAGGATGTTTGTATGGGTGGGCTTGGGATCTGTAAGTGGGCTGGGGGAGATGGGAGATTATGTGGGTGGGTGCGGAATTTGTGTTTGGGTAGGTGCGGGATATGTGAGATGGCGGGAGATGTGTGTGTGTGCGTGCGGGATGTTTGGTTGAGGGATGTGCGTTTGGCTGGGTGGTTGGATGTGTGTGGGTGGAGGAGGATATGTGGGTGGGTGATTGTTGGTGTGTAATGGGACGGATGGAGGATATGTGAATGGGTGGGGGGATGTGTGGGTTGGGAAATGTATGTATGCTTGGGGTGTGGGTGGATGGGATGTGTGGTTGGTGGGAGTGTGTGTGGGTGGGGAGATGTGTAGGTGTGGGGATGTGGTGGATGGGTGGGGGTATGTATGTGTGCCTGGCGTGTGTGTGTGTGTGTGTGTGTGTGGGTGGGGATGTTGGGTGAATGGGGGATGTGTGGGTGGAATGGTGGATGTGTCTCATAACATGGTAATATGCATTGTTTATGTTTACAAAATTCATTTGACAATGTTTTTCCTATGCACTATTGATGAACGAAAGATGAGTGATTGGAAGGGCCGAATGTAAGACGGGCCTGCGTGCTCAATTTGTTACCCTTTGAAAATAAAGTCCGTCCGTTCGTTCGTTCTTCTTTGAAGTTCTCTGGATGCGGCGAGTAATTCCTCATAGCTTCTCTGAGGTGTCTGGGATGGTCCCGGTGCCCTGTCGAGTTCCTTGGACATCGTGGGTGGAGCGCTGGCCTTGGCTTGCGGTTTATGATCGGCTGTTGGTTTGGCTTGCGGATTCTCTGTGGTCTTTTGCGTGGCTTCTGCTGGTTTATTTTGGGATAGTTCCCTTTCGGATTTCAAGTTCTTTTTCTGTCTTTATTGCTTGAGGAATTTCTTCATGTTCCTTTTTCAGCTGTGCCATGCGCTCCATCTCTTGCTGGATTTTCTTTGGCCATTGTTTAAATATAACGCTAGACATAGCGAACGACTAAATATACTTCATGTCCCTAAACCTAGGATAGACTTATATAAAACAAGCTTAGCATACTCTGCCGCTCAGTTGTGGAACAATCTTCCACAAGAAATCAAAGACACCACCAATCATGATACATACATTCGCAACCTGTTTGAACACTACCTTAGTACAGACTACATGCCCCCATAACAAATAACACAAAAAAGACAATAATGGTAACTGATCTCAAACGACAACTAGCCAAAAAACATTCCCTTATGTATGGCACGTTACACCCTCCTTAGGTATTTATAATGCCCATGTTAAACACTGCCTCAGTGAGTCATTTGTTATTGATTATTTTTCATGCGTTTTAATGTTCTTTTGTTGTCAAAAGTTGCTTCATAAGTGATGTTGAATGAAAGAATGTATGAGAGGAAATAGAGAAGAAGGGCAGAATGTCAGACGGGCCTGCGTGCCCAATTCTTAACCCTTTGGAAATAAAGACTTATTATTATTATTATTATTATTATTATTATTCTTAATGTCAGCCAGGAATTGTTCGTTGTCGCTGGTTGGTGTCGGCGTAAGCAACGCCTTGACTTGTTTTTTTCAGCTCGTTAGTCTGTTTTTGGAGCTGTGATTTTTCGGCTTGTGAGATGCCTGTTGCCGTTTCGCATCTACCAGTGCCTTCCTTGTATGATGTCTTTATAATGATGGCGGTCTTTATGACGTCCCTGTGTCTTTTGAGAAACGGGCAGCCCAGGTATGTTGCTCCGTATTTGCCAAGGCAGCTGGCGCACTTTCTCTTGTCACTGGGCTTTCGGAAGTCCTTGTCCTGTTTGGCCAGAGGACATTCCTTGAAGGCATGTTGTTCGGCGCAGTATCGGCAGATCTCTGTCTTGCTGCGGCATGTTGTTCTGCTGTGGCCGGCACTCTAGCACCTTGAGCATTGTGTGATTCTCGGGATGAATCGTTCCGATTGTTGAGCTTTCTTGTTCACATATACTGTGATCAGCATCTCGCTCTCCTTTGTTGTTACCACCGCTAGAGCAGTAGGGATCTTGGAGTACGTCAGAATCCGCTCCGCCTTCAAGATTCTCATATGAAGATGCTCCTGTTGTAGCTGCTTCCGTATTTGGTTGTCTATCAGATCCACGTGGATAAAAAAAGTCGCTTAAAAGTCGACAGGGTCGACTTCATTGCACTGGGTTTTATCCCATACGGCTTGTTCTCTTTCCGCAGCGCGGAAAGTGTCGCACAAAGCACGAACTCCGTAGCTCTAGCGACGACCCACAGGAGTTTCCGAAAAATTTAACTCGTGAGCCGAAGGACGCGGCCCGGAATCGAACCCACAACCTTCGGAGCCCAAGTCAAACGGCTTGACCACTTCGTCACGGAGGATACGCTTGATAACCCATCTGATCGTCTGTGAGTCAGTGTTTCCGACTCTGGTGTCTTTCTCCTCTCTCTGCTTCTCAATAGTCTTGGCTCTTGTCTGTGGTGGGTTGTCGTCGGTCTTCCTCGTGGTAGCTTCATTTGAAGTTACTGTAGGTTCTGGTTCTTTGCTGCATCTCTCAGGCAGGTTCTCTCCTCTCATCTTCTTCAAGGTCTTGCTTCCCGATGCTCATCTTGTATGCCGGGTGTCCTCTGGTGTTATTTGTTATTGTTATCATGCCAGCGATGTCTTAAATACCCCGTGTCCACCTTCGTGCTGATCGTCGTACTGGTCGATAACCGCAGTTTCTTCATGAACCACGCCTCCCATTATAGTTCTGTCTATGTCACTATGTGGCTGTCTATGTCACTATGTGGCTGTCTATGTCACTATGTGGCTGTCTATGTCACTATGTGGCTGTCTATGTCACAATGTGGCTGTCTATGTCACAATGTGGCTGTCTATGTCACTATGTGCTGTCTATGTCACAATGTGGCTGTCTATGTCACAATGTGGCTGTCTATGTCACTATGTGGCTGTCTATGTCACTATGTGGCTGTCTATGTCACTATGTGGCTGTCTATGTCACAATGTGGCTGTCTATGTCACAATGTGGCTGTCTATGTCACTATGTGGCTGTCTATGTCACTATGTGGCTGTCTATGTCACTATGTGGCTGTCTATGTCACAATGTGGCTGTCTATGTCACTATGTGGCTGTCTATGTCACAATGTGGCTGTCTATGTCACTATGTGGCTGTCTATGTCACTATGTGGCTGTCTATGTCACAATGTGGCTGTCTATGTCACTATGTGGCTGTCTATGTCACTATGTGGCTGTCTATGTCACAATGTGGCTGTCTATGTCACTATGTGGCTGTCTATGTCACAATGTGGCTGTCTATGTCACTATGTGGCTGTCTATGTCACTATGTGGCTGTCTATGTCACTATGTGGCTGTCTATGTCACAATGTGGCTGTCTATGTCACTATGTGGCTGTCTATGTCACAATGTGGCTGTCTATGTCACTATGTGGCTGTCTATGTCACTATGTGGCTGTCTATGTCATTATGCCTTTTGATAGGGCCAAAGTATTTCATTTTGCGGGACATTATGCTGTTTTAGAGCCAGTGTTCTTCTGTATTGAGATCTTCTAGAATGTCCGCATGTTTCGTCTTCCTCGCCCATGCTATTATAAGAATCTTTCTGAAACGGTAAGTTCTCATATTTGGTCAGACTCCAGTCCCGAACATAACGTGTAAACGCAACACCATTAATCCAAATGTTCACAGAAGAATGGTGGAGTTTTTATAATCAATATTCATATCAATCAACATAGTATAGCACTACACACTGACAATATATATATATATATATATATTTTCTTCTTCTTCTTCTTCTTCAGCATTCCGAGCCATTGAGGTTCTTTGCTGCAGATACAAGCCGTCTCCATTCGTCTCTCTAGTTGACCTTCTCTTGCCAGTCGTTGATTCCAAGTGCTTGTAGGTCGTATATATATTATCTCTCCACCGTCTTCTTGTCTACCTCGGCGACAACGGTCCATTTATTTCTTGAGTGTAAGCGGGA
>JACEFZ010003424.1:0-81655 GCA_014155875.1 Cepaea nemoralis | reverse complement strand
TGGGGGGGCGTGGACTCCTGTGGGACATCGATCCCTAACAGGCAGGCTCTACTAGGGTGACCTGTTAGTTCCTGCCTGTCAATCAAACCAACCATGTAAAATAAAAAGCATTACCGTCGGAGCAACGGAGTGCGTGCTTTGTGCTCGATATCTTTGACAACAGCCAGCGGGGATAGCAAGGGGCGGAGAAGAAGAGGTAGAGAAGAGGGTTGAAGGAAAAGGAGGAAACATTAAGTGACTTGGCTGTTTGTTTATCAAATATTGATCCTACTGACTAACTCCTTTTTCGCGTGTATCCCATCCAGAATAAATTACTGTGTGTTTGTCGTTTATAATTTTGCCCAACCCTTTCCATCTCATCTCATTTATGCCTAGGATATTCACTTCAATGCTTTCCTTTCACTTATAATAGTGCGCAACACTCCAAGCTCAATTAACGTTCTATCATTCCATGTCCTATTTTAAATTTATTTGATTTAGTTAAGAATTTGCTTTCATCAGTATCTGGATGACGGTTTTGTGCCACAAGTGGCTCATGATTGTCCCTAACGGCCGAAGATGTCCCAAGACAGCCATTGGCGTCGTTTACCGCCATTGAAATGTGGTTTGTCATGAAGTCTTGGGAAGATAAAGACAAACTACTGAACGTAAACTTGCCAAGATATGACAATCAACAAGCCTACAACCAGTCTACAATGGGTGACGTTGTGACATCCTAGTATTTGGACCTATTTATTTCCTAGTAATTTGTTCGTGTCTGGCGTGCGTCGCATGGTCACCCGCCAGGGAGTTCGTTCCCGGGTCCAGTCAGGGATATGCACTACTGACGAGCTCAGACGCGAGCGAAACTCGAGTCTAGTGCTTCCAACATGACGTGGACAAGGTCCAAGGTTCGTACCCGAATACGATCAGCGTTGCCAGTAGAGGGTTGTGTTCAATCTTCGAAACCCAAATCCCGAAACAACCAAATAAATCAATATGAAAAACAGCAAAAATAAAAATGCTGAGGTTGACTGCAACATTCTTTATATTCAAAATTCTTGAGAAAAGATGACGAACTACTATAGAACCCAAGCTCAGCGAAACACAACTTGGATTTAGGAGAAAATGCCATCTTTGCTCTTAGTCAACTTATGGAATAATCAATGGAATTCAATGAAACACTCGACTTAGCCTTTGTCGACCCAGAAAAGGCGTTTGATAGAGTAGATAGAAACAAGCTGTGGGAAATCCTTAAACAACATGGAGTGAGTACACATATAATAAACCTATGTAGAAGTTTATACAACAACAGTGAATGCATAGTGAGAGCAACTGGGGGACACTCAAAGCCCTTCACCATAAGATACGGAGTACGACAAGGTTGTGTCCTATCCCCTCTCTTGATCATAACATATGTAGACAAAGTATGTAAAGAAACCAGCCAAACAGAGACCACAAGAACACCGCATGGCGAGAACACGGAAGAAGAGCCATCTGCAAATCTAACCATTAGAGAACTCCCGTTTGAGGACGACCAAGCATTCATAGCAAAATCAGAAGCTGAATTACAAAGCCACATGAATAGTATAAATGAAATGTGTAGAGAACATAGCATAAAAATTAGCACATGTAACACAGAGATAATGACTATAACTAAAGAAGAAAAAAACAACAACAATTCACCTAAACGAACATTCCCTGAAACAAGTAAAGACTTTAAAGTACCTAGATAGTATAATATCATCAAATGGCAAATCAGAAGACGAGATTTAAAGTAGATGCAATAAGGCAAACCAGCACATTGGACAAATGGCACCAATACTAAAGAACAAACATGTATCAATAGTTTCTAAGAAAGCACTTTACAACACAATTTTCCTACCAACTCTATGCTACCAATGCCAAACCTGGTCAATGAAAGAGAAAGAGAGAAGAAAAATAACAATAACAGAAATGAGACTCCTGAGAAAAATACTCAATGTATCAGGAAGAGATAAGATCAGAAATGAAGAAATCATGACTAAAGTGGGGGTTATAGCAGCACTAGATATTATTAGAAGGCAGCAAGTCAAATGGTTTGGACGTGCAAGTAGGTTACCAATAAACAGTGTGCCACAACAAGCAATGATGTGAGGTAATTATTTCTGAGGGAGATGCAAAGAATGCCATGGATGGACTGAAAAACGAATGAGAAAGTTCCCGCATTATCGATGCCCTGGCCATCCTCACTGTCAGCCCTACACAGATTGGAAGTTGAAAAAGTACAAAACGAAGCCATGCGCATCATTTTGGGCTGCACGAGAGACACCAGCTGTGTAGCAATGAGATACCTCCTTGACTTCCCGACAATGGAACACAGGATCAAGATCTGGAGAGCTCGCGCATACTTAAACATAAGTGCAGATGAGCAGCACCCTCTGCATGACACTATATTCAGAGAAAAGGGTGACAGGCTAAAGAGAGGAAAATCATGGATAGGTCGGTGGAAGATGTCGTCAGACAGGTTTGCAGTCTTACCAGTATCAACCCCGGCAGAGAATGGGTGCCGGTGCCTCCAGCTTTTAAGTGCACTTTCTCCTGCATTATCACACTCGACAGACGGTGCAGAGAGCAGAACCCTGCCGCTGTCAATGCAGAGGTCAACGCGCTCATCTATGAACACTCAGATAGCCCCGAAGTGCTCATCTATACAGATGGATCTGTTGTAAAGCAGCAGAGAAGTGCGTGGGCATTTACAGCCCATTCAGCGGGCCGAACCGTTCAAGAATCCAGTGGTGCCCACTCTATGACCACGAGCAGCATGACGATGGAGGTGATGGCAGTTACTCAGGCTCATATGGCTAGAATCACAGCATTATACCAACGTGTGTGTACTAAGTGACTCAATGAGCATGATTCAGAAGGTCGAAGCTGGATCTGTACGTAGATAGTGGACTGAGTCGCTGAGGAAGTCTGTTGTCCGAAAAGTCACCTTCATCTTCGTCCCGGGACATGCGGGAGTCGAGGGAAATGAACGACCAGATAAACTGGCGGGCTCTGCACTCCCTGTAGATGGCCAGTCCATGGATCGTGCCGATGTTATTAACTGTCCTCAAAGATATGGCGAGAACAGAGGACTTTGACGTAAGTGAATCCACATCGCTGTCCAGGATGAAAGACTTGGGAGTAAGAATCGGCACGGCCAGGCGCGAGAGGTACATCGGGAAAACAAGGCGCCTCGTCAACAAACACAGAACTGGCACTATTAGCCACCGGACGCTGATGCATATACTGGGGGGGGGGGGGGAGGATCTGAGCACCTAATGGACATGTCCGGAGTGCAATGAAGATACCCCAACTGATAACTGATAACTGATATCGAGCAAAAATGTATTTGGCTAAACCTATACATATATACGAGTAGTAAATGATATGAAAATCTCAACATAAATCTCAGTTTTTTTAGAGGAGAATATAGATGTTATTAACCGGATGTGTGGTTGATAGGGTCAACGGACTAAAGGTCAATAAAGCCAGAAGATCGGGGATTGGCTAAGCCAACCGATGAGGGAACGCACGCTGGGGGAATGGGGGTATACCGATGAGAGCTAAAGGAAAAATATGGGTTAATAGTGTACTATAGCCGGCTCTAAGGCTAAGGTGTCACGGATGCAGTTCTCAATTCCGGATCCCACGCTCGAAACACTGCTGCGGGCGATTTGGATGCAGACCGCCCTGCGTTGGCCCTCATAAAACAGCATAAGTGCGGGTCGTTCAGAAAGCAATGACAAGCAACTGAATGCAAACGTGCCAGGAAGTCACAAACAGCAAAAATAATACTGGCGTTAACTGCGACGTCCTGTGAAGGACATGCAATTAACTTTTAGTGGACTATACGACTGCGGGGATGGGGGGAGGGGTTGGGACTTTAATAAATCCTGCTTTTATTGTGGGCTCTTTAGTCCCACTATGAGCCTTTTGCCCACAGTGGTCCACCAAGGCCCACATCTACTGTGAAGAGTTGTGAGGTTTGATTGATCATCATTATATTTGGCCTGTAAAACAGGCCGGAAAAAAATTGTCTTTCAGACATTAATTATTCAATTGTGGCGTTAAAATGAATAAAACAATGTATATTATATTTAAGAGAAGTAAAACATTAGGTAGAAAAATATTACGGATCAAAAACAATGCTACTTCATTTACAAAAGCTTTAAAAATTCTATATATTTCTTATAGATTTATTTAAAAATAGTGGCTTTGGTTAATAAATGTAAAAATATTATCAAAGATTGTGATAAATGCTACAATTATTCAAATTATATAATATAGTTATTCACATGCTAATATTCTCCCTTGAAGTAAAAATATGTAGTTATGCCCCTTGCAAACAAAACGACATGATATTACTGTGACAACATGTGTATATTTCAGCTTGAACGATGTATCTAAATATTTTACCCTTTGTTGTGTGACTTCTGCAGTATGTACCTGACGAGATGCAGCGAAATGTGCCAGGCAATAAATCGTACAATCTAGTGTTTATGTCTTTGTTATTTAAATATTTTATATTTACATGTCTTTCTTTTTAATGTTGGTTTATTTTGTACAAAACTGTGTTTTTACAAGATGCGTTGCGTGTTTTCTTTTACATTTACAAAATACAACAAGACACCACCCCCCCCCCCCCTTTCCCCAGACTTCAAATGCAGCAATATTCTCTAATTGTTTGTGTAATGACTGCATAATATTTATTACATTAGTTAGTTAGTCAGTGAGTCTTTCCTCTTGAGCCTAAGGCGGCGCATAGGGCAGAAGTCCTGTCTCTCCATGCTTCGCGGTTCGCTGCTACCTGTTGTAGATCTTGGATATTCACTTGGCCATTGAATGAGCCTTCTCTAATGATGGTTCTACGCAGGGTCTCTCTTGGTCTTCCCCGTTTTCTTTTCCCTACTGGTGACCATATGAGGGCTTGGTAGGGGAGTCTTGACTTGTTCATTCTGAGTACATGGCCAATGTAGTTCCAACGGCGTCATCTTATGAAATTGGATACTGTATCTTGCTTAGTCTCTTGTCTTATTTGCGAATTGGTTCTGAAGTCTGTCCAGTGGATGTTTAGAAGTCTAAGACATTTGTTCTCAAAATTGTCTAATTTTTTATCTAAAGCTACCGTTGATTTCCAACTTTCACATCCATACGTTACCACTGGAATCACACAAGAGTTGAAGATGTTAAGTTTTGTGTGTTTGCTGAGTGTCTTTGACTTCCAGATGTTTGACAGTTTATTGAAGGCACTATATGCCAGTGCGATTCTAGATGATATTTCTGGCGTTGAGTCCCCTGTAGATGTCATTTTGCTTCCTAGGTATGTATTTACATACATTAATTCTTCGCAGACATTAAATGCGGTTTGCATTCAAAAGTTGCATATAAATAGGAATTGTAGGTATCCCTTCCAAACATTCAGTTTTTATTGTCAGAACCTACAGACACACGTTTCTAGTCCTTCTGTGTGAGTTATTTCTCTTGGAACAATAGGACCATTCATCTGTATTAGATTGTCCCCATTTAGTTGATGATATTTCCGACCTCTCAAATCCATGGACACAAATATTTCGTTAGAATATTCCCCTCATAGGCACCTTGCCGTCTTGACAGACGATAGTTTGTGCTTTAAAAAGGCATAATAACGTTTACCTATGGCGGTAGCGAATGTTACTGATAAGGCCAATTCGCACTGTAGATGTCCGTTCACAGTGGGTACATGTGAACACGTGGTCATTTCCACCATCATGCACCATCTTACGTCTCACACGCTCGGTGTGTGACTTATCTGCAATAATTTTCTCCTTTGTCTTTATTCCATTACTGATCTTTGCCATCCATGCAACAGTTCAGCGGCGACTTGCTCCAAATGTGCATTATCAATGCCTGTATCAATCATGTCCCGCTTACACACATCTTTGTATCGTAGTAGAGGCCGACACTGAGATCTCTTACCCATCTGTAATTCACCAAAAAAGATGTCCTTTGGTATTCTACCATCATCCATCCTCCTAAGATGTCCTATCCATCTAAGTCTACGAAGACTGAGCATGGAATAAACCGTCACACAACCTGATCTTTCCAATACTTCAGTATTTGTGATTTTGTCTTGCCACTTAATACCAAGAATTCTTCGCAGACACCACATATGAAAGCTGTTTAAACGTTTCTCTTGGTGTGAGTAAGTTGTCCAGGTTTCACTGCCATAAAGAAGAGTACCAAGGACACAGGCTTGATAGACAAGGACTTTTGTTTTGGCAGTACGCTTCCTGTTCTCCCAGACTCTTTTTCTTAACCTGTTCATTGTTGTTGCTGCCTTACCAATCCGGATGTTGATTTCCTGATCTAGGGATAATTTGCTATTTAATACTGATCCTAGATACGTAAAATAGTCTACCATCTCCAGTTCGGCGTCGTCAATAAAGATTGATGGTACCCCATGTGCACCTTGTGACATAAGCTGTGTCTTCTTTTTGCTAATTGTTAAACCAAATTCAGAACAAGCATTGGAGAATGCAGATAGTAGACATTGCAATTCTTCCTCAGAGTGGGTCGTAACTGCAGCATCATCTGCAGAAAGTAACTCTCTGATCAGTACCCTCCTAATTTTGGTATTGGCCTTCAATCTCTGAGCATTGTAGAGGCCGCCATCTGAGCGTGAGTGAATGTATATACCACCATCCTGATCACGAACGGCATATTTCATTAGAAGAGAAAAGTATATTCCAAAGAGGATGGGAGCTAGTACATAACCTTGCTTAACTCCACTCTTGATTTCAAACTCTTCAGAAGTTGCACCATCAAACTTGATTATACCCTTCATGCCTGTGTGGAACGATTCCACAATGGACAGAAGAGTTGGCGGGCAGCCAATCTTCTTTAGTGCCTTGAACAGACCCTCACGACTGACAAAATCAAATGCCTTTGTGAGGTAGATTAAGGCAATAAACAGTGGTTGATTCTGTTTACGGCATTTTTCTTGCATTTGTCGCAATGAGAATATCATATCAATGGTAGTTCGGTTCTGTCGAAAGCCACACTGTGATTCGGGGTAGACTTATCTCCTAGGACTTGAAGTCTGCGCAGAACAATTCTGGCAAATACTTTTCCAACAATACACAGAAGTGAGATACTCCTATAGTTGTTGCAGTCGCAACGATCACCCTTGGTTCTTGTACAGTGTTACGATGCTTGAATCTTTGAAATCCTGTGTGACTTGTCCTTCTCGCCAGCATAGCTCTATTAGCTGGTGGATCTGTAGAGTGAGTGTGTCTTGCCCACTCCTGATAACCTCTATTGGAATCTCATCCTTACCTGGAGCCTTGCCAGATGCAAGTTCATTTATAGCACACTTAACTTCTGTTATGGTGGGAAGTGTGTCCAGGTGGTCAAGAGTTGGTAGAGCCTCTATGGCGTTGAGGGCATCAAATGTTCCCCTATACGCAACAAAACTGATCTTTTTCAATTGTAAGTACGCTTTCAATACGGAAGCCAGTCTAGCTTGGAGGCTAGATACTCGTCTGTCGGCTCAGTGGTCATGAGTTCGAATCGAGACTCAATTCTTCTTCTTCTTCTGCGTTCATCCGGAGTTTTTTTTTTCTTTTTCGGACGTGATTACGTTGTGCCTGTTTACAGCAGAGCTGCGTTCTTGCGCCGTTAGGCCGACACATCCGACTTCTGCGGGCATTTGTTGACCGGGTTAACCTTCCCGGTGCATTCAATTCGATTTCACCATTACCCCTACCCTGTTCAACTTCAAGGAGAAGTTATAGTTGGGGTCCATCACCGGCTCAAAATGATAGTCCTGGGTTTACCCACACAGGCTTATTATTCCGAAGGTGATTGTTGTCCACATGGGGTAATGGACTATGATAATTTGCAGCGGGGCGGAATTATATAATGGATCTGGCCTCCCTGTTTGTACTTGGCTGATGAAGACTAATCGTCGCAACGTCCTTTGTTTTCCGTCATTGTGTTCTGTAAAGCTGCACTACTTCTGTAGTACTACTTGTTATTTTATATTGTTTACATTTTTACAGCTTTACCGCAGACACGCTATGAAACATCTAATGGCTGTGGAAATGAGATTTCTGAGGAAAATGCAAAGAAGTGCCATTGGATGCACAGAAAGACGAATAAGAAAGTTTCTTCAAGGAACAAATGAAAAAAAAAACAAAACGTAAACGAAGTAGAAAAATTACACGCAAACAGTCCAGTTATGTGTAAAAATCGTGGTACAATGAGAAATAAACTTGAAAACTTAGTGACAACTAGGAAACTTGACGGGAAAAGAGGACGTGGAAACGAAGATATATATGCCAGGATGGCTTAGCATAATCGAAACAAAAACAGAAACCCGCCCATAGACTGGCGACGGTGTGAGATGGCGAACCAAGACCGCCGAAATGTATTATCATTGCACATGAAGGTGATACATTTGTCAAAAGCAGAATAAAAGCGATTCTTGTAGTGCGACATTATCGAGCACACATTTGGCCATGATAAACATACGTAGGAGTAGAAATGTTCTTAAAATCTCAAGAGAAATCTCAATTTATTTGGAGGGGATAGCGCAAACGCAGTCCCTACTACGGGAAAATTGCGCACTCGAGACACTCACATTTGGGGTAATCGCAGTCGTCAACCCAACCAAAGTGCAATGGAAGGGTCTCAACCCGTGAGCATATCTTTTTTTTCGGTTTTTTTTTCTTCAATGCTCCAATGTTGGAATTCCTTTCCCTCACCCACTGGGGTAGGGAACTCACTTCCGTGATTTTATTCAAAAATTATCTGTCATACAGTGTGTATTTACATGTTGTAATGTGTGCTTCTTTTGTTTGTGTATATCACACAGCTTTGCCGTTTGTTAGTGTTAAGTGATACATGTGCGAATAAAAGAAATACATTCATACATACATATGATAATATAACATTTATAGCATGGCGCATGTACACACACATTTCTTGTATTATGAAGGAAGACGGCCCATAAAATGATTTTTTTTTTTAAACGTTCATGGCGTACACAACTGTGTATTTACAAGGTGTATTGTGTGTGTGTGTGTGTGTGCGCGCGCGCGTGTGTGTGTGTATGTGTGTGTGAGTTTACATTTGCGAATACAACTTATACATTCATATACACATGATAATATTACATACATGACATCGTGTAATTTCCTACACATTACTTGTTTATGATGATGGTGGGGTAATCATTTGCTCTCATGCACACTAAAAACTTCCAATAGAAATTCTTTCATACTCAAAGTATCCTCATTCACACTTAGTTTTATTTAAACAAGTGTAACAGTATCACTGAATGTATCATACATAATCATTGCACCTAAGCGTCCCAATTTACAAAATAAATTGCAAACAGGTGTGTATGGTGATTTCTCGCGCACGCGAGAGACAGATAGAACGAACAACTAACAACGAATGTGTGTGTGAATGTGTGTGTGTGTGTGTGTGTGTGTGTGTGTGTGTGTGTGTGTGTGTGTGCGTGTGCGTGTGTGTAACAGACCTACAACAATTATTGGACATTTTAGTATCAGAGAGTGCACAGAAAGGACTCTCCTTGAATATCAAGAAAACAGTAACAATGGTGATATCAAAGAAAATGGGGACACCAAAATGTGACATAGAAATGGAAGGGGAAATTCTCAACCAAGTGGATAATTTTAAATAACTAGGTGCACTTATAACATCAGATGGAAGATGTACAACAGAGATTAAGAGCAGAATGGGGCAGGCAAAAGTGGCATTTCAGAAAATGAAGAGTATCTTATGCAATAAGTCAGTCAGTTATCAGTTATCAGTTGGGGTATCTTCGTTGCACTCCGGACATGTCCATAGGTGCTCAGATCCTCCTCCCAGCATATGCATCAGCGTCCGGTGGCTAATAGTGCCAGTTCTGTGTTGGTTGACGAGGCGCTTTGTTTTCCTCAATGTACCTCTCGCGTCTGGCCGTGCCGATTCTTACTTCCAAGTCTTTCATCCTGGACAGCGATGTGGAATCACTGACGTCAAAGTCCTCTGTTCTCGCCATATCTTTGAGGGCGTTAATAACATCGGCACGATCCATGGACTGGCCATCTACAGGGAGTGCAGAGCCAGCCAGTTTGTCAGCTCGTTCATTTCCCTCGACACCCGCATGTCCCGGGACTGAAGATGAAGGTGACTTTACGGACACCAGACTTCCGCAGCGACTCAGTCCACTGTCTACGTACAGATCCAGCTTCGACCTTCTGAATCATGCTCATTGAATCACTTAGTACACACACGTTGGTATAATGCTGTGATTCCAGCCATATGAAAGCCTGTGTAACTGCCATCACCTCCATCGTCATGCTGCTCGTGGTCATAGAGTGGGCACCACTGGATTCTTGAACGGTTCGGCCCGCTGAACGGGCTGTAAATGCCCACGCACTTCTCTGCTGCTTTACAACAGATCCATCTGTATAGATGAGCACTTCGGGGCTATCTGAGTGTTCATAGATGAGCGCGTTGACCTCTGCATTGACAGCGGCAGGGTTCTGCTGTCTGCACCGTCTGTCGAGTGCGATAATCCAGGAGAAAGTGCACTTAAAAGCCGGAGGCACCGGCACCCATTCCTTGCCGGGGTTGATACTGGTAAGACTGCAGACCTGTCTGACGACATCTTCCGCCCGACCCATCCATGATTTGCCCCTCTTTAGCCTGTCACCCTTTTCTCTGAATATAGCGTCATGCAGAGGGTGCTGCTCATCTGCACCTATTTTTAAGTAAGCACGAGCTCTCCAGATCTTGATCCTGTGTTCCATTGTCGGGAAGTCAAGGATGTATCTCATTGCTACACAGCTGGTGTCTCTCGTGCAGCCCAAAATGATGCGCATGGCTTCGTTTTATACCTTTTCAAGTCTTCCAGTCTGTGTAGGGCTGACAGTGAGGATGACCAGGACATACTCGATGAGTGAAAGCACCAGTCCTTGGAACAGAAGTATTAGCAGTCTTTGCTCGATATTGGCAGTCGCCATGACTCTCATTGCTGACAAACCTTTTCGAGCTTTCATTATGACATAATCGACATGATCTCTGAAGGACAGGCTACGATCAAGCCTCACGCCAAGATATATCATTGACTGGGTTCTTCTCAAAATCCCATCCATTCTTACTGCCGACAAATCTGTTTTCACAATATGGTTGTTTAGTGAGAACCATGTAACCGATGCCTTTGCAGGGTTGACAAGGGCAACGGCATCTGCACACCGTGAGGAAATTCTATCTAGTTCGCCCTGCATATCATTGAGAACCGCCTGTCTATCTCGACCCTGTCGATACACGAATATGTCGTCAGCAAATGACATTCCTACTCCTCCCGTCCAACTGTTGTTCAGTGATCGGCATCGTATACACGTTGAATAGTACTGGTGACAGTGGTGAACCCTGCGGCAATCCTGGACATATCGTTATCGGCTCAGAAGACCAACTCCCGCATCTTAGCACCACCTTCCTTTGGAGCAGAACTGCAGCTATCCATCGTACAAGGTGAGGGTGCACTTTCAGTCTGAGGAGGGTTTGCATCAAGTGCTCGAAAGATACTCTGTTATATGCGTCCTCTAAGTCTATGGCGGCCGCACATGTCTCTTCTCTGACCTGAAATCCTTCGTAAACATCTTGAGCAAAGACTGCCGCATTCAACCATGACTCTTTGTTGCGTCTGTATCCTCCAAGTGTGGGCGGGAAGCAGCCGAGCTCTTCCAAGTCACAAGCAAGTCTGTGTGCTACAATTTTCTCCAGTAGCTTGCCGACAGTGTTCTGCATCGTAATGATTCTGTAGCCGCTTATCTTGGAATGGTCTTTGTTCGGTTTTGGCAGCGGCAGCAAGTAGCTGTGTAGCCATTCTTCTTTGACCTGTCCCCTCTGGATACTGGTGTTGAAATCTCTGGCCAGTTCTTCCATGTCATCATCTGATATCACCAGTAGGTCACCATATCGGATGCCGTCTGGGCCTGGGGCGGTGTTAGGTGATTTCTTGAGCATCGCATGCATTAACTCAGCTGTGATTATCCATTCTTCGTCTGTCCCGGCCCCCTCGCACAACTGAGAGAGTGTCGTTGTGGTCCTCTGTCTGGCGGGTTTGGGTTTCTGGTCAGTCTGTTCTATGTAGCGTGCAAGAAGGGCCTTACGTTTATCCGCATCCGACTTTTTCCATGCGAGGTCTGTGCCTTGAAAGTCTGGAATACCCCTACGTTGTGCAGCACCGTTCATGCTCTTGTGGAGGCGCCAGAATGTCGTAAGAGATCGCTCGGAGCACACCTTCCTGCAGAACTCGTCCCATTTCTCGGCCTTGGCCTGTTTGGCGCAGGATTTGAATACAGTCATCGTCCTATCGACCTCAGTCTTCAGGTTCGCCAACTCAACCTTCGACATGTTAGCCTTTCTGGCCTTTTGCCAGTCTTTGACAGCCTGCCTCTTTCCCAGACATGCCTTCTCGACCTCTCCATTCCACCATGGTGGCTGCAACCATCTTTCTTGTCTTCTGCGGGAGGAAGTTAGTTTTCTTCTTCTGATCTTGCTTATGCTATGCAATAAGTTGCTATCAATGAATGTAAGAAAGAGAGTGCTGAAATGCTATACAGAACCAGATTTGCCGTATGTTGTTTGTGTCTTCGTTATTCATATGCAATTAATTATTAATCTGGCATTGAAAGGTTAAAAACATTTAATGTTATATCGAAGAGAAATAGAAATATGCATTATGAAATTCTCACATGTCTAATATAGATCCAAAATTTTTAGAAAATCTTTAACGATGCCTTAATATTTTTATCATTCTTTTATAAAGCATATAACTCTAAATTAGTTCTTTAAAGATTTTACAAAGCATTAAGATAAATACCCAATTAAATAAATTACATAACATAGCAATGCGACTTTTAGTAATGTCCCTTTATATAACTTATATTGTTAAGTCCCTTCGCAATATTTTATTTACTTGTCTTTCTGTTATAATGCGGTTGTATTTCGTACAAAAGTGTGTTGTCACAAGGTCCGTTGTGTCTTTTCTTTTACATTTACTAAATACAACAAGACCTCCAGACGTCAAATGCAGCAACATTCTCTAATTGTGTGTGTAATAACTTAGTTAGTCTTTCCTCTTGAGCCCAAGGCGGCGCATAGGGCAGAAGTCATGGCTCTCCATGTCTGGCGGTTCGCTGCTACCTGTTGTAGATCTTGAATGTTTACTTGGCCGTTGAATGAGCCTTCTCTGATGATGGCTCTACGCAGGGTCTCTCTTGGTCTTCCCCGTTTTCTTTTCCCTACCGGTGACCATATGAGGGCTTGGTAGGGGAGTCATGTCTTGTCCATTCTGAGTGTAATGACTGCATACTATTTATTACTTTACATACTTTTATTCTTCGCAGAAATTAAATGCGGTTTGCATTCAAACGTTGCATATAAATAGGAAATGTTGGTATCCTTTTAAAACATTAAGTGTTATTGTCAAAACCAAAACCTACAAACAAGCGTTTCTCGTAATATTCTGTGAGTATATGGAGCCATAGGCGTGGTCTGTATGTCAGGCGTGGACCAATGGAGAATGGGCCCTGCAATGATTATTGCATGATACCGCTAAACATGTCTAAAAAAGTAAGAGTAAATGATAATATTTAGAGTATGAAAGAATTTCTATTGAAAGTGTGTAATAAGCATGAGTGCAAATGATTACTCCACCATCATTTTCAACAAGTAATGTCTATCTAATTACACCATGCTATGAATGTAATATGATCATGTGTATATGAGTTTACATGTTGTATTCGTAAATATAACACACACACACACACACACACACACACACACACACACACACACACACACACACACACACACACACGTACACAACGCAACTTGTAAATACACAGTTTTGTACGCCATGAAAGTTTAAAGTAAAATGGAAAAATGTTGATTTGCCTCCTTCCTTCCTTATGCAAGGAATGCGTGTGTACATGCGCCATGCCATAAATGTTATAACATATTATGTATATATGAATGTATTTCTTTTATTCGTACATGTGTCACAACTGATACTGTGCCGTTTGCCACTTGGTTGACAATTAGTTTCAACTTTTGGGCCTCTTCGCCACTTTATTGACACGATCTTGGCATTTCGTTTGTTTGTTTCTTTTGCGTACCTTCCTAAATTTTATTGCCCCGAAAATTACGCTTGGAAACAGCCAACGAGACACTGAGCATATCTAAATTTTGCGTTAAAAATGTGATTATTCTGTTAAGATGAGTTATTTATAAATGAAAACAAAACTAACCGGCTAACCGTGAAAGTTTGTCATCATGCCAAATTAACTAATGGGTCATGCTTGTCCCCCTAAAGTTTGCTTTGCCTATCACAAAGTATTTAAGTGATGTTTAAATAATAAAATGTAAAAGAATAATAATTATAACTAAGTAAAAAAAATAGTGAAACATATTGTTTCTCAGTAGAAAAAGGTCAAAACCAGCCTGGTGATTTTCTGATATTTTCCATTTTATGTGACAATAACGCGCTTCAAAATATGATGTGTTAATTGTGTTTTAATTGTGTTATGGAGCAGTTCTAGTGATAGTGGTATAGAAAAGTGGTGTATTTATAATTATTCAGTAAATGTCATTGGATTATCACGGCGATTGAGCAATAGAGCCCTGTTAAGTGGAAAGTTCACGTAATTGCCGCCTCTGTTTTCAATTCCATTTTTGAAACATTTGCTAACATTATTATTATATTTCTATTATATTGCATTCCCTGTGCAATGTCCTTTAATTTGATACGCAATACAAGGTCCTCTAAAAAAGTTCTGGAGAGCTTTGGTCATAGACCATAACTTTATGAAGGGAAAATCCCACCTGCACCTCCACGTGGTAGAGGATGGAAACACACTATGGTGTGGCTAACACAGCTCTGGGGACCGAGTATCCACCGGAATAAGTGGACAACTCTGCAGCTGAGCAGAGCAGGGCACTCACTTGTCCTGACAGTCGGAAATGGTTGTCAAAGGCAGAGTTAAAAGACCACCATGTGAATGTGGAAGTCAAGGGGAAACCACCACATTATCTTCCCAAGATTTCATGGCGACGCACATTTCAGAAATAGTGAACGACGTTAATGGCTGTCTTAGGACATCCTCGTCCGGTAGGGACAGTCATGAGCCACAGGTGACACCAGACCGTCATCCAGCTACTGATGGCAAAATTAAAAAAATAACTAAACTAAATAAATTTAGAGTAGGAACATGGAATGTTAGGAAATTAAATGAGCTAGGAAAGTTAAACAATGTTCTAAGAGAAATGGAAAACACGAAAATGAATATACTAGGCATAAGAGAGATGAGATGGAAGGGATCTGGCAAAATTATAACCGACAAACACACAATAATTTATTCTGGAGGGGACACACATGAAAAAGGTGTAGGAATAATATTTGATGAAAATACAGCCAAATCAATGACGGGATACTGGTGCATTTCAGATAGAGTTATACTGGTCAAAATCAAAGGCAAACCAATAGATATAAATATTATACAAGTATATGCACCAGCAACAAACAGTAGTGATGAAGATATACAAAACTTTTACGATGAAGTTGAAATGGCAATAGCCCAAATTGGATCACAAGAAATAAAAATAATACTGGGGGATTTAATGCACAAGTAGGAAAGGGGAAAAATTGAGGATATAGTGGGGAATTACGGTTTAGGTACAAGAAAGAAAGAGGAGAGAAACTAATAGAATGGGTAAATATTAATAATATGATAAATCCCGAAACAACCACATAATCAATAATATGATAATTGGAAACACATGGTTTAAACACCATAAAAGACGACTATACAAATGGAAAAGCCCTGATATGAAAACACGCAACCAAATTGACTACATACTTATTAATAAAAGATTTAGAAATGCATTAATTAATGTAAAGACAATGCCTGGTGCTGACGGTAACAGTGATCATGTACCACTATGTGGACAATTAAAAGTAAGATTAAAGAGAGGGGAAAAAATGGTTAAACACTTGAGGCTTAATAAAGAGGTCCTAAAAGTAGATAAAGAAATGCAAGAACAATACAGAGTGACTGTGAAAAATAGATACAATGCAATAGCTAAAATACAGAGTATAGATGAACAATGGGAAATGTTAAAGGACTCCATTCATCAAACTAGCAAAGAATTATTACTGGTGAGAAGCCAAAAAGCTCAGAAACAATGGATGAATGAAGAAATCTTAATGCTGATGGACAAAAGGAAACAGAATAAAAATGACAAACAAGAGTATGCTAAGATAAATAAAGAAATAAGATTTAAATGTGTGAAGGCAAAAGAAAGTTGGTTAAACGAGCAATGCAGAAAAATTTAATTAAATTCCATTAAAGATAAAAAAAAGTATGCACAGACAAATCAGCGAGCTCACAGGAAGGAAAATAAGAATAAATAGAGGGTGTTTGAAATCATAAACAGGACAGATTTTATTGAAAGAAGGTGCTATAATGAAGAGGTGGAATGAGTACATAAGAGAATTATATAATGGAGAAAAGGAAGAATTAACAGAAGAAAGTAACTTAGAAGGCCCACCTATTCTAAAAGAAGAAGTCGCTGACGCTATGAAACATATGAAGAAAGGAAAAACAGCTGGGCCAGATGAAATCACAATAGAAGAATTAGAAGTATTGGGAGAATTTGGGGTAGATATATTAACCAAAATGCTGAATGATATTTACAACAGTGGATATTTACCGAGCGATATGCTGAAATCTGTATTTATAGCAATACCAAAGAGACCAGGAGCACTTGAATGCGAAGATTTTCGTACAATTAACCTCATAAACCATGTCACTAAGCTTCTACTCAGAATTATAATGAGAAGAACAAGAAAGAAAATAAAAATGGAAATTAGTGAAGAACAGTATGGTTTTATGGAAGAAAGGGTACAAACAATGCAATATTTATATTACGAACACTAATAGAAAGATCAATAGAGAAACAGACAGACATATATTTATGCTTCATAGATTATACTAAGGCATTTGATAAAGTAAAACATGATGAGCTGATTAAAATGTTGGAAGATATCAACATTGATGGGAAAGATTTAAGAATAATAAAGAATATATACTGGAACCAAGTAGCAGCAATTAAAATGGGAAATAAAGAGGGTAGTTACGAACAGATAAAGCTAGGAGTACGACAGGGGTGTGTCTTGTCACCCGATCTCTTCTCCCTGTATAGCGAAGTAATAATGAGAGAGATCAAAGAGAAGCCAGGAATACTAATCGGAGGATATAATATAAACAATATACGCTATGCAGATGACACAGTATTGGTGGCGGATAATGCAACAGACCTACAACAATTGTTGGACAGTGTAGTAACAGAGAGTGCACAGAAAGGACTGTCCTTGAATATCAAGAAAACAGTAACAATGGTGATATCAAAGAAAATGGGGACACCAAAATGTGACATAGAAATAGAAGGGGAAATTCTCAACCAAGTGGATAATTTTAAAT
Organism: Cepaea nemoralis; assembly: GCA_014155875.1. Taxonomy (NCBI): domain Eukaryota; kingdom Metazoa; phylum Mollusca; class Gastropoda; order Stylommatophora; family Helicidae; genus Cepaea; species Cepaea nemoralis. The sequence continues at coordinate 64,109 of JACEFZ010003424.1, read as the reverse complement.
ACCTAGGGGCACTTATAACATCAGATGGAAGATGTACAAAAGAGATTAAGAGCAGAATAGGGCAGGCAAAGACAGCATTTCAGAAAATGAAGAGTATCTTATGCAATAAGTCGCTATCAATGAATGTAAGAAAGAGAGTGCTAAAATGCTATATAGAACCAGTTTTGCTGTATGGCAGCGAATCTTGGAATGTAAATGAACAAATTAGGAAGAACTTAGAAGCAACAGAGATGTGGTTTTTAAGACGAATGTTGCGAATTCCTTGGACTGCCAGAGTAACTAACAACGATTGCCTGAAAGAGGCTAATGAAACTAGAACACTATATACAACAATAAGAAAGAAACAAACATCTTTCTTTGGTCATGTGATGAGAAGAGAGGCATTAGAGAACATCGTGACAACTGGAAAGATCGAGGGGAAGAGAGGCAGAGGCAGACCAAGAGAAATGATGCTGGACGGACTGAGACGGTGGCATGGAGGAATATCATCAGCAGAGTTGATCCAGAACACCAGGGACCGAGATCTGTGGAGAGCCATGAACGCCTACGCCAGCCGGCACGGCACTTGATGATGAATACAATATATCTGCTACCATTTTAACAATGTTTAGATCATTATTATGACACACCACTACTTCCAATTTTCTGCCATTAATGTCTGCTTGGGTAAAACCCACTGTTTGTTTGGCTCTGAATCAGTTAACACTAACAAACAGCAACTCTATGTGATATACACAAACAAAAGAAATACACACTGCTTTGTATGAAAGAAATGGTTTGACAAAACCACGGAAGTGAATCCCCTACCCCGGTGGGGGAGGAAAGGGAATCCCCACATTGGACCATTGGGGGGAAGTACTGAAAAACAGATGGTGCTCCCAGGTTGAAGCACTTCCATTGCACTTTGGTTGGGTTGACGCCTGCGATCACCCCAAATGTGGGTGTCTGGAGTGCGTAATTTTCTCGTAAGGGCGACTGCGTTCGCGCTATTTCCTCCAAATAAATTGAAATTTCTATTGAGATTTTCAGAACATTAACAACTTCTATATATGTTTAGGTTTAGCCAAATATGTGCTCGATAATGCCGCACTACAATAGTCGTGTTTATTCTGCTATTGACGAATGTATCACCTTCATGTGCAATGCTAATACCCTTAGGCAGTCTTGGTTCGCCATCTCACACCATCGTCAGACTATGGCCGGGTCTCTGTTTCTTTCTCCAGGATGCTAAGCCAGCCGGTCTTCCTGGTGGAGGGATTAAGGACGTTGTTCGTAATCCCGTATACCCGAAACACAGTTGCACGAGATTCGGCAGCGGATCGCGTCGCGTTGGTTACTTAAGAAGTGTATGTGAGCCGATCGATCAGAAAGCAATGGCAAACTACTGAACGTAAAACTTGCCAAGGCATCAACAGCAGCTGAAAATTGCTGGTGTTGACTGCAATGTCCATGTAAAGGATATGCGAAAAAAAAAATGCTAAGCCATCCTGGCATGTATCTCTTCGTTTCCACATCCTCTATTTCCCGTTAAGTTTCCTAGTGGTCACTAAGTTTTCAAGTTTATATCTCATCCTATCTGGATTTTTAAACAAAACTGGACTGCTTGCGTGCTTTTTTTTAATATCCAATTTACGTTTTTTTCATTTGTTCCGTGAAAGAACTTTCCCATTCGTTTTTCTACCCATCCATGGCATTCTTTGCATTATCCTCGAAATCTCATTTCTACTGCCATTAGATGTTTCCTAGCTTGTCTGCCGTAAAGCTGTAGAAATGTAAACAATATAACATAACACGAGGTAGTGCAGTTTGACAGAACACAATGGCGGAAAACAAAGGACGTTGTGACGGTTAGCCTTCACCAGCCAAGTACGACCAGGGAGGACAGATCCATTGTAAAATTCCGCCCCACTGCAGATTTCATGTAGCTGTCAGTATGCGACAGCGACCACCCCGGGACAACGGCTTTGACAGGCCGGCAAAACCAGGCGAGGTTAACCGATTCGGCATCAAACCAATCGGTGAACTAGGGTTTGCCTACCCGGCATGTGAAGACAGGTTTCGGCAGACTGGTTCAACGGGCAAGACAGCGTTTATCTGCAAACCGTTGTGGAACGTAATGAGCACAGCAAGGCACTTACATCGTCCTTGTCATCCACTGCACCTGTACTTGTCTCCAGTCGTCTTGACTTGTCGTGCAAATGTACTCAGGGGAGAGAGAGAGAGAGAGAGAGAGAGAGAGAGAGAGAGAGAGAGAGAGAGAGAGAGAGAGAGAGAGAGAGAGAGAGAGAGAGAGAGATCGACGAATTGCGCAACTCTTCCTCACTCTAATCCAATTTATCACGCACGTCATTATTCATCCAACCTCATTTATCATCTTCAAACCACAGTGGCGATGGGACGAGTGGGTAAGCGGCAGGCGTGGGTACGCTGGCAGCCGTTGTCGCAGACCTGCAGACAGGCGGTTCAGGCCATATGGTCGTTTCCAACTGACCGGAGGAGCAATGGGATTCGGCAGCCTCCTGAACGACTGAGAAGTCTCTATAGGAAAGTACTACTCACCTTCATAGCACCAGGGTGTAGCTAGAAAAGATGCCCTAAACATTGTCTGCTCTATTATTACCTAACTAGCCAGCCGCGGTTTGAGGGTACCCTATAACTGCGGTCGACATAAAACCAAAATAAAAACAGGTAAAGCAAAAGAAACGTAGCCATACTCCCTTAACTATCGGGACTTAGAATGTACGCAGAAGATAGGAAAGGCAAGTCGGGCCCAGAGACACGTTTTTTTGTTGTTGCGTATCCCATACGGGACGTTGCACTCAACACCAGCATATTTCAGCTGCTGTTGATGTACTAGGCAATCCCTAAACAACCATATTGTGAACACAGACCTGCCGGCAGTAAGAATGGATGAGAGCATTTTGAGTAGAACCCAGTCAATAACATATCTTGGCGTGAGGCTTGATTGTAGCCTGTCCTTCAGAGATCATGCCGATTATGTCATAACGAAAGCGCGAAAAGGTTTGTCAGCAATGAGAGTCATGGCGACTGCCAATATCGAGCAAAGACTGCTAATACTTCTGTTCCAAGGACTGGTGCTTTCACGCATCGAGTATGCCCTGGCCATCCTCACTGTCAGCCCTACACAGATTGGAAGACTTGAAAAGGTACAAAACGAAGCCATGCGCATCATTTTGGGCTGCACGAGAGACACCAGCTGTGTAGCAATGAGATACCTCCTTGATTTCCCGACAATGGAACACAGGATCAAGATCTGGAGAGCTCGTGCATACCTAAAAATAAGTGCAGATGAGCAGCACCCTCTGCATGACGCTATATTCAGAGAAAAGGGTGACAGGCTAAAGAGGGGCAAATCATGGATGGGTCGGGTGGAAGATGTCGTCAGACAGGTCTGCAGTCTTACCAATATCAACCCCGGCAAGGAATGGGTGCCGGTGCCTCCAGCTTTTAAGTGCACTTTCTCCTGCATTATCACACTCGACAGACGGTGCAGAAAGCAGAACCCTGCCGCTGTCAACGCAGAGGTCAACGCGCTCATCTATGAACACTCAGATAGCCCCGAAGTGCTCATCTATACAGATGGATCTGTTGTAAAGCAGCAGAGAAGTGCGTGGGCATTTACAGCCCGTTCAGCGGGCCGAACCGTTCAAGAATCCAGTGGTGCCCACTCTATGACCACGAGCAGCATGACGATGGAGGTGATGGCAGTTACACAGGCTTTCATATGGCTGGAATCACAGCATTATACCAACGTGTGTGTACTAAGTGATTCAATGAGCATGATTCAGAAGGTCGAAGCTGGATCTGTACGTAGACAGTGGACTGAGTCGCTGCGGAAGTCTGTTGTCCGTAAAGTCACCTTCATCTTCGTCCCGGGACATGCGGAAGTCGAGGGAAATGAACGAGCTGATAAACTGGCTGGCTCTGCACCCCCTGTAGATGGCCAGCCCATGGATCGTGCCGATGTTATTAACGTCCTCAAAGATATGGCGAGAACAGAGGACTTTGACGTCAGTGAATCCACATCGCTGTCCAGGATGAAAGATTTGGGAGTAAGAATCGGCACGGCCAGACGCGAGAGGTACATCGGGAAAACAAGGCGCCTCGTCAACCAACACAGAACTGGCACTATTAGCCACCGGACACTGATGCATATGCTGGGAGGAGGATCTGAGCACCTATGGATCTGTCCGGAGTGCAATGAAGATACCCCAACTGATAACTGACTGACAGAAAAATTAAACGCAAACAGTCCAGTTGTGTGTAAAACTTGTGGTACGATGAGAAATAAACTTGAAAACTTTGTGACCTCTAGAAAACTTGACGGGAAAAGAGGATGTGGAAACGAAGATATATATGCCTGGATGGTTTGGCATAATCGAGAGAAAAAAAAACAGAGACCCGACATAAGCGTATTAGCATTGCACATGTATGTGATACACTTGTCAATAGCAGAATAAACATGATTATTATAGTGCGACATTATCGAGCACACATTAGGCTAAACCTAAACATATATAGAAGTAGTAAATGTTCTGAAAATCTCAACAGAAATCTCTTGGGGGCGGGGGGGGGGGGGGGGGAATAGCGCGAACGCAGTCCCCCTTACGAGAAAATTGTGCACTCGAGACACACACATTTGGGGTGATCGCAGGCGTCAACCCCACCGAAGTGCAATGGAAGGGTCTCAACTTTGGAGCACCATCTGTTATTCGTTTTTTTTTCCCCAATGATTCAGTGTTGGGATTCTCTTCCCTCCCCCACCTGGGTAGGGGACTCACTTCCGTGATGTTTTCAAAACATGTCTTTCATACAAAACAGTGTGTATTCACATGGTGTAATGTGTGTTTCCTTTGTTTATGTATATCACATAGCGCTGCCGTTTGTTATTGTTAAGTGACACATGTGCGAATAAACATATTAATACATACATATGATAATGAAACATTTATGGCATGGTGCATGTACACACACACTCCTTGTATAAGGAAGGAAGGAGGCCCATCAATATTTTTTTCTTTTTTAATTAAAAACTGTCATTGTGTACATAACTGTATTTTTACTAGGCTGTGTGTGTGTGTGTGTGTGTGTGTGTGTGTGTGTGTGTGTGTGTGTGTGTTTACGAGTACAACATATACATTCATATACACATTACAACATTTCATTCATGGCATGGTGTAATTACCTAAACATTACGTTAGTTAGTTAGTTAGTCGCAGTTCCAACTTCACAGCAACGGGTCATCCCATTATGCTCCGTTCCTGTGCCAGTGAATATCACACAAAATGCTCCCCACTGCCCAATGTGAAAAGTGGAAAAGACAGGACTCTTGACAAACAACAGCCCGCACAGATACACTGTGCATAATGCCGCCGCCAGAATGTCAGTACAATAGTCCCCCACGAAACACCCAGTTCATTTCTGATGGAATCGGCAGTCATTTTCCCAACTGGATGTTTTCTAGATGTTCACCCACACAGTACACGAAAATACAGTTCATCGTCAATGGCAGTGGCAGTCAACCAGAAGCCCAGCAGCCACGCATTTCTGCATAAGGCAAGAACCGGTCAACTCTGGGACATAGCCATCTGCCATCGCTCCGAACATGCAGTCACGTTCCAAAAATCCTCGGGCAGATTCAAAAGCATTTCACACGAAACTCACAGCTCACAGTGTCGCGCCACGCACTCACTCAGTAGCAGGGCGACGGAACCATCAAGCCTCCTTAGTCGCCTCTTAAGACATGCGTGGTAGGCTGCATTGTTGTTATTCTTTGCTTCCCTAATGGGCCCCGGCAACACACGGGTGTAAACATTACGTGTTGATAATGATCGTGGGGTAATCATTAGCTCTCATGCATACTATACACTTTCAATAGAAATTCTTTCATACTCCAAGTATTCTCATTCGCACTTAGTTTTATCTAAAGAAGCTTAGCTGGATCAATGAATGTATCAGTTATTAATTATTGCAGGGCCCATTCTCCATTGGCCCAAGCCTGACATACAGACCACGCCTGTGGCTCCATGTAGCTGTCAGCATGCGACAGTGGCCACCCCCCGGGACAACGGCTGTGACAGGCCGGCAAATCAGGCGAGGTTAACAGATTCGCCGTTACACCAATCGATGAACTAGGGTATGCCTACCCAGCATGTGAAAACGGGATTCGTCAGAAGATGCGCGGAAGAAATCATTGATAGTTTAACGGGCAAGACGGCGTTTACCTGCGAAACATTGTTGAATATAATGAGCACAACAAGGCATGTAGAGCTCCCTGTTAATCCGCTGCACCAGTATTCGTCTCCAGTCGTCTTGACTTGTCTTGTCACTGGATTCAGACGGACTTAGGCGAGAGAGTGACATTGACGAATTGCGCAACTCTTCCTCACTTTAATCCAATTCACCGCGCAAGTCATTATTCATCTAACTTTATTTATCACCTTCAAGCCACAGTTGCGATGGGCGAGCGGAGAAGCGGCAGGCGTGGGTACGCTGACATTCGTTATCGCAGACCTGCAGTCAGGCGGCTCAGGCCATATGGTCATCTTTTACTGATCGGAGCAGCTGTGGGATTCAGCATGTCCTGCACGACTGAGCAGCCTCTACAGAAAGCACTGCCCACCATTATAGCACCAGGAAGGGGCTAGAAGAAGTACCCTAAACATTGTCTGCTCCATCATTACCTAACCAGCTAGCCGCGGTTGGTGGGTCCCTATAACTGCGGTCGTCATAAAACCAAAGTAAAAACAGGTAAGCATAATAGACCTAACCACACTCCCTTAACTATCGGGACTTGGAATGTCCGCACAAGATAGAGAAAGCGAGTCGGGCCCAGAGAGACGTACAGCACTTCAAAAACTCGCTTAAAAGTCAACAGGGTCCACTTCATTGCACCGGGATTTTATCCAATAATGCTCAGTCTCTTTCCGCAGCTCGGAAACCGTCACAAAAAGCACGAACTCCGTAGCTCCAGCAACGACCAACAGGAATCTACAAAACATGCACTCGTAAATAGAAGGCTGCGGTCCGGAATCGAACCCACAACCATTGGTGACCGAGTCAGGCGTCTTGACTACTTCGCCACGGAGACTCCATATGGTACAGCACTGAGATGGGCAGGTAGAACGTTGACATTGCAGCCTTGAGCAAGGACCAGCCTGCAGGTGAAGGCCAGAAACATGCTATGTGGCCTGTAAAACAGGCCGGCAAAATTTTTTTAATACATTGTACATCTTATAAGTGGTGGCATTAAAAGAATAACAACATTAAATGTTATATTTAAGAGAAGTATTAATATGAGTTAGAAAATTCTCACGGACTTAAAATTAAGCCAATGTATTCACAACAACTTTCAAGATATCTTAAAATTATTATGTTTTTATGATAACACATAGATGTAGTTAACAGTTTTGGAAATCTTATAAAAGATTAAGATAAATACTACAGTTATTTAAATTATTATAAAATATAACAAAATACTCTCACGCAACTGCTAATAATTTCCCTTGAAATGAACATATGTAGTTATGTTCCTTGGCAATATATTATATACTTGTCATTCTTTTTCAGGTTCTTTGCCAGTGGCGTGCAGAGGTTCTTTGATGCCCGGGGCCAGCCTCTTGATTGGATGCCCCTAAATTATTATTTCCCTAATTCATTCCCCCTCCCCTCACACTGCACTGTGCTGCCCCCTCTCCCTTTCCCCCAGGAAATTTTTGAGAATTGCACATTGCCGTATGGTACTTTTAGCCTATTTTGACGATCGGAAACTGAATTGTAGACTTTGTATTTTATGCTTAGGAAGTTAGGCTACTATTACTAATCATAGTATAGCCTTATGGAAAACATGACATAAAACTTTATTCAAATTAAATATATATGTAATATGACAGCACTCAGTCTCAGCGGTCAGCCACATACCACACTTATTAAGTTCCCTAAATTGTGTTTTTATTAATTTCAATTTTGAAAATGACCTTTCACATATTGCGATTGAAAATGCTATGGTCAGTAGTAGTCTATATGCAACTCACATCGTCGGAAACACATCCCTTCGAAACTGTAGTAACGACTCTAGAACATCTTTAGGATCGGGGGGAACTGTATTACTTCCAGCTTGAAAGAGCATCACAAAGTCAATTATTTCATCATATAACTGAACGGCCTTCACATCATTATCATAATAGCGTTCAAAGTCCGAACATTCCTGATGTAATTTCTCTCTTTCTTTTTCATCTGCAATTGCGACTGCGACTGAATGTAAATTCAAAAGAAATGCAAATCGGTCTCTGAGTTCTTGATGACGAACAGTGCGGTCTTCAATTTCCGTTTTTAATCTGTTCATGATCTCTACCATTACACTATTCATTTCTTGCTGTGCCGTCAATCCACTATCTCGTGCTGATTCGCCAACCATCATTCTTCTTCTCCTTGTTCGTGCAATTGCAATTTCCCATTTCTCACAATATTCGTCAGCTGAATGTATTTCATTGTGGATAATTTCGTCGTTTTTCAAGCTCAAGATTTGCACAAGCCCATTTTAGATCACAAGAAGCTTCATGGAACCCCATTTTCGGATCCTGCAAACGTTTTGTCACTTTCTCTATTGACGCTAAAATCGGGTACCAAAAATTTAATAACGATATAAACAAAAATTGTTGAATAGAGTTCAGAAGCGAGCTTGCATCGCATTTGGGTTCCTTAGAAAATTCTCCTTCCTGCAGGTGTTCAAGGCTGGCAATAACGTTGTCCAACTCCGCGTGGATTACTTGCACAGCGTCATGGCGAGAACTCCATCATGTATCACATTGTCTTTTGACAGTTGGAGAGGTAAATGATTTTAAGACCTCCCAACGGGAGGTAGATAAAGAAAAAAAAGTAAACAGCTTTTCAACAACTCCAAAAAATGTAACGACAGCAGGTTCCGTCTCATTTGTATCGACACAGGCCAAATTGAGGCTGTGGTTCTCGCAATTCACAAACCCAGCTTTTGGGTTACTGTCAAGAATTCTCTGTTGGACACCTGCCCTTACTCCAGCCATAACTGCAGCATTATCATAAGCTTGGCTGCCCTTACTCCAGCCATGACTGCAGCATTATCATAAGCTTGGCTGCCCTTACTCCAGCCATAACTGCAGCATTAATCATAAGACTTGCTGCCCTTACTCCAGCCATAACTGCAGCATTAATCATAAGATTGGCTCCCTTACGCCAGCCATAACTGCAGCATTATCATAAGCGTTGGTGGCTGCCCTTACTCCAGCCATAACTGCAGCATTATCATAAGCTTGGTCTGCCCTTAAGCCAGCCATAATGCAATGCAGCATTATCATAAGCTTGGCTTGCCCTTACTTCCAGCCATAACTGCAGCATTATCATAAGCCTTGGGCTGCCCTTACTCCAGCCATAACTGGCACATTCTTCTGCCCCTTTTTTTTTTTGGCCCCCCCGTCTTTTTTCCCCAACAAAATTTCCCCTTTTCCGGTTTGGCCCCTTTTGGTTTAAATTTTCCCGCCAAAAACCCTTTTCATTCTTTTTTCCCTTCTCCTTGGGGTTCCCGTTTTTGCAAAGGGGGCAATTTTCCCCCCATTTTCCCTCACAAATATTTTCCTTTTTTTTTTTTTTTTTTTTTTTTTTTTTTTTTTTTTTTTTTTTTTTTTTTTTTTTTTTTTTTTTTTTTTTTTTTTTTTTTTTTTTTTTTTTTTTTTTTTTTTTTTTTTTTTTTTTTTTTTTTTTTTTTTTTTTTTTTTTTTTTTTTTTTTTTTTTTTTTTTTTTTTTTTTTTTTTTTTTTTTTTTTTTTTTTTTTTTTTTTTTTTTTTTTTTTTTTTTTTTTTTTTTTTTTTTTTTTTTTTTTTAAAAAAAAAAAAAAAAAAAAAAAAAAAAAAAAAAAAAAAAAAAAAAAAAAAAAAAAAAAAAAAAAAAAAAAAAAAAAAAAAAAAAAAAAAAAAAAAAAAAAAAAAAAAAAAAAAAAAAAAAAAAAAAAAAAAAAAAAAAAAAAAAAAAAAAAAAAAAAAAAAAAAAAAAAAAAAAAAAAAAAAAAAAAAAAAAAAAAAAAAAAAAAAAAAAAAAAAAAAAAAAAAAAAAAAAAAAAAAAAAAAAAAAAGCTTGATGATTAAATTTATAATTGGCCGTTTCCCCACCCTAAAGATTTCAAAGCTTTTACCCCACCAAAGAACTTTCATAAGTTTTTCGATCCCCCAAACTGGCATTTCAAAATTCCCCCTTTACCCCGCCATAATCGATTACAAATTGTTATAGCCAAAGCAGCTTTCATGCTTGCCCTTATCCCCTCTGCAGTTATCATAACTTGCCCACTCCCCCATAACTGCAGCTTATCAAATTTCCCTTATCCAGCCTTGACATTAATAAGTTTTACCCCCACCATAATAGAAATAAGCTTCCCACTCCAATAACGCAGCATTTCTAATTGTTATCCAGCCAAATGAGCTTTTCCCCGCAATTTTCCCACTTTTTTTACGTAAAACGGGCCCCCCTTTAATAACGAAAAAACAAAATTGGGGTTAAACCCCAAAAGCACTTCATGCTTGGGGTCCTTAAAAATTCCCTTCTGCAGTTTCAAGGCTGCTAATTTTCCAACTCGCTATTACTTGCCACTCAGCAAACTCACATTATCCTTGTTTTTCCCCTTAAGAAAAATGATTTTAAGCCTCCCCCCCGGGATAATAAAAAAAAAGGCTTAAACTCCAAAAAATGAACAAAAAAGGTTGCCCCCTTTTACCCAGCCAAATGACTTGGTTCTCCAATCAAAAAAAACCCCAGTTTTTGGGTTACTGCCAAGAATTTCTTTAATTTGCCCTTACTCCAGCCATAACTGCAGCATTATCATAAGCTTGGCCGCCCTTACTCCAGCCATAACTGCAGCATTATCATAAGCTTGCGCCCTTACTCCAGCCATAACTGCAGCATTATCATAAGCTTGGCTGCCCTTACTCCAGCCATAACTGCAGCATTATCATAAGCTTGCCCTTACTCCAGCCATAACTGCAGCATTATCATAAGCTTGGCCCTTACTCCAGCCATAACTGCAGCATTATCATAAGCTTGCCCTTACTCCAGCCATAACTGCAGCATTATCATAAGCTTGCCCTTACTCCAGCCATAACTGCAGCATTATCATAAGCTTGCCCTTACTCCAGCCATAACTGCAGCATTATCATAAGCTTGCCCTTACTCCAGCCATAACTGCAGCATTATCATAAGCTTGCCCTTACTCCAGCCATAACTGCAGCATTATCATAAGCTTGCCCTTACTCCAGCCATAACTGCAGCATTATCATAAGCTTGGCTGCCCTTACTCCAGCCATAACTGCAGCATTATCATAAGCTTGGCCGCCCTTACTCCAGCCATAACTGCAGCATTATCATAAGCTTGCCCTTACTCCAGCCATAACTGCAGCATTATCATAAGCTTGGCCCCTTACTCCAGCCATAACTGCAGCATTATCATAAGCTTGGCCCTTACTCCAGCCATAACTGCAGCATTATCATAAGCTTGGCCCTTACTCCAGCCATAACTGCAGCATTATCATAAGCTTGCCCTTACTCCAGCCATAACTGCAGCATTATCATAAGCTTGGCCCTTACTCCAGCCATAACTGCAGCATTATCATAAGCTTGGCTGCCCTTACTCCAGCCATAACTGCAGCATTATCATAAGCTTGCCCTTACTCCAGCCATAACTGCAGCATTATCATAAGCTTGGCGGCCCTTACTCCAGCCATAACTGCAGCATTATCATAAGCTTGGCGCCCTTACTCCAGCCATAACTGCAGCATTATCATAAGCTTGCCCTTACTCCAGCCATAACTGCAGCATTATCATAAGCTTGGCCCTTACTCCAGCCATAACTGCAGCATTATCATAAGCTACTGCAGCATTATCATAGCTTGCCTTACTCCAGCCATAACTGCAGCATTATCATAAGCTTGGCCCTTACTCCAGCCATAACTGCAGCATTATCATAAGCTTGGCCCTTACTCCAGCCATAACTGCAGCATTATCATAAGCTTGCTGCCCTTACTCCAGCCATAACTGCAGCATTATCATAAGCTTGCCCTTACTCCAGCCATAACTGCAGCATTAATCATAAGCTTGGCTGCCCTACTCCAGCCATAACTGCAGCATTATCATAAGCTTGGCTGCCTTACTCCAGCCATAACTGCAGCATTATCATAAGCTTGCCCTTACTCCAGCCATAACTGCAGCATTATCATAAGCTTGGCCCTTACTCCAGCCATAACTGCAGCATTATCATAAGCTTGGCCCTTACTCCAGCCATAACTGCAGCATTATCATAAGCTTGGCCCTTACTCCAGCCATAACTGCAGCATTATCATAAGCTTGCCCTTACTCCAGCCATAACTGCAGCATTATCATAAGCTTGCCCTTACTCCAGCCATAACTGCAGCATTATCATAAGCTTGCCCTTACTCCAGCCATAACTGCAGCATTATCATAAGCTTGGCCCTTACTCCAGCCATAACTGCAGCATTATCATAAGCTTGCCCTTACTCCAGCCATAACTGCAGCATTATCATAAGCTTGCCCTTACTCCAGCCATAACTGCAGCATTATCATAAGCTTGGCCCTTACTCCAGCCATAACTGCAGCATTATCATAAGCTTGCCCTTACTCCAGCCATAACTGCAGCATTATCATAAGCTTGCCCTTACTCCAGCCATAACTGCAGCATTATCATAAGCTTGCCCTTACTCCAGCCATAACTGCAGCATTATCATAAGCTTGCCCTTACTCCAGCCATAACTGCAGCATTATCATAAGCTTGGCTGCCCTTACTCCAGCCATAACTGCAGCATTATCATAAGCTTGCCCTTACTCCAGCCATAACTGCAGCATTATCATAAGCTTGCCCTTACTCCAGCCATAACTGCAGCATTATCATAAGCTTGGCTGCCCTTACTCCAGCCATAACTGCAGCATTATCATAAGCTTGCCCTTACTCCAGCCATAACTGCAGCATTATCATAAGCTTGCCCTTACTCCAGCCATAACTGCAGCATTATCATAAGCTTGGCCGCCCTTACTCCAGCCATAACTGCAGCATTATCATAAGCTTGGCCGCCCTTACTCCAGCCATAACTGCAGCATTATCATAAGCTTGGCTGCCCTTACTCCAGCCATAACTGCAGCATTATCATAAGCTTGGCTGCCCTTACTCCAGCCATAACTGCAGCATTATCATAAGCTTGGCCGCCCTTACTCCAGCCATAACTGCAGCATTATCATAAGCTTGCCCTTACTCTTACTTTTTCTCTCTATTCCATATCATAAGCTTGGCTGCCCTTACTCCAGCCATAACTGCAGCATTATCATAAGCTTGGCCGCCCTTACTCCAGCCATAACTGCAGCATTATCATAAGCTTGCCCTTACTCCAGCCATAACTGCAGCATTATCATAAGCTTGGCTGCGACAGTCATTGATGACAATGTTATCTTCTTCTAATTTTTTAAGAATTTCCGTTACCAAGCTTAATGCATCTTTCTTGTTGACTTGGAAATATCCCAGAAATACCTCCTTTATTTCTACCTTTCTATTGTCATCATCAATATGAACATAACGTAGAATTTCGGATACCTGATCTTCATGGGTAGTGTCTGGAGTAGAATCCAACATTATGCTGAAATACTTGGCATCCTTAATTTCTGAAATAATTTTTTTCTTGACTCTTTCACCAAGAATATCGATTATTTCGTTTTGACTTCTGTTGGACAAATACGTTACACTTGTTGGCTTATTTGTCCCTCTCTGCACGTGTTCTGCCAAGGTAACATCATATTTTGCCAACAGTCTGATAGTTGCTAAAAATATTCCCTGTATTTTATCTTATTGTCTTCTCTGGCTCCGATAAATATGAAATTCCTTCTCCTCGATGCCCACGAAGGGCCAGATTATGTTTTGCCAAAAATGCTATAACCTCGACAATCCGTTCAGTTATTGCTTTCCATTTCTTCTTCATAGCATTATGACTTTTAGTAGAATTTTACTTGCATGACTGATCAGGGCAACAGTTCTATAGTTTGTGCATAATTTCAGGTTGCCCTTTTTTGGTATTGGAATGAAGATAGTTTTCTTCCAATCTTTTGGCCATATACCATATTTCCAAATCTTTGTACATAATGCATGATATATGTGTATGCTTTCTTCTCCTCCTGCTTTAATTATTTCAGCTGGTATCTCATCACATCCAGGTGATTTACCATTCTTCAGGTTCCTTATAGCCCAAGCAATTTCATCTAATGAGGGTTCAGGTTCTGTCTCTGCTGTTACTGGCTCAAGTATCTCATTCATATCCTCACTGTCACTCATATCATACATTCCACTGCAGTACTCCTGCCATCTGTCTAGAATTTGTCTAGATTCTGTTAAGGTATTTCCCATCTTGTCACAGATAACATTCAATTTAGGTTGAACATTTCTTGTCAATAACTTCATTTCTTTGAACATTTCATAATCTCTTCCAGCCTTATGATATTGCTCTATTCTGGTACAGCAATCTTGTATATATTGATTTTTGTCCTTTCTTGTGTTCTTTCTTATTTCTCGAGTTAAAGATTTATACTTCATCCTGCTATCGGATTCATCTCCTTTCTGTTTCAGCTCCCTTCGTTGTTTTATTAATTCTAACGTGTCTGATGTAATCCATGGCTTAAGTTGCTTTTTCTTGGTCGGAATGAAATCTTTGGCTGCAGTTATCAAGATATCTCTAGCTTGTACTGCCAGTTCATCAGGTGTCATTTCTTCTTGTACAGACATCAAGACCCCAAAGCGATTCCAAACTTCTATGTTGTATGCGTCTGGTATTTTTGTGAGATCAAAACGAAGTGGCCTTGGTCCTCGGGTAAGTTTTTTGAGTTTTAATTTCAGATCTGCTTCTAATAACTGATGATCTGTATCCCAGTCCGCACTTCGTAGGGTTTTTGCAGATGTTATGCTTGATCTCCATCTTCTTTGTATTAAAATATAATCTATCTGATTTTTGGTAAAACTGTCTGGAGACTTCCATGTGAAGAGTCTTCTTGGATGTTGTTTAAAAAGTGTGTTGGCTATCGTTAACTCATTTTCTGTGCAAAATTCAATTAATTTGTCACCTGCATCATTTCTATTTCCTAATCCAAATTTTCCTAAAACGTGTCTCTCATTTTCAGCTCTTCCTGCACCTACTTTTGCATTAAAATCTCCCATTATTATTGTTATATCATTATGACCAATCTTATTTAATGTGTTTTGTAGTGTGTTGTAAAAATCTTCAATTTCGTCCTCCTCTGCTGTTGAAGTAGGTGCATATATCTGTATGAGAGTTGTGTTTTTTGGACGGCCTTTAAGTCTAATAGTGAGGATTCTATCACTAACTGGATTATATCCCATTAAAGCTTTTGCAGTTGTCTTATCTAAACAAAATGCCACTCCACTCTGGCCTCCGACATCTCTACCAGAATAAATGAAAATACTTCCATTTTCAGTTGTAAAATGTCCCTTGCCGCTCCAGCGATGTTCACTAATTCCTAAAATTTGAATGTTTAACCTCTCAATCTCATCACACACTACTTTAAGCTTTCCCTCATACAAACTTCTCACATTCCACGTTGCCATTCTCACTTTGTTTCTTAGTCTGACACAGGGGATTTCCTTGGTAACACAGTCAGGATTAACTCCATCAT
The DNA here is from genome assembly GCA_014155875.1 of Cepaea nemoralis. Lineage (NCBI taxonomy): Eukaryota > Metazoa > Mollusca > Gastropoda > Stylommatophora > Helicidae > Cepaea > Cepaea nemoralis. Next base: position 48,388 of record JACEFZ010003424.1, on the reverse strand, counting down.
CACGATTACTAGTACTGGTCCCTGCGTCACACTCTTCCCCAGTGTTATCTGATCTGCCTGGCCTGGGGGTCTCGCCACCAGATCTCTTTCTTATTCTTTCTTATTATGTTTTCTTTCATGGTTGTTATGGTTTCTTGGCAAGTTTTGCAGAAGGTAGTTTGCCGTTGCTTTCCTTCTGGGCAGTGACTATACTAGTCGGTGGTCATAGCCATTGTCTCTACTGATGAGATCATCTGCCTATCGCCGCAGAGTGCAAGACCATAACCAACAACAATCTGTCAGCTGCTCTCACACTCCATCCACCACCTGCTTCCATGGCTTCACGTAACCCTCATCGGGGGGCTAAACGGGTACTCCACCTTGCCCAAGGGTGTCCCGTAGACTAACGGAGGAAAGGAGGCGTCTTACATCTCCTTTGATAGGGGATACCCCTACCCCGCTAACCGCAGCTTGGTACATGATACAAATCTATACTATACTAATCCATCTGTGAATGTATGTGTTTGAACATGCATAGTATGAAGTGTGAGTGTGAACTTGATGTGAGTGGCATTTTGCTTAATCTGTGAAATTTTGTGTTTAACAAAATGTGTGGAAAATATGTGTGTATTGAGGTTTTCGTAAGAAGTATCTGGCCTGTTTCTGCTCCGTGGCTAAGGACGCAGTTCATAATCCCACGTACCCACGTTCAAAACAGCAGTTGTGGTCGATTTGGCAGCGGATCGTCCTAGCGTTTTTTTTTCTTTACGAATTGGAAGGTGTGCCGGTCGTTCAGAAAGCAATGGCAAACTACTGAAAGTAAACGTACCAAGATATCGTTGACTGCAACTAACTATTATTTTATTTGGCCCGTACAATAGGCCGGAAAAAAATTTCTTTCGAAGATACTGTTCCAAGAGTATATTACTGAAAGGATAAAACAGTAAATGTAATATTGAAGAGAAATAGACACATTAGTTAGAAAATTCTTACGCAACTAATCTAAAGCTATCATTTTTATAAAATTTTTTAAAGATGTCTTAAAGTTGTTGCCTTGTTCGTTAAGTGGATGATAGCTGCAATTAGTTCTTTGAATATTTTATGAAAGATTAGACAAATACTGTAATTATTTAATTACACAATAATGTCAGGTTACTGTTAATAATGTCCCTTGAAATAATTTATGTTGTAATGTCCCTTTGCAATATTTTAATTCCATATCTTTCTTCCTTTCTGTGGGTTTATTTCGTACAAGACTCTTTTTACAAGGTGTGTTGCGTGTTTTCCTTTTATCATCATCATCAAGTGTCCTGCCAGCTGGCGTAGGCGTTCATGGCTCTCCACAGATGTGTGTACTGGAGCAAATCTGCTGATGATATTCCTCCACGCCACCGCTCAATCCATCCAGCATCATTTCTCTTGGTCTGCCCCTGCTCCTCTTCCCCTCGATCTTTCCAGTTGTCACGATGTTCCCCAATGTCTCTCTTCTCATCACATGACCAAAGAAAGCTGTTTGTCTCTGTCTTATTATTGTATATAGTCTTCTAGTTTCATTAGCCTCTTTTAGGCAATCGTTGTTAGTTATTCTGGCAACATTCGTCTCAAAAACTACATCTCTGTTGCTTCTAAGTTCTTCCTAATTTGTTCATTTACATTCCAAGATTCACTGCCATACAGCAAAACTGGTTCTATATAGCATTTCAGTACTCTCTTTCTTTCATTCGTTGATAGTGACTTATTACATAAGATACTCTTCATTTTCTGAAATGCAGCCTTTGCCTTCCCTATTTTGATCTTAATCTCTGTTGTACATCTTCCATCTGATGTTATAAATGCCCCTAGGTATTTAACATTATCCGCTTGGTTAAGAATTTTCCCTTCTATTTCTACTCGTGTGTCACATTTTGGTGTCACCATTTTCTTTGATGCCGGTCTCCGTGGTCTAGGTTTTACACGACTTTCTCCGTAATCCCGTATACTCTCGTGAGTAACGTGACGTTACGCGAGAATCGGTAGCGGTTCTCTCCGCGTCGGTAACTTACGTGGTATTTGAGCCGGTCGCTCAGAAAGCAATGGCAAACTACTGAGCGTAATCTTGCCAAGAAATCAACAATCAGCTGAAAGATTCTGATGTTGACAGCGATGTCCTGTAAAGGATATGCGAACACGAAAAAAAAATTTCTTTGATATCACCATTGTTACTGTTTTCTTGATATTCAAGGAGAGTCCTTTCTTTGCACTCTCTGTTACTACAATGTTCAACAATTGTTGTAGGTCTGTTGCATTATCCGCCACCAATGCTGTGCCATCTGCATAGCGTATACAGTGGTACCTCGGGTTACGAACTTAATTCGTTCCAGAACTCGGTTCGTAACCCGAAACGTTCGTAACCCGAAACATTGAAATCAATTAAATAAAGACAATCCGTTTCAAGATGAAAGAATCGTTCTTTTTTTATTAACATCCGGTCGTTTACCTGACAAAACGCAAAGAATACGTGTACTTCACGTATTAAATAAAGAGAAATAAAACAACCAAATGAATTAAATGTATAATAAAAAAGAAAGATTTAGTCTATCTTTATTACCAAGAAAACGATCATGGGAAATTTGTCACTTTCTTTGTTATTCTGAATCATTAGTTTCAGGTTTAGCTTGTCGCTGATTCTTGGCAGCCGACTGGGAATCTTTCTGCACCTAGAAACTATCAAGGGAAATATGTCTCTTCCTTTGCTGGAGAATCTTTCTGAAGTGGACCATCGTGTTATCATTCATCGGATTTACTGCCCTGTTAGCAACAAGTTTGTTTGGATTATGGTTCACAACGACGTCTTCGATGTCTGCCCACTTGCTGCAAATTTCTTTAATCCTGGCAGTTGAAACGGTCTCTGACTCCTCATCATCGGACGACTGTCTCCTCCTTTAATGTCTTTAGCTGTTCATTCTGAAGATCCACAAGGTCATCTGTAGTACTGTTTGTACTGTACGCGATCGTTTGTCTCCAACGTTACACCTTGTTTCTCTCTCTCTCTCTCTTTCTCTCTCTCTCTCTCTCTCTCTCTCTCTCTCTCTCTCTCTCTCTCTCTCTCTCTCTCTCTCTCTCTCTCTCTCTCTCCGCCTTCGTTCGTAACCCGAGGCACTGTTCGTTACTCGAGACATAACAATTTTCGAAGTTGTTGTTCGTAACCTGAATTGTTCGTGACCTGAGGCGTTCGTAACCCGAGGTACCACTGTATTATTTATATTATAACCCCCGCTTAGTATTCCTGGCGTCTCTTTGAAATCTCACATTATTACCTCGCTATAGAGGGAGAAGAGATCCGGTGACAAGACACACCCTTGTCGTACTCCTAGCTTTTTCTGTTTGTAACTACCCTCTTTATTTGCCGTTTAAATTGCTTCTACTTGGTTCCAGTAAATATTCTTTATTATTCTTAAATCTTTCCCATCAATGTTGATATCTTCCAATATTTTAATCAGTTCATCATGTTTTACTTTATCAAATGCCTTAGTATAATCTATGAAGCACAAATATATGTCTTTCTGTGTCTCTATTGATCTTTCTATTAGTGTCCATAATGTATATATTGCATTGTTTGTATTCTTTCCTTCCACAAATCCATACTGCTCTTCAACAATTTCCATGTTTATTTTCTTTCTTGTTCTTCTCATTATAATTCTGAGTTGAAGCTTAGTGACATGGTTTATGAGGTTAATCGTACGAAAATCTTCGCATTCAATTGGTACTTGTCTTTTTGGTATAGCTATAAATACAGATTTCAGCATATCGCTCCGTAGATATCCACTGCTGTAAATATCATTCAACATTTTGGTTAATAAATCTACTCCAAATTCTCCCAATACTTCTAATTCTTCTATTGTGATTTCATCTGGCCCAGCTGTTTTTCCTTTCTTCATATGTTTGATAGCGTCAGCGACTTCTTCTTTTAGAATAGGTGTGCCTTCTAAGTTACTTTCTTCTGTTAATTCTTCCATTTCTCCATTATATAATTCTCGTATATACTCATTCCACCTCTTCTTTATAGCATCTTCCTCCAATATCTTTTCTGTTTTTGATTTTAAACACCCCGTATTTATTCTTATTTTTCTTCATGTGAGCTCACTGATTTGTCTGTGTATATTGTTTGTATCTTTAATAGAATTTAATTCAATTTTCTTGCACTGCTCGTTAATCATTCTTTTGCCTTCACACAATTATCTCTTATTTCTTTACATATCTTATCATATTCTTGTTTGTGAATTTTACTCTGGTGTCTTTTGGCCACCAACTTCAAGATTTCTTCAGTCATCAATGTCTTCTTAGCTTGTTGGCTTCTCTACGGTAATATTTCTTTGCTCGTTTGATGAATGGAGTCCCTTAACATTTCCAATCGTTTGTTTATGTTTTATATTTTAGCTATTGCATTTAATCTATTTTTCACAGTCACTCTGTATTGTTCTTGAATTTCTTTATCTACCTTCAAAACCTCTTTATCTCATGTCTCATGTTGTTAACCACTGTTTGTCCTCACTTCAGTTTTACTTTTATTATCCCACATAGTGGTATATGATCACTGTTATAGTCAGCACCCGGCATTGTCTTTACATTAATTAACGCATTTCACAAACTTTTATTAATAAGTATGTGATCAATTTGGTTTAGTATTTTCTTATCAGGGCTTTTCCATGTGTAAAGTAGTCCTTTATGGTGTTTAAACCAGGTGTTTCCAATTATCATATCATTGATATTTGCCCATTCTATTAGTTGCTCTCCTCTTTCATTTTTTTTGGTACGAAACCATAATTCAACACTATATCCTCATTTTTTTTTCTTTTCCTACTGTTGCATTCAAATCACCTGGTATTGTATTTATATCTTGTGATTTAATTTGAAACATCGCCATTTCTACTTCATCGTAAAAATGCTGTATTTTTTCATCACGTCTGCTTGTTGTTGGGGCGTATACTTGTACAATATTTATATCTAGTTGGCGCCTTTCAATTTAACCATAATAAATATATCTGAAATACACCAGTGATCACTAAGTGACATGGCTGTTTATTTATCAAATATTAGTCTTAATCCTTTTTCGTGTGTATCCCCTCTAGAATAAATTATTGTGTGTTTGACGATTATAATTTTGCCCGATTCCTTCCATCTCATCCCACTTATGGCTAGGATATTCAATTTCATGCTTTCCGTTTCGCTTATAACAATGTACAACTTTCCAAGCTCATTTAACGTTCTAACATTCCATGTACATTCCATGATGTGTGTGGGGGTTGAGGGATGGGTGCGTGGGTGGGGGATGTGTGTATGGGTGGGGGTGTGTTTATGGGTGGGGGGTGTGTGAGTGGGGGATGTGTGTATGTGTGGGGATGTGTGGGTGGGTTGGGAGATGTGTGTGAGTGGGTGAGTGATGTGTAAGAGTGGTTGGGGAGATGTGTTGGTGAGTGGGGGAATGTGTGGGTGGGAGAGGAATATGTGGCTGGGAGATATTTGGGTGGGTGGGGGATTGTCTGTGGGTGGGGAATGTGTTTGAGTAGATGGATGAGGTGTGTGAGTGTTGGTGGGTAGAGGGATGTGTGGATGGGTAAGTGTGTGCAGGTGTTTGTAGGGTGTGTGGGGGTGTGTATGTGGGATAGAGGATGGGAGTGTTAGCGGGGATGTGTGTGGTTGGAGAATATGTGTGTAGATGGGGGATGTGTGTGTGGGGAGGTGTGTGTGGGTGGGGGATGTATGTGTGGGAGGATGTGTGAGGGGTTTGTGTGGGGATGTGTGTGTGCGTGGGGATGTGTGGGTGGGTGGAGGATGTGTGTGAATTTGGAATGTGTGTTTGGGTGCAGGATGGATGTGTGTGTGAGGGATGTGTGTGTGGGTGGGGGACGTTTGGTTGGTTGTCGGATGTGTGGTGGGTGGGGGTATTTGTAGGGTGTGGAGGATGTGTGGGTGAGGGATATGTGTTTGACTGGGATGTTGGGGGATGTTTTGGTGTGGCTGGTTGGGTGGGGGATGTGTATGTTGAAGGATGCGTGGGGGATGTGTGGGTAGGTGGATGTGTGTGGGTTTGGGGATGGGTATGTGGGTGGGAGATGTGTGTATGGGTGGGGATGTTTGTGTGGGTGGGGAGGTTTATGTTGGGAATGTGTGTGTATGTGGGATTTTTGGGTGGGTGGGGGATGGGTGGGTTGGTGAGGGATGTGTCGGTTAAAGAGGGCGTGTGTGCGGGTGGAGGATTTGTGGGTGGCTGGGGGTGTGTGGGCGTTGGAGGGTGGGTTGGGTATGTGAGGATGGGTGGGTGTGTGGGGAGGGATGTGTGTGGGTGGGTGCGTATAGGGATGTGTGGGGGAGATGTGTGTGTATATATGTATGTATATATCTGTGGGTGCATAAATAAACATTTGTCATTGAGTTTGTGATTGTGATTGAGAATATGTAAGTGCGAGGGAGTGTGTATTTGTATGTTATAGAGTGAGTGCAAAACTGCAAATTTGTGCAAATAATGTAAGTATGTATGCAGGTATGTGTGTTTTTATTAATGTGCGCGTGCACGTTTGTCTGCCTGTCTCATAACATGGTAATATGCATTGTTTATGTTTACAGCATTCATTTGACAATGTTGGTTTTTTTTCTACGTGAATGTATCATGCACTATTGATGAACGAAAGATGACTGATTGGAAGGGCCGATTGTACGGCGGGCCTGCGTGCCAAATTTGTTACCCTTTGAAAATAAAGTTCTTTCTTTCGTTCGTTAGTTCGTTCGTACCTATTTTAAATTTATTTGATTTAGTTATGACTTTGATTTCAGTATATGAATGACGGTTGTGGTGTCACCTGTGTCTCACGACTGTACCCACCGGTCGAGTCTGTCCTAAGACAGCCAATGCCGTCTTTTACTGCCATTAAAATGTGTTGTGTCATGAAGTCTCGCGAAGATAATGGTAAACTCTCAACATAAACTTGCCAGGATATGACAAACAACAAGCCTACAGCAGGCCTACAATGGGTGATGTTGTGATGTTCTAGTATGATAATTTGGTCGCGTCTAGCGTGAGTTACGTGGTTGCACACCCGCCAAGGATCCGGAGTTCGTTCCCGGGTCCAGTCAGGGATATGCATTACTGACGAGCTCAAATGTGAGGGAATCTTGAGTTTAGTGCTCCCAACCTGTCGTGGAGAAGGTCCAAGGTTCGTACTCGAATACGATCAGCGTTGCCAGTAGGGGGTTGTCCTCAGTCTTCAAAATCAAAATCCCAAATCAGCCAACTAAATCAATATGACAAACAGCCCTAAACTACTGAGGTTGGCTGTGACGTTCTGTAGAAAATATGTAACTAATATCTTAAACATTATATGTGGCCTGTAAAACAGACCGGAAAATTTTTTAAACATTGTATTCATGTCATACATAGCACTGAACAAATTAAACACAGAATGACATATTTAAATGAAGTAGACAAATGCGTTTGAAAAATCTCATAGATTAAAAACACAGCCACCACATTTATAAAATCTTTGAATATTCTTTAAAATTTCTATTTTTTTAAAACAAAATTTTTTGTTGTTAATTAACGCAAAACACTTCTTAACGATTAAGATATATTCTACAATTATTTATATTATATATTATAGGCATGAAAATGCAAGTAATTTCCCTTGGTATATCTTAGTAATGTCCCTTAGCAATATATATATATATATATATATATATATATATATATATATATATATATATATATATATATATGTATACACATGCCTTTCTTTTTAATGTGGTTTTATTTCGTACATACTGTGTTTTTACAAGGTGCGTTGCGTGTTTTCTTTTACATTTACAAAGTACAAGACCCCCCGACATCAAATGCTGCAAAATTCTCTAATTGTTTGTGTAATGACTACACACTATTACATTACATATATTAATTCTTCGCAGACATTAAATGCTGTTTGCATTCAAAAGTTGCATATAATTCTAAATCGTAGGCATTCCTTCTAAACATTAAGAGTTTATTATCAGAACCTACAAAGGAAATTTTCTAGTCATATTGTGTGAGCTATTCTCTTGGAGCCGGTCTCTCTGTTAGCAGCTTTCTAAGTAACCCCGAATACTCTCGTGGTTGACGTGAGCGCACGAGAATTGGAAGCGGTTGGATTCGCGCCAGTGACTTATGAGAGTATGGAGCCTGTCGCTCAGAAAGCAATGGCAAACTACTGAGCGCAATCTTGCCAAGAAATCAACAATCAGCTGAAAGATGCTGATGTTGACAGCGATGTCCTGTAAAGGATATGCAAAATACATTTTTTTGTTTACATTCTCTTGGAACAATAGGACCATTCATCTGTATTAGATTATTCCCCCTTTAGTTTCCAACATTTTTGTCCTCTCAAATCATGGACACAAATATTTCGTTAGAATGTTCCACTATACGCAAGAAAACTGTTCTTTTTCAAGTGTAACCACGCTTTCAACACGGAAGCCGAGCTAGTGTGGTGGCTAGATGCTCGCCTGTCGGCTCGGTGATCGTGAGTTCGAATCTGCAGCGAGACGGAATTTCACAATGGATCTGTCCTCCCTGGTCGTACTTGGCTGATGAAGGCTAATCGTCACAACGTCCTTTGTTTTCCGTCATTGTGTTCTGTAAATCTGCACTACTTCGTGTTATTTTATATTGTTTACATTTCTACAGCTTTACCGCAGTCGAGCTAGGGAACATCTAATGGCAATGAACATGAGATTTCTGAGGAAAATGCAAAGAATGCCATTGGATGTTGAAATAAAAACGAATGAGAAAGTTTCTTCAAGACACATATGAAAAATCTTAAACTGAATTGAAAAATTAAACGCAAACAGTCAAATTGTGTGTAAAAATCACGGAACGATGAGAAATAAACGTGAAAAACTTAGTAACCACTAGGAAACTTGACGGGGAAAGAGGATGTGGAAACGAAGAGATATATGTCAGGATGGCTTAGCATAATCGAGACAAAATCACAGACTCGGTCATAGACTGGCGACGGCGTGAGATGGCGAACCAAGGCTGCCTAAGAATGCGTATTAGCATTGCACATGAAGGTGATAAGTTTGTCAAAAGCAGAATAAACACGATTATTATAGTGCGACATTATCGAGCACACATTTGGCTAAATCTAAACATATATAAAAATAGTAAATGTTCTGAAAATCTCAACAGAAATCTCATTTTTCTTTTTTAAGGGAATAGCGAGAAACCTGCGCACTCGAGACACTCACATTTGGGGTGATCGCAGGCGTCAACCCAACCGAAGCACAATGGAAGGGCCTCAACCCGGGAGCACCATCTTTTATTCGGTAATTTTACCCAATTCTCCAATGTCGGGATCCCTTCACTCCCCCACGAGGAATCACCCCCATGATATTTTCAAAACATGTCTTTCATACAAAGCTGTGTGTATTTACATGATGTAATGAGTATGTCTTTTGTTTGTGTATATCATATAGCGTTGCCGTTTGTTAGTGTTAATTGACACATGTGCGAATAAAAGAAATGCATTCACCATGGGAAAGGACCATATAAGAATAATACAATGGAACTGCAGAGGCATGAAAACAAACTTCCCCGGCACCATGGAACAACTAGGCAGGGAAAACAGCATTTATGCCATACAGGAAACATTCCTCAAACCCAAGGATAACTTTAACTGCAGGGGATTCAGGATTGCTCAGGAACGACAGGACAGAAACTAGAGGAGGAGGAGTGGCACTACTCATACAAGATAAATTACAGATTATATCACACGAGACATTCAGAACAACGAACTTTGAAGGGATTGCAGCGGAAATTGCGAGCCAGCCCCACAACCTGAACGTCATCAACATCTACTGCCCCACGGGAAAAATGGAAAATGAGGACCTGGCAGAGACTAAAAACAGAATCAAAACATCAACGATAGTGGTTGGCGATGTTAGCTGTCAACACCCAATGTGGGGTGGAACAAGCAGCAACATGGCGGGGATTAAACTTATGACATTTATAGAAGATAACCAGCTGACGGTACTGAACGATGGCTCCATGACACGAATAGACCCCAATCCGGAGAATTACGACACAGCAATCGATTTGACAATTGTTACACCTGACCTGATAAGGAGCCACTGGGACGTAAAGGAGGACTCCAACAGTGACCACCTTCCAATCATAACCGACATAAACAGAAGAGCACAGACACGCCAGGAAAGCAACAAACTGACTTTCACCTTCAAGAAAGCGAGATGGGAACAGTTCCGAGAAGAGATGGAGGGGATGGCGTTAGAACAGACAGAAGGAGAAGACATAGATAATTACACGGAAAGAATCACCAACACCATCCTCCGTGCAGCAGTAAAACACATCCCGAACAAAAACATGCCAGCACACCTGACTGGCAACACACAGAATACACGGACAACGGGAAAACAGTGGAACAAACAGCCAGCTGGATGGGGGACCCCTAAATGCACAGAAGCTCTGAAGGAAAGAAAGAAAACACTCCAACACTACAGAAGAATGAGGACAGTGGAGAATTATAATGCGTACAAAGAATGCAGGAACGAAGCTAACAGAAAAATTAAAAAAGCCAAAGAAACGGCATGGAAGAAATACTGTCAAAAACTGTCACCAGACACACCAAAAAAAGAAGTGTGGGAGCAAATAAAAACCATAAAAAGAAGCCAGACTAAGAGCAAGATAGCAACAATAAAATTCCCAAAACGGGCAATAACAGACAAAGAAAAAGCAGAAGCATTTGGAGAATACTTCTACGAAGTCTGCTCACATAAGGCGATGGGCGAGCAGGAGAGAGTGAGACGAGAGAAGTTCATAAGGGAATCAGCGGAAATACAACATGAAAAATTAGAGGACTTCTACATGGACACGGACATAACAATCGACGAGTTTATATCTGCCATTAAAGAAAAAGAGGACACAGCAGCAGGAGTGGACATTCTAAACTATACAATACTCAAAAGGGTACCAAGGAAAACAATTCTGACGATAACAACACTATACAATAAAATATGGCACTCAGGGAAAACACCAGGTCAATGGAAGAACTAACATTAAAAGGATAACACCTTAAATATTATATTGAGAAGAAATAAACAATGAGTTAGAACATTTCCACGCAAATAAAATAAAGCTATTATTTGTATGAATTTTCCAAGATATCTTAAAGCTGTTTACTGTTTTATTAAAAAAACATATAGCTGTAGATAACTTCAGTACAAAGTTTATAAAAGATTAAGACGAATACTACAATTATTTAAATTACATATCACAGTCATCCTACTGTAAGTTATGTCCCTTGAAATAACTTATGTTGTTATGTCCATTGGCAATAGTGTAATTACATGTCTTTCTATTTAATGTAGTTGTATTACGTACAAAACTGTGTTTTTACATGGTGCGTTGCAGTGTTTTCTTTTACATTTACAAAATACAATAAGATCCCCAGACTGTCAATGCGGCAAGATTCTCTAATTGTTTGTGTACTGACTGCATACTATTTATTACATTACATAGATTAATTCTTCGCAGACATTAATGCGGTTTACATTCAAAAGATGCATATCAATAGGAGTTGTAGGTATCATTTTCAAACATTAAGATTTTATTGTCAGAACCTACAAACAACCGTTTCTAGTAATATTGTGTGAGTTATTTCTCTTGGAACAATAGTACTATTCATCTGATTAGATTGTTCCCCTTTAGTTGACAACATTTCGTCCTCTCAAATCCATCACACAAATATTTCGTTAGAATGTCCCACTATACGCAAGAAAGCGTATATTTGTCAGTTGCAAGTACGCTTTCGACACGGAAGCCGAGCTAGCGTGGAGGCTAGATGCTCGCCTGTCGGCTCTGTGGTCAAGGAGTTCGGATCTGCAACGAGGCAGAATTTCACTATGGATCTGGCCTCCCTGGTCGTACTTGGCTGATGAAGGCTAGTCGTCGCAACGTCCTTTGTTTTCTGTCATTGTTTTCTTGTAAAACTGCACTACTTCGTGTTATTTTATATTGTTTACACTTCTACATCTTCGCCGCAGACAAGCTCGGAAACATGCAGTAGAAATAAGATTTCTGAGGAACATTCAAAGAATGCCATGGGTGGAGAGAAAAACGAATGGGAAAGTTCCTTCAATTAAAAAAAACAAACTTTAAATGTTTTAAAAGTTAAACGCAAACAGTCAATTGTTTTCTGGCAAAATCGGGCAAATCTTGAGCTACAGCCTACGATGGGTGACGTTGTAATATTCTGTTGCGGTAATTTGGTCGCGTCCAGCGTGTGCCGCGTGGTTACACACTCGCTTCACACGCCAGTGATCAGGGGTTTGTTTCCGGGTCTGGTCAAGGATATGCACTACTGACGAGCTGAAACGAGAGCGAAACTCGAGTCTAGTGCTTCCACATTGACGTGGATAGGCCTTAGGTTCATACCAGAATACGATTAGCGTTGCCATTAGTTGGTTGTGCTCAATATTTAAATCTCAAATCCCGAAACAACCAAATAAATCAATTTGATTATTACTCGCTGGACTTTAGGCGGCCTGGTGTGCCTTGCCAGTGAGAAGACCTGATCGTTCGGGTCCACGTCAATTGACGGACGTCAGTCGCGGCGATCGGGCAAATCTTGAGCTACAGCCTACGATGGGTGACGTAATCTTCTGTTATGATAACTTGGCCGTGTCCAGCGTGTGCCGCGTTGTTACACACCCGTTTCACACGCTAGTGATCCGGGGTTTGTTTCCGGGTCCGGTCAAGGATATGCATTACTGACGAGCTCAAACGAGAGCGAAACTCGAGTCTAGTGCTTCCACATTGATGTGGATAGGCCTTAGGTTCATACCAAAATACGATCAGCGTTGCCAGTAGTGGGTTGTGCTCAATATTTAAGTCTAGTTGTGTTTACAAATCATGGTACGATCAGAAATAAACTTGAAAATTTAGTGACCACTAGGAAACTTGAAGGGAAAAGGGGATGTGGAAACGAATTAAGCCAGAATGGCTTAATATAATCGAGACAAAAAAAGCGACCCGGCCATAGACTGGCGACGGTGAGAGATATTGTCTTTAGAATATTCAAACATGTCTTCTCTGGTTGACTTCAAGACGGCTTCTCTGGTTGACTTCAAGACGGCTTCTCTGGTTGACTTCAAGACGGCTTCTCTGGTTGACTTCAAGATGCCTTCTCTGGTTGACTTCAAGACGCCTTCTCTCCATGTTTGTTATTGCTGCTATCTTACGTCTTTCCGTCTCTAAAACGTCTCGTCATACCTGGATACTACTCAACTTTCTTTTACGTGTATCCTGCGCTGTTTAGTGCTCTTCGCTCCATTATATTCTATTATGCTTATGCAGTACTTCTCGGGCTTCTCTCTCCGTTTCTCGACCAAGACGTTCACGACCAGATGGATCGACCTGCAGGTGGGTATTGCCATGGGATGTACGATTTCGCCGATGCTATTTGTCATGGCCATGCAGGTCATCCTGGATGCGGCATCCGGCTACGCACACGGTCAGAATCTCAGCGAGGAACGGAACATTCCGCTGCTGAAGGCCTTCATGGACGATCCGACAATCCTGACACCGAAGGAGAGTGATGGGCGCAGCATCCTCCTCAGACTGGACGATCTGATTCACTGGTGCAGGATGAGCTTCACGCCTAAGAAATCGAGAAGCCTGTCGATCGTGAAGATGCTTAAACGCGAGAAAAACTCGAGTCTAGTGCTTCCAACCTGACGAGGACAAGGTCCAAGGTTCGTACCCGATGCGATCAGCGTTGCCTGTGGGGGTTGTAGCTCAATCTTCAAAACTCAAATCCCGAAACAACCAAATAAATCAGTATGACAAACAGCCATAAAAATGCTGAGGTTGACTGTGATGTCCTGTAAAAAAATATGTAACAATCTTCTCAAGCATTATATATATATATATATATATATATATATATATATATATATATATATATATATATATATATATATATATATATATATATATATATATATATATATATATATATATGTTGTTTTTTTTCTTTCAATGGTAACACTCATTTTATTTTCACCGTGGAGTACCCGGAAACGACAGAGCTGATCAATTGGCTAAGGAAGGAGCAAAAGAAGAACAGCCTGATGTGCCCATTACATACCACCAAAAGAAAAGAATGATCAAATCAGTCAGAACCTGCTCAAGACAACTACCACGTTATGGACAGACCAGAACAAGTCATTATTCTGCCTGGTTTGACTTGCCAGTGAGAAGACCTGATCGTTCGGGTCCACATCGATTGACGGACATCAAATCTTGTGCTACAGCCTACCATGGGTGACGTTGCAGTATTCTGTTTTGATAATTTGGCCGTGTCCAGCGTGTGCCACGTGGTCTAGTGTTTACACACCCGCTTCACGCGCCAGTGATCCGGGGTTTGTTTCCGGGTCCGGTCAAGGATAAGCACTACTGAAGAGCTCAAACGAGAGCGAAACTCGAGTCTAGTGCCTCCACATTGACGTGGATAGGCCTTAGGTTCATACCGGAATGCGATCAGCGTTGCAATTAGCGGGTTGTGATCAATATTTAAACATCTCAAATCCCGAAACAAAAAATAAATCAATTATTCTGCGCCGTAGAATAGGGCACAACAGATTACGCAACCACATATTACAAAATTCAAGATTGGTGACTCAGTCATGTGCACATGTGGTTTGGGGCCGCAGACAGCAGAGCACATACTCCAAGAATGCCCAAACTGCAACATACCCAAGCATACCTTCTGGCCTAGAGAGACAACAGTGGAAGATAAACTCTATGGATCGCTGAGTGAACTAAAAAATACTGTTAGGTTCATACAGGAGACAACATTGCAGTTATAGATGTATTTCAAGCGAACGAAAGAAGAAGAAGAATTTTCATATTAAAGATAAGAACACAATCGAAGTAATGACAACACAACTTGAGATATCAAAGTAATCCAGCCCCACTTGTGAATCTGTTAGCATAACACCCCATTTTAAGAATGTCTTCAACAATTGTAAAACTTAAATAATGAACACACACACACACACACACACACACACACACACACACACGCACGCACGCACGCACGCACGCACGCACACACACACACACACACACACACACACAACACACACACACACACACGCTCCTCATTAACACCAATTACAAACAAAATCCAACCTTCAAAAGATCTCTGTTTGCCTGGACCTTCAGATTCATCAACATCTATTTCCATGCCCTCGAACTGATCAACATCACTTCGAGTTGGACCCTCTCCGCCAAAACCCCTTCCTTTTCCTTTTCTTTGAGTTTCTGGAGACCCTGGTCTCCCTCTTCATCAATTTCGAAATCATCATCGTCTTCTTTGGTCACAAGCATAACGTACGCCATTTTTCTCCCTTATACACACTCTCTCTCTCTCTCTCTCTCTCTCTCTCTCTCTCTCTCTCTCTCTCTCTCTCTCTCTCTATATATATATATATATATATATATATATATATATATATATATATATATATATATATATATATATATATATATATATATATGTGACAGCTAGAAAAGAACGAGGAAGAAGAGAGAGTAGGGAGGAGAGAGAGGAGAGAAAGAAGAGGGAATTGAGGGAAATGATATAAGATAAGTGTGAAGCCTAAAAGTTCGTTCCTCAGTCGAACTCTGCCTACTACACACTACCTTTGATAGTAAAGAAATATGAAGAGAGAGAAGGAGAAAAAAAGAGAAAAGAGGGTAAGGGATACGACAGATGTAGGTTCGTGTCTCCGCGTGAGAACAATAGTTAATTACTATTGCACCATCAATGTCTCGTGGTGTATGTCATCAGATTATAGAAGAGATGTACAACCCACCTCACAAAGTCTCTAAACTACTATAATCTACACAATCTCAGACTGACAAGTCGAAATAAAAGGCAACTCAAACATATTTATTTTCTTCTGAACGGTAACAGAGTGACAATCTACAGCATAATCACATAAAGTAACCAGTACATGCATTGAAGACACATCTATGTATAATCGACTCCAAAAAACAACACAATACTGCATGACGCCACAAGGGGAGGTAGATAATGTAATAAACTATACAACCAGATGTTAGAGAAATACTACCTACAATCACCTCCTAACCGCATGAAGAAAAGGACTAAAGCTAGGAATTACACCGGCCTTTGTTTCATAACTATCTCTCCATGGGCTTATTAGTGGTACATGTGTTCAGCCCGAATACCCATTGATCCACAGATTGATCTATCAACCCATATACCCAGGGATCTAATTCGCTCCCCTCCAACTTGTTCAGCGGGTAACTGTTTATTCAGCTATGCCTGGTTTATCCAGGCAACTCCAGTTTACCCAGACAAAAATATTCAACTTCTGCCGTCCCGTTGATCATCTGGGTCCCATATTTGAAATACGATTGATCTCTTCAAAATCTCGTTTGCCGTGGATCCCACCACCGGTTTCCAGTTGTATTTGACATTAGTCTCCTGTGTGATCCCGATTGACCTTAGTCTCCTGTGTGGTTCCGATTGCAGTGTCTCTGGCTAGTGGTTGTCCTATTTGACGTTTAGCCATCTACTGCAACTAACGAGCGGTCTCCTTAGCTGGCGGTCCTCTTAACTCAAGTGGCTTTCTTGCACTTAGGCGACCCTCGGACTCTGCGTGTCTTTCCCTTCTTTGGCTTATCTGCCTTGGGTAGGTTCCGTTCACAGATCCTTAGTCGTTCTCACTCCTATCAGTGATTCAGACGAGTTCTAGCATGGGCGCTTGTCCGTCTTCCTTCACTTCCTCCTCCTACAGATACTATACAGACTTGGGCACGGATTAGCCACAATTCCTGAAGTCCTGTTACTATGTTCCTTGGGCTGCCCCAATAGGGCAAAGACCCCCGCCACTCCCGGAGTCCACTATCAACTGTCCTCTCTCCTGTTCGACTCTTCGAACTCACTGGATTCCAAAATATATATAACTATATACTTGGCGCTTCTTTCTGGAATCACGTGACGTTTCTCTTCCTTGTGAAAGACTACCCAATCAGCATTTAGCTGTGCTGCATAATTAATTCTCCCTAAACCGCTTCACTCCAGATCCCTTGACACCACTAGGTTATAGCTTGAGGTCGAAGACCTTACCTTTTCTGCCTTCGCCTGGTCTGGTTCATTGGGCGTGTCCGTTCTCATATATCTAGCCATACCCGTTGTATTTCTTGCCCATTTGACAGTTCCTATGCTAAGTTTGGCTTCAGGTTTCCTGAATTTCTTATTCCACTACAACGAAAGGTAAACTGTCGGTTAGTGGGCTGCAGCAGAGTCATTGCCCGGCCACTCACTAATTTTGAACTTATACTGGTCGGTGAACTTTCTGTTTCAAAAAGGCGGTATGTGAAAACCATTTTTCCATACTGTCTCATATATATATATATATATATATATATATATATATATATATATATATATATATATATATATATATATATATATATATATATATATATATATATATATATATATATATATATATATATATATACACACACACACATACATACATATATATAAGAGACAATATTGATTTTCTGTCCTAATATATATATGTATATTTAAGTAAGAGACAACACTGATGATATTAAAGAAGACTTTTATAATGATCTGGAAGATGTCATAGAGGAAACCTCCAAACAGGATATCCTGATTGTGCTTGGAGACTTCAATGCAAAAATAAGTAGAGAGGAAACTTATAAAAAAATTACTGGTATGGAAAGCCTACATACAACTACAAATCACAATGGATGGAGAGTCATCAACCTAGCAGAAGCCAAAGGACTGCAGGTCAGCAGTACCAGACTGCAAAGAAAGGATATACATAAACAAACTTGGAAATCATGTGACAAGAGAACCTATAATCAAATAGATCACATTTTAATTAACAACAAAAATGCATCAAACATACAACAAGTTAGAAGTTATAGAGGAGCTGAGTACCACAGCGACCACTTCCTCGTTGGAGCAAAATTTAAAATAAAACTTAAGAGAGCTTTATATGCTAAACTACAAAAGTTACACCCAACATATAGCAGAGACAAAATACAAGAAAGTACAGTCAAAGAAAAATTTGCAGATGAAATCAAATGTGAACTTGAAATTCTACAAAACCCGTTGGAGGAAAGCGTTGACCAAACTAGGTTGAACATCAAGAATACAATTCAAACTACAGCTGAAGAATGTCTCGGTGTGTTAACCACGCATAGAAAGAACAGATGGTTCAATAAAAAATGTGAAGAAGCAGTCACTTAGGAAAAAGAATGCCAGACAGTTGTGGTTAAATGACATCAACAATATCCAAAATTAAGAGCAATATAGAACTAAAAGCAATGATACGAGGGCACCCACACAACACATTGTAGTTATAGGCATATTTCAAGCAAACGAAAGAAGAAGAAGAAGAAGAAGAAGAAGAAGAAGAAGAAGAAGAAGAAGAAGAAGAAGAAGAAGAAGAAGAAGAAGAAGAAGAAGAAGAAGAAGAAGAAGAAGAAGAAGAAGAAGAAGACGGAGAAGGAGAAGGAGACACACGCACACACACACAAGGAGGAGGAGGAGGAGGAGGAGGAGGAGGAGGAGGAGGAGGAGGTGGAGCAGCAGCTTGGGTGAACTGCGAAGTCTTGCTAAGGAAATGCAACTAACATTCTTTTCTTAAATTGGCCTGCAAAACAGACTGGAAAATAATTTCTTAACACATTTTGCAATGAATGTTACTATAACAATAAATAGGATAAAACAATGAATCTTTAATCGAAAAGAAATAAGAAAATGTGTTAGAAAATTCTCACATATCTAAAAGATATCCATCATTTTTACAAAACCTTTAAAGTTGCCTTGAAGGTCTTATAATATTGTTTATAAAGCATGTAGTTGTAGATAACTTCGATAAATCTTTTATATAAAAGGCGATGTCTGTATGTGTTTATGTTATTTATACGTTCGCGAACGGTCCATCCGATTGAGATGAAATTTTCTACACGTCTTCTTCTCATTTCCGTGCTGCCAACTGGCATAGATTGTTAGTGTACAAACAGTTATTTACTTAATATTATTTAATATTTTAATTTATATTATTATTTATATATAGTTGGGGACATAACTTTTAATAGCATTGTTATATATGTAAAATTGTTGCATATTTCTCGCAACAATTATCTACAGGCAAATGCGTTATAATCCTCCTCCTCCTAATCCTCCACCTCCTCGTCCCCCTCCTCGTCCCCCTACTCCTCCTCCTCCACTCCTCCACCTCCCCTCCTCCTCCTCCATCTCCTCCTTCTCCTCTCCTTCTCCCTCCTTATCCTCCCCCTCTTCCTCTCCTCTTATAAATAAAAAAATATTTAATAATTAATTTAATATAATTAAAAATATAAAGTCATAGTCAGGGTTTGATCCATCATCCTGTTGGCTTAAAGTTTCCATAGTCCAGTTCACTATTGATTGAGCAATCCTGCAAACGCACCTGGCAAGTTCTGCCAAATTATGCACTAATCAATTTACGCACCTACCAAATGAAGGCACCTTCGCGCGCACCCACCGAAATCCGCACCTGCGCGCGCACCCACCGAAGTCCGCACCTGCGCGCGCACCCATCGAAGTCCGCACCTGTGAGCGCACCAACCGAAGTCCGCACCTGCGCGCGCACCCACCGAAGTTCGCACCTGCACGCGCACCCACCGAAGTCCGCACCTGCGCGCGCACCCACCGAAATCCGCATCTGCGCGCGCACCCCCCGAAATCCGCGCATCGATTTTATTTTCTTTGTATAACTTTGTTTGCTTTTTTTTCACCCGCAAATTTCTCTCTAAATTTCGTTCGTATTTTTATTTCTCCTTAACGTACTGCATATATTTTCGCCCGCAACATTCACCTACATTTGAGATTTTTCATTATTAACTTTGTATATTCTGCATTTTCATTTTCTTTTCCTTTTTTAAGTATAAAGTCATAGTCAGAGTTTGATCCATCGTCCTGTTGGCTTAATGTTTCCAGAGTCCAGTTCACTATTGATTGAGCAATCTGGATGTTCAAGAAAATCTGCTCAGTGAATAATAATAAACACATGTCTTCATAGTTACGATAAAACTAATCGAACCTGCACAAAATATATTCACTTTTAGAAGACTTCCACAAGAGAGTCAAATCGACAGTCTACACAGTGTCTACGACAGAATTAAACAATTTTATTTTTATACTATTATTAAACTAACATGTAACCCCTTTGTTCTTTGCCTGGTGTCTGAGTAATCCTCAGTGACGCCTGGCGGTAAATGTTGAAAACTTGAAGTTGTAACTAAAATAAATTGTTGTCCGACAACTATTTTAATAGTTCTGAATTCCTCAAGTTCCCCTTCATATCTGATGGTAGTGTCTTGCTTACAATACCATATTAAGAATGATATAATTAGATATTGAAAATGTCCTTGTGGCTTAGGGGTTATGAACGCATTGCACAATCCCGACATGCTGTTCGAATTCAGCTGTAGGTGATTTGGAAGTATTGTATAGGAAAGTAATGAGGGGAAAAACAACACTGAACGTAAAATTGCTTAGAAAATTACATGCGGCCAGTAAATGTTGGGATTGACAATGACGTTCTATAACGGACATATAAAACATTTATTCAGAATTTCCTGCCGATATTGCACCAGCAAATAAGTTAAAGATAATATTTGTTCAGAACGTGCATCTTTACTGTGGCAACATATGAATGCGAGTCGTGGACCATCTTTCCTGTGGCAGCGTACGTACAAATGCGATTCGTGGACTATCTTTATTACAGCAACACACATGTGTATTTTTGTCCATCAAGAATGATGAAGACCATTCATATCATCCAGTGGGGATGAAAGTGTAGAGCCGTGAGTTCTAAGATGGGTGATAAGGCCTATTTTGCATGCACACCTACCAAATTACGCACTAGCGCGTTCACCTACCAAACTATGAACCTGTGCTTACACCAAATATAATATGCACCGGCGCGTACACCTACTCAATTATGCACTTACGTGCACACCAAACAAATTACACACTTGTGCAAGAACATACCGACCACATTATGCACCTGCGCATGCACTACCAAATTATGCCCTTCCAAATTATGCACCTACAAAATTATGCAACTGCAATTATAACAACCAAATTACCCACCCATCAAATGATGAACCTACCAAATTAAGCACCTGTGTGCACTCCAGCCAATTTAGGCACTTGCGTGTGCTCCTGTATAATTATGCATCCGTGCATGCATCTTCCTACCCACACACCGAACAAAGTATGATCCTGCGAACGCACCTGGAAAGTTCTGCAAAATTTTGCATGTATAAATTAACGCACCTACCAAATGAAGGCACTTGCGCGCGCACCCACCGAAATCCGCACCTGCGCGCGCACCCACCGAAATCCGCAACTGCGCGCGCACCCACAGAATTCCGCAACTGCGCGCGCACCCACCGAAATCCGCACCTGCGCGCGCACCCACCGAAATCCGCACCTGCGCGCGCACCCACCGAAATCCGCACCTGCGCGCGCACCCACCGAAATCCGCACCTGCGCGCGCACCCACCGAAATCCGCACCTGCGCGCGCACCCACCGAAATCCGCACCTGCGCGCGCACCCACCGAAATCCGCACCTGCGCGCGCACCCACCGAAATCCGTAACTGCGCGCGCACCCACCGAAATCCGCGCATCGACTTTTTTTTCGTTATATAACTTTGTTCGCTTTTTTTTTCACCCGCAAATTTCTCTCTAAATTTCGTTCGTATTTTTATTTCTCCTTAACGTACTCCAGATATTTTCGCCCGCAACATTCACCTATATTTGAGATTTTTCATTATTAACTTTATATATTCTGCATTTTCATTTTATTTTCTTTTTTTTAAATATAAAGTCATAGTCAGGGTTTGATCCATCGTCCTGTTGGCTTAATGTTTCCAGAGTCCAGTTCACTATTGATTGAGCAATCTGGATTTTCAAGAAAATCTGCTCAGTGAATAATTATAAACACATTCCTCCGAAGTCGGAGAGTGTCTGCCTGTACGGCGAGGTACCACCAGTCTGCACACCAATAAGCCAGACATGGGACAACGGATACTCACGCAAACCTCAGATCCTGTATGACATCACACTGATGTTGGACAACAGGATGCCTTCATCCGACATACAGGACTTCGCGTTGGAGCTCAAGCCAACGAACACAAGCAAGCAAGCATAAACACATGTCTTCATATTTACGATAAAACTAATCGAACCTGCACAAAATATATTCACTTTTAGAAGACTTCCACAAGAGAATCAAATCAACTGTCTACAAAGTTTCTACGACAGAATTAAACAATTTTATTTTTATGCTATTATTAAACTAACATGTCAACCCCTTTGTTCTTTGCCTGGTGTCTGAGTAATCCTCAGTGACGCCTGGCGGTAAATGTTGAAAACTTGAAGTTGTAACTAAAATAAATTGTTGTCCGACAACTATTTTAATAGTTCTGAATTCCTCAAGTTCCCCTTCATATCTGATGGTAGGGTCTTGCTTACAATACCATATTAAGAATGATATAATTAGATATTGAAAATGTCCTTGTGGCTTAGGGGTTATGAACGCATTGCACAATCCCGACATGCTGTTCGAATTCAGCCGTAGGTGATTTGGAAGTATTGTATAAGAAAGTAATGAGGGGAAAAACAACACTGAACGTAAAATTGCTTAGAAAATTACATGCGGCCAATAAATGTTGGGATTGACAACGACGTTCTATAACGGACATACAAAACATTTATTCAGAATTTCCTGCCGATATTGCACCAGCAAATAAGTTAAAGATAATATTTGTTCAGAACATGCATCTTTACTGTGGCAACATATGAATGCGAGTCGTGGACCATCTTTCCTGTGGCAGCATACGAATGTGATTCATATACTATCTTTATTAAAGCAACACATGTGTGTTGTTTGTCCATCAAGAATGATGATGATCATTCATTTCATCCAGTGTGGTTGAAAGTGTGGAGCCGTGAGATCTAAGATGGCTGATAAGGCCTATTTTGGCTCGAAATGTTCTTTGACAATGTGGACAAGGAATGCTTACCGTTTCTGGAGGGGGATTTCCTGCAGTGGTTTTTCTGTCCTGCCTTTTGTTCACAGCTCTTGCAGTCCTGGTTGCCTCAAACGTGACTACCCCCTTGCGTAATGATGCACGCCACGAATTTCGGTCTCTGGTTGCAGTCTCCCAGGTGTCATGTTGAATTCCAAAAGCATTCAGTGAGATTTTCAGACACACATATGTGAGTCGTGGAGCATCTTTACTGCGTCAGCAAATGAATAGAGGTCGTGGACCATTTTTCCTGTGACAACTTATCAATGTGAGTTGTGGACCATCTTTCCTGTGGCAACATACGAATGCGAGTCGTGGACTATTTTTCCTGTGGCAACATACGAATGTGTTTCGTGGACCATGCATTTAGAGAGGAGCTATCTGGCACCACGAAGAATATGCAGTATGAAGACATCATACGGGTGGAAGATATTAAACACATTTTGAAAAAAGCAAAAGACACGGCACCAGGACCTGATGGGGTCAGGTATGGCCACATGAAGGGTTTGAGCGAAGCAGACCTGGAGGAGATGACCGACTGCTTTAACCAGAGCATTTGGACAGCATCAGTACCGCAGGATTGGGTGCACAGCTATCTCATCCCTCTCCCAAAACCATTCAAGGATCAATCAAAGCTTAGCGGCTTTAGGATTATCACCCTTCAAAATACATTTGGGAAGGTTTTAGAGAAGATAGTCGCTGTCAAGCTGCAAGAGCTTTTGGAAAGCGGGAAGCTTCTTCCAAGAGGCCAAGGGGAGCTACAGGCCAGGAAAAGATACCTGGTCAAATGCAGCCACTTTTGCCTTTGATGTTTATGATGGGTTCCAGAGTAGACAGGAAACGATGGCGGTAGCGCTTGATCTCGAGGATGCGTACAATAGAGTTCGATATGATATTTTGATGACCGGACTGATGGAGAAGGGGGTCAATCCCTGGTTGGTGAACTGGATAGCAGCCGTCCTGCACTCTCGTCGTGTTGCTCTCCGTCTGGGCGCATGGACCTCAGAGCCACATATGTTAACCCCGGGACTGCCACAGGGATCTGCAGTCTCACCGGTGCTCTTTAATGTGTATACGAAGAATATTGCAAACCTAGAAGCACCAGGGGTTGGAATAATACTAACATTTGCAGATGATATTCTTGCATATAGGCAGGGGAGAGATAGGGAGCAAACAGCCCAGGAGTTACAGGCGACAGTAGATAAAGTGATTGACTGGTGCACAGAAATGAGTGCTGTCATCCACCAGGAAAAGGCGGTTGTTTTGTGGTGCTCTCTGGACAACAGGATTGTAAGAGCTGATGTCCCAAGCCTAGCGATAGATGGTAGAAATGTCAGCAGAGAGAACAAACTGAAGTATCTGGGGATCACATTTGACAGGAGCCTATCCTTCAAGGACCATGTGGAGACGGTCGTGACAAGATCTTAAAAGGGACTCAATGCACTTAAAACTATGGCTGCAATGGACATAGAGCAAAGAATGCTTTTCACACTATACCATCACTTGATCCTCTCAGTAATTGATTATGGATTAGGTCTGCTCCTGTCTCAGAGAGTCAGCTGGTGAAGTTAGAGCGCATACAGAACGAAGCTATGCGGGTCATTCTGGGATGCACTAGAGACACCCCAGTAGTGTGTATGCGTTACATCCTTGGTCTGCCGACTGTTGCTGGTAGGCTCAAGGTGATGCAGGCGAAGGCATACCTCAGAGTAGCTGCAGACACAGACCACCCACTGCATGAGGCGCTGGACGCAGTTAAGGGTCAGCGACTGATAAGAGGGAAATCATGGATGGCTCAGGCGGAGGATACGATCAGACAGGTGTGCCCCTTGGAGAACATTAGGCGTGGAGAGGAGAGGGTCAGAGTGCTAGCGGAGCAGTCAGACTTGTGCAGAGTTATAATCACTTTAAGCCGGGAGTGCAGGGAGTGGCCAGCAGGGGCCACGGAAGTGGAAATTTAGCAACTAATTCAGGACAATGCTCACTCGAGTGATGTGATTATCTACACAGATGGTTAACTGACTCAGAAAGCATGCTGACGAGGGTGAGGACAGGCAGACTTCGCGTGGAGTGGCTTGCTTCGCTTCGGAGGTCACGGGTGACAAGCATCGCCTGGATATTTTCCCCGGGGCATGCCGGTGTGCTGGGAAATGAACAGGCGGACAGATTGGCTGGCTCTGTAGAACTTGGTGGAGTATTGATACATGACAAGGCAGACGTGGTTGCGGCCTTGTGGGAGCACGTGCACACCTCGGAGGAGCAAATGGATTACCATGGTCTGGCAAGAATGAGACAACAAGGAGTGACGAAGGGATCTGGCCGACGCTCAACGCTCAGAGGAAAGGTGAGACGGACTTATAATCAGATTGCTACTGGTACTATTAGTGTTGGAACTCTTCGCTGGCTGCTGAGGATGGGGACGGAGCACTTATGGGAATGCCCCGAATGCTGTGATGTTGATTCCTAAATCAATCAATCAATCAATCATAAAATAGGCCTGTAATACAAGCCGGAAAAAAATTGATATGAGAAACATATAACTATGTCAAGAAAGGATTAATACATTGAATGTTACATCGAAGAGAAATAGAAATATGCATTAGGAAGTTCTCACGTATCTAATATTCTTCTTCTTCTTCAGCGTTCAGAGCCATTGAGGTTCTTTGCTGCAGATACAATCCGTCTTCATTCGTCTCTCTGGTGGACCTTCTCCTGCCAGTCGTTGATTCCAAGTGCTTGTAGGTCTGTATATATATTATCTCTCCACCGCCTTCTTGGTCTACCTCGGGGTCTACGGTCATTTATTTCCTGAGTGTAAGCGAGTTTTGTTTCCCTATTATCTTCCATTCTTTCTATATGCCCCAGCCATTGTAGTCTATTAGCCTTCATGATACCAGTGATTAGCGGGGACTTAAACAGATCATAAATGTCTTTGTTACTTCTTCTTTTCCACTCTCCACTTTGTGTGTCCCTAATGGGCCCAAAGATGCGTCTTAAAATTTTGTTCTCAAAGGTTTGTAACAAGGCTTTGTCTCCTTTCGTTGTACTCCAGGTTTCAGAGCCATACAGCACAACTGGTCTGATCAGTGTTTTGTATATTGTGATTTTGTTGTTACGAGATAGCGCATTTGATTTTAGTAGATGTTGTAGTGCATAGTATATCTTATTTCCAGAGTTGATTCTAGTTTGTATTTCTTCCCTTATGATGTTGGAGCAGTTGAAGATTGTACCCAGGTATTTGAATGTTTCCGTTCTTTTAATGGTCATATTATCTATTTGTATGTGGCCAGAGTTTTTAGCCATTCCGTCTCTTGAAATTACCATATATTCTGTCTTATCTTGGTTGATAACCAGCCCCATCTGTTGGGATTTTTCCTTTAAGTGAGTCAAAATGTCCAATATCTTTTGTTCACTTTGCCCTATAATATCTATATCATCTGCATAACCAAGCAGCTTAGATGTTCCTCCAACATCACATTCCTCCTATACCTTAGTTACAACTTTCTCTAGAGCCAGATTGAAGAGTAGCGGCGATAGTGCATCACCCTGTTTCAAGCCAGATGTTATTTGGAAGGGATCTGATTTCCTGCCTTTATATGCTACTATATTATAAGTATCTTCCATGCATAGTCTGGTCATGTTGATTACCTTCCTTGGTATTCCAAATTCCTGCATAGCATTCCATAGACTATTCCTATGGTCACTATCATAAGAATTTTTTTTAAATCCACAAAAATGTTATGGAGATCTCTTTTATATTCCCAATGTTTCTCGGCTATTTGTCGTAAGATAAATATCTGATCTATTGTTGATCTGTTTTGTCTAAAACCCGCCTGGTAGTCACCTAATATGTCTTCTGAATATGGTTTTAGTCTATTTAGTAATACTGCGGATAGTATCTTATAGCTTGTGGACAGTAGTGATATTCCTCTATAATTTCCACATTGGAACTTGTCTCCTTTCTTAAAGATAGGTATCAATAATGACTCCTTCCAGTCATGGGGTAATTCTTCTGTCCTCCAGATTTTTATTATTAGTTCGTATAGCTTTAGATGTAATGCATGGCCACCTGCCTTTATAAATTCAGCAGCAATTCCATCAGTGCCAGTTGCCTTATTGTTTTTAAGTCGTGTGATTACATATAGGATTTATCTAATATAGATCCACAATTTTTAGAACATCTTTAAAGATACCTTAACTTTTTATCATTTTATTTATAAGAAATATAACTCTAAGTAAGTTTTTTTAAATATTTTACAAAGCATTAAGATAAATACCCAATTAAATAAATTACATAATATAGCAATGCGACTTTTAGTAATGTCCCTTCATATAACTTATCTTGTTAAGTCCCTTCGCAATATTTTAATTACGTGTCTTTCTGTTTTAATGCGGTTGTATTTCGTACAAAAGTGTATTGTCACAAGGTCCGTTGTGTCTTTTCTTTTACATTTACTAAATACAACAAGACCTCCAGACGTCAAATGCAGCAACATTCTCTAATTGTGTGTGTGTAATAACTTAGTTAGTCTTTCCTCTTGAGCCCAAGGCGGTGCACAGGGCAGAAGTCATGGCTCTCTATGCTTTGCGGTTCGCTGCTACCTGTTGTACATCTTGGATGTTTACTTGGCCGTTAAATGAGCCTTTCTGATGATGGTTCTACGCAGGGTCTCTCTTGGTCTTCCCCGTTTTCTTTTCCCTACCGGTTACCATATGAAGGCTTGGTAGGGGAGTCTTGTCTTGTCCATTCTGAGTGTAATGACTGCATACTATTTATTACTTTACATACTTTTATTCCTGGCAGACATTAAATGCGGTTTGAATTCACACGTTGCATATAAATAGGAAATGTTGGTATCCTTTTAAAACATTAAGTGTTATTGTCAAAACCAAAACCTACAAACAAGCGTTTCTCGTAATATTCTGTGAATACATGGAGCCATGGGCGTGGTCTGGATGTCAGGCTTGGACCAATGGAGAATGGGCCCTGAATGATTATTGCATGATACCACTAAACATGTCTAAAAAAGTAAGAGTAAATGATAATATTTAGAGTATGAAAGAATTTCTATTGAAAGTGTGTAATAAGCATTAGTGCAAATGATTACTCCACCATCATTTTCAACAAGTAATGTTTATCTAATTACACCATGCTATGAATGTAATATGATCATGTGTATATGAGTTTACATGTTGTATTCGTAAATATAACACACACACACACACACACACACACACACACACACACACACACACACACACACACACACGTACACAACGCAACTTGTAAATATACAGTTTTGTAGGCAATGAAAGTTTAAAGAAAAATGGAAAAATGTTGATGGGCCGCCTTCCTTCCTTATGCAAGGAATGCGTGTGTACATGCGCCATGCCATAAATGTTATAGCATATTATGTATATATGAATGTATTTCTTTTATTCACAACTGATTCTGTGCCATCCGCCACTTGGTTGACAATTAGTTTCAACTTTTGGGCCCCTTCGCCACTTTATTGACACGATCTTGGCAGTTCGTTTGTTTGTTTCTTTTGCGTACCTTCCTTAATTTTAATGCCCTGAAAATGACGTTTTACACCGGAAGAAGGGTTTTTCGCTTGGAAACAGCCCACGATACACTGAGCATATCTAAATTTTGTGCATAAATTCTTAGTTAAAGTTGTGGTTACTTTTCTGATTTTAGGAATGGCAACGGCCTTGATTTTTGGGTTCACATATTTACATTAGATAATAGTTTTAAACAATGTTAGATTATAGTTATTCTGATTTAAAGGACTTTGTAAAAGATTATTAACTGAAAGCATGTGTTAAAAATGTGGTTATTCGGTTAAAATGAATTATTTACAAATGAAAACAAAACTAACCGGCTAACCGTGAAAGATTGTCAGCATGCCAAATTAGCTAATGGGCCATGCTTGTCCCCCTAAAGTTTGCTTTGGCTATCACAAAGTATTTAACGGATGTTTAAATAATTAAATTTAAAAGAATAATAATTATAACTAGGAAAAAAATAGTGAAACATATTGTTTCTCAGCAGAAAACGGTCAAAACATGCCACCTGATTTTCTGACATTTTCCAATGTAAGTGAAAATAACGCGCTTCAAAATATGATGTTTTAATTGTGTGTTAATTGTGTTATGGAGCAGTTCTAGTAATATTGGTATAGAAAAGTGGTGTATTTATAATTATTCAGTAAATTTCATTGGATTATCACGGCGATTGAGCAATAGCGGCCTGGTAAGTGGAAAGTTCACGTAATTGCCACCTCTGTCTTCAATTTCATTTTTAAAACATTTGTTAACATTACTATTATATTTCTAACCTATACCAACATTAGCAATACCAACGCATTCCCTGTTAGTTAGTTAGTTAGTTAGTTAGTCTTTCCTCTTCAGCCTAAGGCGGCGCATAGGGCAGAAGTCCTGTCTCTCCATGCCTTGCGGATGCTGCTACTTGTTGTAGATCTTGGATATTTACTTGGCCATTGAATGAGCCTTCTCTAATGATGGTTCTACGCAGGGTCTCTCTTGGTCTTCCCCGTTTTCTTTTCCCTACTGGTGACCATATGAGGGCTTGGTAGAGGAGTCTTGTCTTGTCCATTCTGAGTACATGGCCGATGTAGTTCCAACGGCGTCTTCTTATGAAATTGGATACTGTATATTGTATGATTGTATGATTACTCTTGTAATCAAAAGAAACACACACTGCTTTGTATGAAAGAAATGGTTTGACAAACCCAAGGAAGTGAATCCCCTACCCCGGTGGGGGAAGAAAGGGAATCCCAACATTGGATCATCGGGGGAAAGTACTGAAAAACAGATGGTGCTCCCAGGTTCAAGCACTTCCATTGCACTTTGGTTGGGTTGGCGCCTGCGATCACCCCAAATGTGGGTGTCTGGAGTGCGTAATTTTCTCGTAAGGGCGACTGCGTTCGCGCTATCTCCTCCCAATAAATTGAGATTTCTATTGAGATTTTCAGAACATTTACAACTTCTATATATGTTTAAGTTTAGCCAAATGTGTGCTCGATAATGTCGCTCTACAATAATCGTGTTTATTCTGCTATTGACAACTGTATCACCTTCATGTGCAATGCTAATACACTTAGGCAGTCTTGGTTCGCCATCTCACGCAGTCGCCAGTCTATGTCCGGGTCTCTGCTGTTGTCTCCATTATGCTAAGCCAGCCGGTCTTCCTGGTGGAGGGATTAAGGTAGGTACTTTAGTAACATTTTCTAAATTGCTTTTTAATTATATAACCTGCATAGTTGGATACCTCTTGAAAAAAAAAAAAAAAAAAATCCAACGATACCTTATTCAAGTCAGTACGTCAATTGTAAGCTGAGATATTAATTTTTGTATGTCAGTTTATTATTTACCATTGGCATATTGGGAAATAGTCAAAATCCCACTCGGGAAAGTGTGACCACAAAAAACATAAGCTAAGATTAAGGGCAGATAACTGCTCTTGGTTTTTTTCCTCGCTAAGAGGGATAACTCAGGTTGTTATTTTGAGGGCCACCTTTAAACGCAAAACTCAAATGAAAACATCAAAAACTCCCTCGTCCTCCTGCCTCTTCCTCCACTCCAACAACCTCCTTCGCCTACTCCTTCTCATTCTTTCTCCTCCTTCCTCCTAACGCCATTTTAATAATATGGCACATTTTCCCAAATGCAAAAATAGTTCAGTATGACAGTCATGTAATAATAAAAATTGTGAATGATGTAATAAACCCAGTAGTCGGCTGGATTAGCGCATTCGGCATTGGTTATGCTGACGTCGTGCGTTCGAATCTCCATGAAGAATTGTTGTGTCCTCAGTAGCATAGTGGTAAGTGTCTCTGCCTGTCATGCAGGAGCTCGAAGTTCGAATCCCCTTGGGGAGGCAATATTTTAAGGCTCAGTTGGTTAGAGCGTCGTGCTAATAACGCGAATGCCGTGGGTTCGATCCCCATACTGGCTAGCGAAATGTATTGTCCATTACCCCATGTGCACAACAATCACCTTCAGATTGATAGGACTGTGAGGGTAAAACCATATTCAGCTGCTTTGGTGGCTGTCTAGTCACAGGACTATCATTCTGAGCCGGTGATGGACCCTACTATAACTTCTCCTTGAGGTTGAACGGGGTAGGGGTAATGGTGAAATCGAATCGAATAGAATAAAGATTTATGGTGGCTTTCAATTTTTATAAAATGTCAAATCATGCAGTTTAGAAAAAGTAAATAACCAAAACATGAGTTATTAGTTTGCATATACAAAATTATGATTCTGAGTTATGTTGGTTGAGTAACTGTTATTAATCAACTACATTATTAAAGACCGCTCCTTGGTAAAGAGGTTATATTTCTTTTGTTCGGGCTGATAAACCGAACGTAAAGGTCATGTCACCGCTGTAATCTACCTGTCATCTTTTTTTACAAAAATATTTCATTACGTAATTTAGAGGGACGCAGAGGTGTTTCCAAGGCACCAGGGCCAGGTTCAATACTGGCCAAGACCTACTAACACGTCCTAGTCGTGCGTCCTGGGCAACAGGTCCCTTCGGGGTCCTGGCTAACGTAGAAGAATCGCTGATTCTTCCGAAGCCGGAGAGTGCCTGCTCGGTGAGGAACCACCAGTCTGCACACCAATAAGCCAGACATGGGACAACGGATACTCACGCAAACCTCAGTCCGGTATGACATCACACTGATGTTAGACAACAGGATGTCTTCATCTGACATACAGGACTTCACGCTGGAGTTCACAGCCATTGAACACAAGCAAGCAAGTAATTTAGACGAACAACTAATAAAATAAAAAACAAAATGTAAATAACATAACTTACTATTGTGAGGTAATCAATTCAATTTAATAGTCACTGTATATCTTGCATGACTTCTTTTTCACACACCTTCAGACTTGAAGACCTGAAAATATTTTTAAAAGCAGCAGTCAATTTGAGACAATATATTTCTATACCACCGACTAAAATCAGACTTAAAATAATGTAATAAACCCTAATAGTTATGGTGGTTTTTATGTTTTATAAAATTCCAAATCATGCACTTATAGTAACACAGTAACTGTTATTAATCAATTAAATTATTAAATCTTTCACTGATTCAAATCATGTGATATTAATAAAATAGTGACACCATCTGTTCTGTTTTCTTGTCCCATATATATCAATATGTATGGTTTCTATGGTCTTTATTAATAGAGTGTATTATGTGATTTACTTTAGAAGCTGGCTGCTGGGTTTATTATGAGGCCATTTAAATTATTTCCATTAGGTCAGATCTTGCAATAATAATTACACTTACACCATTCTATTTGTTTTGCTTTGCCATCCCACAATAAAATTATAGTGTCAGTGTCTATAATAAGCATGCCAAAAACTGTTGCATACATTTACAATGAAAGCTGCATATTTTGCTACCCATTGAAAATTTTTAATTAGGTCAGAGCATGTGTTAAAGAATAATAATGACATATACATGTTTCTCACTTTTAATAAGAGAAACAACAGTATATGGTAGACAGTTCATTTAATAACATGTATAGCCATGCTGCTGGCATGTTTAATGAGTGTTCAGGATTATAGCTGTGCAATTTTTCGTATACATTACTTCGACGAACTTACAGCACAATAAATCTGTCTCAATATTACACACCACTGTGAACTATACAGGTGTCATTAAGGTATACTTTTCATTTAGTATACTTTCATAGTCTATAGAGTATACTTTTTCATTTAGTACTGGTGACATTTATTGCAGACAGCTGGTGACATTTAGTGAATAGTGGTGGTGACAATCATCTAAACATTACTATTGTTCGAAATGACATATGGCATAATTTTACTGTAAATTCCATTGAAATGAACTGCAAGAGCCATTTTTCTGTTTCAATATGATTTATTTTGACCTTGTAAAAAATTTACAATGGGTGCCAACACATTTTAGAAATGTTAAGTTACTTAAAAATCAAAGGTTTTTAGGCTGAACCATGTAAATTATATGTATTACTGTGGGCTGACAAAACAAGCATAAAGCAAAATACATGTCGCATTACACGTTCTGAGATAACGAAGTAACCAAAATGGCCAACAGATTTGTTTCATAATGAATACATCACTTACATGACATGATTGAAGAAAGCCCTACATATGCTTGTAGACAGGTCAAGAGTACCTAATGGAATACTATTTCTTTTTATATTGAACATTTTGAAGTTCAAATTCAGTGATATTACCCAGCAATTAATTTTTGTGAAATCTGTAAATTATTTAGAAAAAACAGACATCTGAAATGAACCACGGAAACCCTACACATATTTGTGTGTTTGTATATATATGTATGTATATATATATATATATATATATATATATATATATATATATATATATATATATATATATATATATATATACTCACACACACACACACACACACACATATATATACACACACACTCACACACATATATATATATATATATATATATATATATATATATATATATATATATATATATATATATATATATATATATATATATATATATATATATATTATTGGCACCTTTCCGTCTTGACAGACGATAGTTTGGTACATTGTGCTTCAAAAAGGCTTAATCACTACGACCCATGGCGGTGGCGAGTGTGGCTGGTAAGGCCAATTCTTGCTGCAAATGTTTTCCCAATGTAGATGCATGTGAAAACATGGTCATTTCCACCATTTTGCACCATCTTACGTCTCTCACGCTCTGTGTGTGCTTTATCTGCAATCATTTTCTCCTTTGTCTTTATTCCATTTCTGATAGTTGCCCTCCATGCAACACGTTCAGCGGCGACGTGCTCCCAATGTGCATTATCAATGCCTGTATCAATCATGTCCCGCTTACACACATCTTTGTATCGTAGTATAGGCCGACCCTGAGATCTCCTACCCGTCTGTAATTCACCACAAAAGATGTCCTTTGGTATTCTATCATCATCCATCCTCCTAACATGTCCTATCCATATATATATATATGTATATATATATGTATATATATATATATATATATATATATATATATATATATATATATATATATATATATATATATATATATATATATATATATATATATATATATACACACAGATATATGCAAATACCACATCATGCTGTGAAGACGTCAGTCTGCTTGCCCTGTCTACGGCGTACCAGCTCTCGTATATATGAGTTAAGTCGTGATGAAAAGTTACCCAAACATAAACGATCCCGACCGTTTAGTGTGATGGAAAATTAAACAAAATTACTAAAATGGATGTAAAATGTAAAACTGCATTCATTGGCATTAACATCGCCGTGAATGTTCCATAAAAATATTAAATCGTCATCGCTGAAGTATGACAAGAAAGCGGCTATTTCCCGCCATTGAAGTATCACATCATTGTTGATCATAGCATGCCATCTTCATCATTTTAGTTTGGCACTTGCCCTCCGACTTTAATAGTCCAAAATAACACAATTTATTTAAAAATGGATGGTTGATGTAATTATGTATATAAGAACAAACACAGACATCTACATAAAACGTGATTTGTGGGTCTACTTACGTCTGTAAATGTCACTCTGCAATTTCTGTCTCGGAAGCGAATTTCAGAAATACGAGACGTACACACGTAAACCGGGGTTGGAGAAACTTTATAAAGTAATCTGTCCTTTTCTTACGCGATCTTGAAATAATCGGGGAATTTAACACAACGAGTACTTTATATATCCTTAATATCGTGGAACAATAACAAGCAAACCAAAATCGCCGTAAGAATCATCTCCGGCAACGTTCGGTACCAGATAAACGTAGTATCTAATTAGGGACGTTGTTCGTAATCCCGTATACTCGAAACACAGTTTCGCGAGATTCGGCAGCGGATCGCGTCGCGATGGTTACTTACAGAGGGTATGTGAGCGGATCGATCAGAAAGCAATAGAAAACTACTGAACATAAAACTTGCCAAGGCATCAACAGCAGCTGAAAATTGCTGGTGTTGACTGCAATGTCCTGTAAAGGATATGCGAAAAAAAAATGCTAAGCCATCCTGGCATGTATCTCTTCGTTTCCACATCCTCTTTTTCCCGTTAAGTTTCCTAGTGGTCACTAAGTTTTCAAGTTTATGTCTCATCCTACCGGGATTTTTAAACAAAACTGGACTGTTTGCGTGCTTTTTTAATATCCAATTTACGTTTTTTTCATTTGTTCCGTGGAGGAACTTTCCCATTCGTTTTTCTACCCATCCATGGCATTCTTTGCATTATCTTCAGAAATCTCATTTCTACTGCCACTAGATGTTTCCTAGCTTGTATGCCGTAAAGCTGTAGAAATGTAAACAATATAACATAACACGAGGTAGTGCAGTTTGACAGAACACAATGGCGGAAAACAAAGGACGTTGCGACGATTAGCCTTCACCAGCCAAGTACGACCAGGCAGGCCAGACCCATTGTAAAATTCCGCCCCACTGCAGATTTCATGTAGCTGTCAGTATGCGACAGCGACCACCCCGGGACAACGGCTGTGACAGGCCGGCAAAACCAGGCGAGGTTAACCGATTCGGCATCAAACCAATCGGTGAACTAGGGTTTGCCTACCCGGCATGTGAAGACAGGTTTCGGCAGACTGGTTCAACGGGCAAGACAGCGTTTATCTGCAAACCGTTGTGGAACGTAATGAGCACAGCAAGGCACGTACATCGTCCTTGTCATCCACTGCACCTGTACTTGTCTCCAGTCGTCTTGACTTGTCTTGCCCCTGGATTCAAATGGACTCAGGAGAGAGAGAGAGAGAGAGAGAGAGAGAGAGAGAGAGAGAGAGAGAGAGAGAGAGAGAGAGAGAGAGAGAGAGAGAGAGAGAGAGAGATCGACGAATTGCGCAACTCTTCCTCACTCTAATCCAATTCATCACGCACGTCATTATTCATCCAACTTCATTTATCACCTTCAAACCACAGTGGCGATGGGCGAGTGGGTAAGCGGCAGGCGTGGGTACGCTGGCAGCCGTTGTCGCAGACCTGCAGACAGGCGGCTCAGGCCATATAGTCATTTTCAACTGACCGGAGGAGCAATGGGATTCGGCAGCCCCCTGAGCGACTGAGCAGTCTCTATAGGAAAGCACTGCTCACCTTCATAGCACCAGGGTGTAGCTAGAAAAGGTGCCCTAAACATTGTCTGCTCCATTATTACCTAACCAGCCAGCCGCGGTTTGAGGGTACCCTATAACTGCGGTCGACATAAAACCAAAGTAAAAACAGGTAAAGCAAAAGAAACGTAGCCATACTCCCTTAACTATCGGGACTTGGAATGTACGCAGAAGATAGGGAAGGCGAGTCGGGCCCAGAGACACGTTTATTTTTGTTGCGTATCCCATACGGGACGTTGCAGTCAACACCAGCATTTTTCAGCTGCTGTTGATGTACTAGGCAAGTGTTACGTTCAGTAGTTTGCCATTGCTTTCTGAACGACCGGCTCCCATACCAGCACGTTATAACACAACGCGACACGGTCTGCTGCATAAATCGGTCGCAGCTGAGTTTCGAACGCCTGGTACCCGGCTCACGAACCGCGTTCACAAACCTTTGGCCACGGAGCCGGCAACAGAGAGAGACGTACATCGCTTTAAAAAGTCGCTTAAAAGTCGACAGGGTCGACTTCATTGCACCGCGATTTATCCCATATGGCTCAGTCAATTTCCGCAGCGTGGAAAGCATCGCACAAAGCACGAACTCCGTAGCTCCAGCGACGACCCACAGGAGTCTCGGAAAAAATGCACTCGTGAACCTAATGATGCGGCCCGGAATCGAACCCACAACCTTTGGTGCTCGAGTCAGGGGGCTTGACCACATCGCCACGGAGTCTCCATATGGTACAGCACTGATTGCGGGAGAGTTGGGCAGGTACAGCATCGACATTGCAGCCTTGAGCGAGACACGGCCTGCAGGTGAAGACCAAATCTGTGGAGTAGGTGCACATTCTTCTATTGTGGAAGGGAAATT
Organism: Cepaea nemoralis; assembly: GCA_014155875.1. NCBI lineage: Eukaryota > Metazoa > Mollusca > Gastropoda > Stylommatophora > Helicidae > Cepaea > Cepaea nemoralis. The sequence goes on along the minus strand of JACEFZ010003424.1, from coordinate 11,181 downwards.
GAAGAAAGACGCCAGTCCGGCGCGGGTCCAAAGGACATAAACGAACGGCGAACGACGAACTTTTTGAAGGGTTACAAATTTGGCACGCAGGCCCGTCTTACATTCGGCCCTTCCAATCACTCATCTTTCGTACATCAATAGTGCATGATACATTAACATAGGAAAAGAACATTGTCAAATGAATGTTGTAAACATAAACAATGTATATTACCATGTTATGAGACAGGCAGACACACGTGCACACACACATTCGTAAAAACACACATACCAGCATACATACTTACATCAGTTGCACAAACTCACAGTTATGCACTCACTCCATAACACACAAATGCGCACTCCCTCGTATATACATATATTCAGTCATGATCACAAACTCACTGACAAATATTTAACATCTGGTATGCGGGCGGGGCGGCGCCAGGCGTATGGACTCCTGAGGGACATCCCCTGCCCCATCCCTAGCAGGCAGGCTCTACTAGGGTGACCTGTTAGTTCCTGCCTGTCAATCAAACCAACCTTGTAAAATAAAAAGCATTACCACCGAAGCAACGGAGCGCGTGCTTTGTGCTCGATATCTTTGAGAACAGCCAGCGGGGATAGCATGGGGCGGAGAAGAAGAGGTAGAGGAGAGGGTTGAAGGAAAAGGAGGAACCATTAAGTGACTTTGCTGTTTGTTTATCAAATATTGATCCTACTGACTAACTCCTTTTTCGCGTGTATCCCATCCAGAATAAATTACTGTGTGTTTGTCGTTTATAATTTTGCCCAACCCTTTTGTTCTCATCTCATTTATGACTAGGATATTCACTTGAATTCTTTCCATTTCACTTATAACATTGCGCAACTCTCCAAGCTCAATTAACGTTCTAGCATTCCTTGTCCTATTTTAAATTTATTTGATTTAGTTAAGAATTTGCTTTCATCAGTATCTGGATGACGGTTTTGTGCCACATGTGGCTCATGATTGTCACCTTCCGGCCGAAGATGTCCCAAGACAGCCATTGGCGTCGTTTACCGCCATTGAAATGTGGTTTGTCGTGAAGTCTTGGGAAGATAAAGACAAACTACTGAATGTAAACTTGCCAAGATATGACAAACAACAAGCCTACAACAAGTCTACAATGGGTGACGATGTGACATCCTAGTATTTGGACCTATTTATTTCCTAGTAATTTGTTCGCGTCTAGCGTGAGTCGCATGGTCACCCGCCAGGGAGTTCGTTCCCGGGTCCAGTCAGGGATATGCACTACTGACGAGCTCAGACGCGAGCGAAACTCGAGTCTAGTGCTTCCAACCTGACGTGGACAAGGTCCAAGGTTCGTACCCGAATACGATCAGCGTTGCCAGTAGGGGTTGTGTTCAATCTTCAAAACCCAAATCCCGAAACAACCAAATAAATTAATATGACAAACAGTCCGTAAATACCGAGGTTGACTGCGACGTCCTGTAAAATAATATGGAAGTAACTTCTTAAACATTATATTTGGCCAGTAAAACGGGCCGGAATAAATTTGCTATAGTTACTTTCATAACCAGACAGTGACATTAAAAGAATAAAACATGGAATGTTATATTAAAGAGAAGTATAAAAATGAGTTAGAAAAGTCTCACGGATCAAAAACAAAGCCATTATATTGACAACATGTTTAAGGATTCTTTATCCATGTCTATCCATTTATTATTACAAGGGGGGGGGGGGGGGCTGTTGTTGAACATTGTAAAAATCATATGAAAACTTAAGATAAATATTACATTTGTTTAAATTTATGAATATAGCCACGCAGATGCTAGTAATTTCCCTTGAAATAAACTTATGTAGTTATGAGAAAAGAGATCCAGTTACTTGTGAATGTGGGACTTATCAGTGAGGCCACTGAACAAATGCTAACAGCACGTGGCTCCCAAACTCCTCAAGTGTACGGTCTACCGGAATCCCACTAAGACCGATCCTATCCATGGTTAACTCTGCACAACACCGGATGGCGAGATGGCTAGCTGAAATTTTAAAGTCAGTACGACAATCTTTTGATCCAAAAATACTCAGAGATACATTCGAACTGGTGGGATTATTGGATACTGTGTGTCAGGGTCTTACAATCTAATGAATCTGGCTCGCTGGACCTAACATATGTGAGACATACACAAGTACAGAATGATTTGACGGGACACACGGTAACACTAAATTTGATGGTTTTATTTACACTTCACATGCAACACAATCTAATTCGGCATGTGGCCATCACAAGGTGAAATTCACAACCTATACATAATACATCAATGCACTCACAGACTCAAACCCACAGCTATGCAGTCTTTCTATCTTCTCACAAGAGCTACGAGCAATCGACATTCAGGCACAGAAACACAAGAGCCGCTTTCACACACGTCAGTCTCGTCTGATCCCCTAGCCGTGTCTGCCGTTTCCCACTCACAGTGCTTGCCCTGTGGATTCGAGCGCAGCGAGAATTGCATGCGTCACGCTTGTACTGACTTGACCGCTGACGGTCACTCTCTCTCGTCAGCAAAACCTGTGAATAGGTAACTGGTGTTCGCCTGGCGGGCGTAACGATGTCGCGGCATATCAATGGGGGATTATGACACCCTCCCCGCGCGTCATTCATGAAAGATTCTATCTTTCATGTGTATTCTCTGTAAATTGAGGGTTACTATTCTTAACCAAGTCAGAATCTTCATATTGGTTGTCATATACCCTGGCATAGGTTCAACAGAAATGCATAAGTATTGTAAATTATACATATTAAGTCATGCTGTATTCAGACTTCAACACTTGCAAGTATCATCCTCTCGATGGATAATCACCTCTGTTGCAATTTTGACCCAGTCAGACCGTAGCACCAGCAATCAATGCAACTACCTCGCAACCAACAAAAAAAAAACGTTATAACATGTCCTTAGACATCAGGTTAGACCGTAAAACGTCTTAATATGAGACGATTTCAACTGTAGAGTTCCAATCAAACTGGTAGGGAGCTCTCATGTTGGTCTAAAATTTGGCAATCTTCTCCATGCCCAGCTGATGCAATTTTGGGAGTGTCGAAATCTGGAAACACAAATGGCTATTTTTATACATTACACATTACTATCTATTTCGATTTACCCCCCTTTTGGGTGAAATTTTGTGACACCCATTAAATAAAAGGGGAAAATAATTTAAAAGATTTTAAAACCCTAATAAATTACAATTATTAATATATTTCTCAGCGTCATAGCTTGATACTTCTTTACAATAGCGAAAAAAATGTCGCTACTGTGAATCAGTTAATCAAGATATGATTCTCAGATTACACTACTTCCAAACATATTAATACACAATTTGTGTTTTTCAAATTCGTGTTTCACAAATATTTTACAAGCGTCATTAATTTTTAAGGTTGTGTTCATAGTCTGCTAGATTTTTGTTTAAATTTCTAACTTTCCGGAAGTACACACGAACAGCTGATGTACGCGATAGTTTTTTTTACACACTTGTTCCGTAATGATGTTGGAATACTCGGAATGTAACGTTGTGCTATTCGCTGGTGTTTTCGATGTTTCGTTGGACTTCTGGATTACGATCTTATACAGTGGAGTAACTGTCACAGTTTAGTTCACTCAATCGTTCAATTCACACGGGATAAAATGTTGCTGGATAACTCCAGTTTGCAGATACCACGGATAACTTAAATTGTTCTTGTTCACTTGATGTAAGTTACGACACTGGCATGTGGCACTTTTCTTAGTTTATAATATTTATAATTACTATTGTTCACTTTCTACCACATACTACGCACTTATACAACACAATTATCACCTTATTTTAGAAACACTAGTAATATTTACAGTGGGAAATGATCCCTATCACAATGATATATTTGACACTCACAGCTTTTATGAAAAAAAAAAACATTAATGGCTGTGCTGGTCTGAGTGTTTTGACACACTGCACTCAGACATATGTGGCTATTGGGTATCATCGGGGCAACGCGAGAAAAGGTCAGCCAGTGTATTCGATCTGCCAGGGATGTGTTTCACTTCAAAGCTGTAGTCTTGAAGCAAAAGTGACCATCGAGCTATCATATGGTTCGTTGGCACTCCAGATGTAATAAATGTCAATGGGCTGTTGTCAGATTCTACTAAAAAAATGCCTTCCAAGGAGGAATCCAGACAATCTCGTTATTGCAAACACTAACGCGACGGCTTCCTTCTGTGGGGTCGACCAAGTGCGTTCTCTTAGTTTAAGTTTCCTGGATAGGTAATATACAGGATGCAAAATGCCATCATGTTCCTGTAATAGTACCGCCCCAATCGCCACGGAGCTCGCATCTGTGCGCAATCTGAAAGGAATATGCAAATTTGGCAATTTGAGAATGGGATTCTTTAAACTATTTTCAGAAAAATAGGACAATACTTTTTGGAATGCAAATTTTAGGCATTCGTTGTTTGCAATTTTGTTCGGTTGATCTTTTTTAGTATGTTAGTAAAATTTTCAGTCAGTTCAGCAAAGCCTGGTATGAACTGCCTGTAATAATTTAGAAGTCCTAATACACTTCTGACTTGTTTCTTCGTAGTCGGAAGTGTTAGTTTTAGAATTTTTGACACGATGTTGTCGTCAGTCGTGACAAAGCCATTAGAGATTTTATAACCCAAGAAGGAGATGTCCTGGTAGGCTATGTCAACTTTGGCAGGTTTAATAGTAAGTCCGTGCTGTCTGATCCGTTCAAACGTCTGCTGTAATGTCGTTATGTGCTCTGTCATTGTCGTTGTGTGTACACATATGTCATCCATATACGAAATGATATTCTTAATGTCCGTCAGTAATAGTCTTGTCATGCGTACGAATGTTGCAGGTGCATTAACAAGCCCAAATGGTAATTTGCACTATTCGTACAGTCCCCAAGGTGTGGCAAAGGCTGTCAGATGTCTGCTCTGTTCGTCTACCGTTATCTGCTAGTAACCTTATATCATGTCCAGCTTCGAAAAGTACCTAGACTCTGTCAGCTCTGTCAGCAGTTCCTCGCAGTTGGTTATTGGCTCTAAATCCAACTGTGTAATTTTATTTAATTTCCTATAGTCTATGCAGAGTCTTATTGTGTCGTCCTTTTTGCGTATAATGACTATTGGAGAAGAGAAGTGTGATTGCGATCGTCTAATGATGTTGTTCTTTTCTAAGTCAAATGATTTCCTGATGCAGTTTTCTTTGTAATGTAATGGAATTGTGTAGGGTCTGCATTTTATTGGTGTGTTGGAAGTCAGAGTAATGTGGTGTTGTACTAGTTCTGTTTGTCCGGGTTGTTGGAGAAGATGGTACTGTAGTCCTGTATGAGGTTGTTTGCAGCTGTCGGTGTCTGCTTGAGTTAACTGAGGGTTTATCTTAATGTCTTGTAAGCAGTTCGTCGTGGTTTAGTGCGGGTGTTGGTATTTCGTCGCTTTCTTCGTCGCCTTAATGGTCGATTATTGTTGTACTGGCTGCTGTATCGCCTTGTTCGTTGTCCCTGTTGTAGTATGGTCTTAGCATATTGATGTGGAATATTTTGTGTTTGTCTTTAATTTGAATTTCATAGTCAACTGGTGAAATCTGTCTTAGTACCTTAAATGGTCCTTGCCAAGAATCGGTTAGTAATTGTCAGTCGCTAGGTAGGAGCAGTAGTACGTCCTGTCCAGGTGTCAGTGTTATCGTCCTGTTTCCTGTGTTTGCATATTGTCTATACATCGCACCAGATTGTTTCAGTGCTTCTTTGGCAATAATACAAGATTTAATTATCCTTTCACGCAATGATGTTACATATACGTATGATGATATGGGTTTAAGTACAGGAGTTGCTTCAGTTAACATGGAATGGTATATACTTAATGGGTCGCGTGGTTTGGCACCATAGATAGGTTCGAATGGAGAGAACCCAGTGCTTGATTGAGGGACCTCGCGATATGCGAATAATATGGCAGGCAAATAGATGTCCCAATTTTCGGGATGTTCTTGGGTGACTTGGAAGCATATGCTTTAGATCCCCGTTAAACTTCTCTATTACTCCTGTCGAGTGAGGATGGTACGGTGAGTTTGAAACATTGTTTCACACCTAACATTTTAGTGAAAGCTTGAGTGGATGCAGCAATATATTGACTTCCACGGTCGGATAGGATTGTATCAGGAAAACCTATCCTTGAAAATACATGGAAAAAGACTTCAATTATATCATTGGCAGTTATGTTCTTGAGAGGAATCGTTTCAGGCCAGCGGCTTCATAAATCAATAATTGTAACTATGAATCTAATTCCTCTAGATGTTACATGATTTAGAGGACCTACGATGTCAACAGATATTTTCTCAAAGGGTCGACTGGCTAAATCTGTAACCTGTAATTCAGCCTGTGGGTGTTTCCCCTTTTTCACTAGTTTCTGGCAGATGTGACAACTTCTGCAATATTGTTTAATGTCATTACAGAATTTTGGCCAATAAAACTGTGACAATAATCTAGATCTGGTCTTTGAATACGCCATATGCCCTGCAAGAGGTATATCATGGGCAAGATGTAAGGCTTGCTTACGGTATTCTAATGGCAAAACAGTTTGCTCTGTGGTGGTGTCACATCTGGTATAGTACCTAGTGAGGATGCAATTTTTGAGAGCAAAATGCCATCTTGCATTCTTAGTTAACCTTGTCTTTTGGCCTAGCAGATTAAAATACTTATATAATGAAGGATCAGCCTTTTGGGCTGTTACAAAATTTTCCTTCATGGTTTTAGAAGGTAGTAATACTGGGCTTAGCATTTCTATTGCCTCAGTTTGATCAATTTGTTCTTGCACTCTGGCAGCAGATCTAGTTACTGCGTTCACACTTTCAGTGATATGAGATGATGGTGAAATAATTGGATCAATGATTTCATGTGATGGTGAAACAATTGGATCAAAGATATCATGTGATGATGATGCAATTGGATCACTGATTTCATGTGATGATAGTGCTGCATTAGCTAGCATACAATTATTTGATGATAACACACTTTCTATGATGACGTTAGATGGAGATGATGTTACAATATCATCAATACATGCAGAAGTTATGGTGTTATGAGGCATCTTATTCACTTCGGGAAGGTTCCCAATGATAACATCACAGCAAGGATTGGTTAATGCTGCGCATTTGACCTTCCCAGTGAGGAATGGAGTCTCAATGTATGCCCATGCCAATGGATACTTCTCGATATTTCCCGAAAATGTTCTGCATGTTACGTGCCTGCCTGTATAGTCTGTAGGCATTATGAAATATCTTTTAAGACCTATAAGAGTGTTTCCGCTGTCTCGTAAGACTGTAGCAGGTTTGCCATTCACATACCCATGGTGGATGTTAATTCTGCCTTTGGAATCTATTACCAAATTGGCCTCCTCATTGGCAATAGGTATCGAGTTGCCGCATGTTAATAGGCCATCTTCATGGAACTGATTACAGATGGTGCATTTTTGTGGATTAAATGTATCTATGGCCTGTGTTGAGTTCACAGGATGATTTTCAAGATGTTCTTCATCTGATGAAGAGCTACCAAACAAGGCGGCATTCGCCTTCCTGGTTATCTGTTTTCCTTTACAAGCATGACGCCAGTGGCCATAAGCTTTACAAAGGAAGCATTTGGTTAGCCGTTTGAAGCTTCTTCGCTCTTTATCTTGGTTATTTACATAGTTTAGCAAGTATGTAAGATATGCAGGGTTCTTACCGCACATCTCATTCCGGTGGTGCGGAAATTGGCAAAACCTACATTTCTCAGTAGTAGGCTTAAATGTCTTTTGCCTATTATATGTATCTGATTTTGATTTCTCATAGCTAGCAGCTGCTACGAAATTTATATCAGTTGCTCCACTAGCAAAACAATGTTTATTGGCTGTAAATACGCCGACCCACGTTTCTCGATCTGCTCTACACTCATACACTCAATCTCTTGCAGAAATATTGAAAATAATGGTGGAAGGGATGTGATGATTTTATCCCTAAGGATGAGATCTTTCAATTTGTTAAAGTCATTATTAACTTTGGCTGCTGAAAGCCATTTACTGAATATATCCTGTACTACAGAGATGTAGTCAGAGAACGTTTGAGTAGTTTTTGGAGTAATTTACTGAACTGTTCTCTGTAGCCTGCTTCATCTAACAGGAAATGTGACATAATTTTTGACTTTATGTAATGGTAATCTTTTCTGAGATCTTTAGGGATAGTCTCTATAACTTTTAGAGGTTCCCCTGACAAACTTCTCATATAAATGATGTTCCACTCAGATACTTGGATCTGGTAGTGGTCCATTAAAGTCTCAAAGTATTGGGTGAAAGCTGCTATGCAGTCCCCCGAGGTATAATTTCTGACAATACCCTGGTACTTTTTGTACTGGTTTTCTTTTTCCAGTCTTTCCGATTTACGAGATTCTTTTTCAACAGCTGTTTCAGCTTCAAGCTGTTTGATTTTCAGTTGGAGTTCAAGCTCTTCTCGTTTGCTTTGAGCTGAGATTTGTGCTTTTTTCAATTCGGCCTCTATTTCTGACTGTTTAGTTTTTGCAGCTCTTTCCGCCGCTCTGTCTTCGCGTTCCATAGCCTTTTCCTGTGCTAGGAGGTGTTCTGAATACTTTGTCTCACTCCATTTTGTCAACTCATCGCCAGTTAACTTTAGTTTTACACCCATCTCAATGAAGTCGTTTGAAGAAGACATGATGAACTGTTTCAATGAAAATTATTTCTCACACACGCAATTTTGTTATCAAGTGTTAGTAATGTGAACAATTTTTACAATATTTTTTAGACTTACAGCGAGTGCCCAAATTTGCATCCAAAAGTATATAAAAAGATAATACTCAAGTACTCTGGATACACTGAAGAATGGTGAAAACCAGGGCCAGGAATTTGTAGGGTCGCTACTGCAACGGCAAATGACCTCTACGGGTAACAGTTTCAGATGGCACAGAAAACCTGGTTACTTTTGGAAGGAAATAAATTAGAATCTATGTCTGTGTGATGTGTATGCTTGTCACTTAAGTTCTGGTTATGTTTGTATGGCGTTGAGTGTTTTTGTTGGTCGTAATGTCGTCGTTCAACAATTTTCACAAGTTGCTTTCTTTCCCGAACTTTCTGCTTCCACACGCTTTTTCCTGTACACAACTACTTTCACGAAGACAAGTTAGCCATGTTTAAATGTTCAACAACTATGATGGTACATCACTTACACTTAGATTACACAATTTATCGAGACAAGTTTCACAATCACTGATGTTTTTCCACGTTAACACATTCAAATGTATGTAATTTACGTTAGTATGTTCAATGAGGACGAGCCCCCACGTTCACACATGTCAGGGTCTTACAATCTAATGAATCTGGCTCGCTGGACCTAACATATGTGAGACATACACAAATACAGAATGATTTGACGGGACACACGGTAACACTAAGTTTGATGGTTTTATTTACACTTCACATGCAACACAATCTAATTCGGCATGTGGCCATCACAAGGTGAATATCACAACCTATACATAATACATTAATGCACTCACAGACTCAAACCCACAGCTATGCAGTCTTTCTATCTTCTCACAAGAGCTACGAGCAATCGACATTCAGGCACAGAAACACAAGAGCCGCTTTCATACACGTCAGTCTCGTCTGATCCCCTAGCCGTGTCTGCCGTTTCCCGCTCACAGTGCTTGCCCTGTGGATTCGAGCGCAGCGAGAATTGCATGCGTCACGCTTGTACTGACTTGACCGCTGACGGTCACTCTCTCTCGTCAGCGAAACCTGCGAATAGGTAACTGGTGTTCGCCTGGCGGGCGTAACGATGTCGCGGCATATCAATGGGGGATTATGACACTGTGGACATAAATAATAAACACATGTCATCCATGGATATAGCCCCCTAATTCACCAACGTTCCAGTAGATGAAACAGTGAAAATAATAAGTGAATGCATTAGAGACAAACAACTAAAACTGGGCATACCAACATCTGTTTGGGAGAGGCTACTATTACTATGTACTGCCAATATAACATTCAATTTTCTGAATAAGTCATACCGCCAAATTGACGGAGTGGCCATGGGGAGTCCCCTTGTTCCTATTCTAGCGGACATCTTCATGGCACATTTAGAAGAAAAGAGATCCTCAGACATTAAAAACTTGGACTTCGACCGTCGCTATGTGGACGATATATTAATTATCACCACAGACGAGCTACAAGCAACATCATTCAAGGCAATAATGAACATGGCGCATAAAAACATATCTCTATCTATGGTACACGAGCACAACGAATCGTTGCCGTTCCTGGATATCCTAATGAGACGTAGAGCAGACGGAGCAATTCAAAGATCGGCGTATCATGGACTGGCCAATACTTACATTTTCATAGCTTCACACCTGTTCAGTACAAACGGGGCTTAGTACGGACCGTGTTTGACCGTGCTAGGAAGATATACATCCAGGACACAATGACAGAGGAAAGTGAAACTCTGAAGAATGTCTTACACCTGAATGGGTACTCCACAGGATTTATAAAGCGCCACTGCCAACAGCCGAAACCAAAACCAGACGTAACTACTGTTCCTAAGCTCAAGGTATTTATCCAGCTAACCTTTCGAGGGGATGACGTAATACAACGTCTACAGGACCGACTCATTACAGCAGTCTGCCGAACATTCTGTGCTGCAACTCCAGTTATTAGGTACAGAACCACACCTATTCCCACCCCAGCTGTAAAAGAATCTACCCCTTTGTACGCCAAATCCAACTGCATTTATCAATTCACATGCAGGTGCGAGTCTGCCTACATCGGCAGAACAGAGCGGCAGTTACACAGCAGGGTTGTTGATCACATACACAGCTGGCTTGATAAGATACTATACACAGGCGATGGAATAATGGGAAGGCTAACACACCACAATTATAAACTTCCGGTTTCGTCCATTGCACGTCACGTTTTGGAAACCGGTCGTGTAATTGACAGAGACAGCGCTTTTAGCGTTTTGTTCCATAAACAAAATAGTTGATTGTTAAAGTTTGCAGAAGCCATACTGATTAATCTACAGAAAGACATGATAGTCCAATTAAAATTACCATGGTAAACAATTGATATTACTGTGCGATAATGTGTATATATCAGCTTGGAAAATGTATCTAATTATTTTAGTCTTTGTTGGGGTGACTTCTGCGG